>JAIFRP010000045.1:763641-789147 GCA_032403825.1 Odynerus spinipes | reverse complement strand
GAAGTATCAGGAGAACATGAGATTCAAAGAGGTATGTACCACCTCCTCGCACATCCTATGTTCCTGTTAGAAATTCAGATTTACGGGAAAAATTTCTCAAAGTCTATAGAGTCGAAGAAGTATCAGGAGAACATGAGATTGAAGGAGGTATTCGGATGTATCCGGAGTAAAAAAAAAGAATCGCTAACTTTAAATTAAATTTAAGACTCATGTTTAATTATTTAATAGACAATTATTTAAAACATGAGTTTTAAATTTAATTTAAATTTAGCGGTAGATTTTTATTTTAAAATTCCGAAATATTTCAGGAAAAATTTTCACTTTTGCAGCAGCGGGTCTCGAACCCGGGCCCACAAATTATTAAGCTGCGATTATAGCCGCGTAGCTAATAATACTTCTAACATCACTTGTTCAGAACTTGTATATAAGCTTCACGGAAAAAATTCCAAAAATTTCGCTGGTCTTAAACCCATTCTCTATAGATATATTAATTCATCAAATACGTAAGTCCAAGTACTTTTAAGTGGAAATTTGTTGGATTTTTAGAAGAGGGTATATATTCTAAAATAAAGAACGCTCAATTTCGGTTAACTTATGTTTATTGAAGTGTAAAATCAGTTTTATTAATATATATATATTTATACAAATTGTTTGTGTTATTTTGCATTATCTTATAAGTACTTATGCATATTAGATATATTTCATACATTGCTGATATCTTAAATATTATATAAATTATATATAACATTTTATTACATTAGGTATATTATACATATTATCCATAGTTAACTTATATTTATTGAAGTGTAAACCTAATATTTCACGTAACAGTATAAAAGTTAATAAAAAAAGTTATAATAACCGAAAACAAGTATATGTATATTTTAACTTTTAAGAATCTGTTAATTTCAACGACGCCGACAGAGAGTTGCGCTACTGTATATACTGTGTTATAATCTTTCTCTTTAATGAAGTCTACGTTTATATAGTCAATATAGCAAGTTAATTAACAATCGATAATGAGTCTACGGCTTTAAAAAGAAAATGTTCATCTTTTTGTTCTCAGAGTCATCCGGGCCGTATCGAAAGCGTGACAAAAAATGAAGGAAATACCTCAGCTCGTCCTGTGCGATCGATCACGCCAGTACACTCCGTCGAATCTTGAAGCGACAATCTCATCCAGCCGGTTGAGTCTCGTCGGGCAGCGTAATAAGAATCGGTAGTGATAAGAAAAGCGAGCCGGAGTCAGGCGAAAGAAAAATTTTCAAGAAAGTCTCGGCTGAAACACGGAATATAAAGTGGATTTGTTCGACGTGGCAAAGGAAGAAGAGGAGATAGTTGCATAGATGAAAAAGCGTCGGAATGGACCACGAGAAGATGAATTATTCACCGTGTAACTATAGTTGCTAACGAAATATCGAGTTCCATCTCGTAGACTCGTCCCAAAAACGCGTTTGGTATTCGCACTTTTCAACTTCAGAAAATCCACGTCGTCTCGAATAGTCCGAGATTCGAATCATGCGGCTGACGCGTTCGAGATCGAGCTGGAACTCACGCGCGCGAAGGAGACGCTGCTTTCTCGAACGTCGAGAGATCGAGAAGTGTCTTTCCAAGATAGGATTGAACTTAATCCTGAATCAGTAAGAGGGTGTACTTGGACGCGTTCAACGAGAGGAAATCAGCAGGACGAGAGATCGATCCCTTGACGAGAGTGAGATTTTCCAGCTAAAAAGAAAGAGAGAAAAAGGGAAAGAGAGATTGGGAAGAAGCAGACTGCACGAAGAGAGGATTCATGGTAACTGCGGTGTAAGGGTTATCCTTACAGAGAGGTTAACGTGCGATTAGAAAACGGCTTTGCTCGGGAACCTTTGGCTTCCAGTTTCGTAGCTCTCTCTTCCAGATCTTTCCTCTTCCTCTCCTTCCTCTATCTTTTCCTCGTCGATCAAACCCCTTCCATTTGGCGTGCTCAACGACAAATGCTAGGCACCGAGGAACTATCCTCCTACGACAAATGCGTGCCGGTGCAGGCAGTCGGAAGAAGGAGGTGATCCCGTGAGAAAGAAGGAAGGAGAGAAAGGGTGGAGGGAGAATGGAGAAGGACAACGTCAGACATTACAGGGCTTACGAGGGTTTTAAGCCGGCAAATAACGGCAACACCTCGTCCCTCAAAAGAACGACGTCCGACCACCCGAAGACGCTGCATCCATCGAGGCAGGTAAGATGCCTCTGCTTCGGTGGTATACCGGACAAAGCCAGCCAACAATCCTTCCTAAAGGGTTTCGCTATAAACCTCGGTATATGCGCCCTCATGGTGGCTTACACGCTACTAGGCAGCTTCATATTCCTCGCGATCGAAGGTGGTACCGACGTTGGAATACAGCAGAGAACATTGGCCACTATAGCGGCTGGTCAGCCAACCAGAAGGAATACAACGGCTTGGTTGAAGCAGGTAAACCCCTTGGGATCAACGAGAGAATTTTCTCTTCTTTTTTTTTTCTTCTTTTTATATATGTATCTTTTAACGGTACAACGCATTGCTGCTATGAATAACCGGTCGCATTATATTACCGAGGCCCACGCAATATGCTGGCACGACTATGAAAGACAATTTATCGTCCTATCGTAAATCCAATCGCTGGTACGATCAACGTTGCTCTCGCTACCGGTGTCACGCGTCATCCTTTTTCCTCGTTTTTGTTTCTTCTTTCGCTCGACGAACGGCAAACAGTTCTGACGGCACTAAATCTCGATTTATCGTAAGGGTTCTCCTCACTCTCGTCGTGCTTTGCTACCTGAGTTTATTTCGCCGTTGTCGGAGCCAACCAAGTTATCCGTGCGTTCGTGCATCGGAGCACGTTTCGGTGGAACCTCATCGATCCGACTACCTTGTACTCTTTCGCGTTGTCTCTTTTAAAGATAATTTATGTGGAACGTTCACGGGTATTGTCCGACGCGATATTAATGGTAATGTTACAATTATTACCTTAAAAAAAGATATCTCGATTCTTTTTTTCGAAGATAAATCACGAAGCACGAGCGAAGACCGTGGAAAACATATGGGTACTCACGGAGAGCTTGAACATTCTCTACCGTGAGAATTGGACGAGATTGGCCGCCCAGGAGATCGCACGCTTTCAAGATCAACTGGTGAAAAGGATCACGGAGGACATGATGGCGACGCAGAATGCTGGCACGTACACCGGTAGCACCGCCGGGAACGGTGATAGTGTCACGGAACGGCGAATACCCGAATACGAGTGGAACTTCGCCAAGGCATTCCTCTACTCCCTTACAGTGTTGACTACCCTCGGTGAGTATTTACCTTACCGCAATTAAATATGCTACGCGTATAGACTACTCTTCATGGGTCATCGATGTGAACGTCGAGCGTGAGCTCTTTCGAGGCTTAAAACTTTAATTAAACTTTCCGTTGCTTTCGTAAACCTTCCAATTAGAAATGCTAATCCTCACCCGAAGCAAGTGTCGTGGAATCGAATATGAGGGTATACGGATCGCTTAAATACCTCTAACAAATTCGACCGATTATAAACGAAATTTCGACAGCTACTAAATTTACCCGCGACGTTTGCATGTTTCGGCAAACTCCACTCATTTACCCTGGAACATAAGGCCTAGCTTTGCACAGAAGGTAGAAGGTAAAAAAGATGCCAACGGAACGGCAGAATATTTGTACGTAATTAGTGGATCTCTAGGAAGAGGAAGGATGTAGTATCTGGAAAGACACATCGGTGCATGAACGGATAATTACGGGAAGCAAATACCATACAATTTAACTCCGCTAGCAGCGAGACTCCGGCGACTGGAAGGGTCTACTCGGAACAGGACTAGCAAACGACAGAAGCGACGTTGGTAGTAATCTTCTGATCTCAATGCGATGAAGAGTCCCCGTTTGAGCTGGTACCGTTATTTAACAAGCTAAATACAGTGTGCAGCATCGTCGCTTCTCTTCTGAATCTCATTGTCCCTCAGTCTTCTCTCATGACGGAACCTCAAGATAATTATCCTGTTTGCCAAGTTACTTCAAAATTCGTCTATCCCGAGTGAACGGCCTTTGTGCTTGTAGACGACTATTGGATGCAATTTTGGTGACCGTCCGGCCGAAAAGTCATTCGACTACTTGCATTATGGTCCGATGAAAAAGTGACGCGATCGGTGAACGAGTCAGACTACGTATAACTTCGGTCTGACCAAACGTACTACTTAACTACTGCAAAATCGCGTAGACAATACAGTCCGCTCTTGCTCGTTTCGTAGTTAAACCACAAGCATCGCAGCGATATATATCGCAACGTAATCGCATTAATTTTGCAACTAGCAGCTATAGGGCAGCATCAAAAGCGAAGTTATCGTAGTCGTTAACTTCTGCCGTGTGTCTCGCACGCGTATGCGTTAAGTTCGGAGTTTGTATTGGAGCGATCGAATTCTGAAGTTCGTTTAGAGTCTGTTGACACGTGCTCTCGGCTTTCACGATCGAAGCAGAAATTCTGCCTTCTGCCTTCTGCCTCGATGAAAGATGACCGCCGGACGAATCGAATGCGATAGCTTGGAGGGAAAGGGAATAACGCGAAGGGATCTTCCTCGTCTTCTCGCTTTGATCTTATCCTTTGTGTCCGTCATAATTAGAAGAAGAAGAGAAGCACACACAGGGAATAGAAATTTATGAACGGAAGAGCGGCTTTTCGAGAGCGGAGAGCAGGAAATCGGTGTTTCGGAACGGAAGGACGAAACAGGAGGCCAATATGGTGAACATCAATTTCCAGGGCAAACAAAGTTGGACATTAGCTTATAATGGCCACCGACGTTGACCGCGAATCTTTTGACCGCACGCGGTACGGACGAAATCGCAGCATCCACCGTGCGGAGTGGCGACAATATTACGACGATCGCCGCCCGTGGACGGGTTCGGCTCTCTCCGCCGCGTGACGTCATGGCCAATCGTTTGCCATGGTTATTACCGAAACAGATTGGAAGTCCGCGAGTTTGTCGGCATTTAAAAAGAAATAGCAGTGGCAAGAGGGGTATATCGTAACGCGGCGGCCGAAACCCACGAACCCGGGAAGCGGCTTATCGAATTATCGATACCATATATCTTCTTTTGTAATCCTCACGGTACTTAGAGCAACAACGAATCTGTACTCGTAGGAAAAGACGATGTTTATATCGCAGCCGTTCCTAGGTGTATACAGTATCTAAAAAAAATAGAGCACCCTGGAGGATTTTTTGCTCCTTTTATCGCAACGTTTACGACGCACCGTTATGCAGGAAAATTATTATAACGCCAGTAATGGGATCGTGCTAAGCGGAAACGCAAGTATAATGTCTACTCTTCTAGTCTACGAGATAAATTGAAATGTAATAGAAAGGTGTAGACCGTCGACCGTCGTTTTCATTGCACGCTTCGGTGGATGAGATATTAATGTAATAATATCTCCCCGTGTATCTATGCGTGCTTAACGCACGAGACTGTCGTTTTTGCGTTAGGTATACGTAACGAGCGCGCGAATTGTGAAGTACACTCGAGCCGAGGGATGGAACGGAAAGGCAGGATATATTAAAATAGTAAAAGGCTCGTCGTACGAGCCGAGTCCACGCACTCGTTTCTTCCGTTTCTCGAAAAGCTTTCGTACGCTCGTGTACCTACGTTTTTTCGTGCTATTAACGAGGAGGAGGAGGAGGAGGTGGATGAAGAGGAGTAGAGAGAAAGAAGGCGTAGCCGGCGGGTAACATCTTCGAGTTTTATCCATCTCCCTTTTTTTTATTGCAAAAACAGAGTGAAAAAGGTTTAATTAGCTTTTAAAATCAAATATCGAGATTCATTTTCGAGTTTCCTTTTACCCGGTCGTGCTACCACTTCGAAATTGCTAATTAGAAAGTTACGTTACGATTTTCAAAGTATGTTTCACGAGGCTAATTTCAGAAACAGAGTCGCCTAGATTTTCCCCGATTCATATTTTCAATTAATTGCTTTCTTCGAAGAAGATGTTACGCGATGATGATAAACGAGACGATCGATCCCGCTGAAACGGTTTTTCTCCCCTGGACGATTCGATGCCGGTTGTAGGACGCTCTTTATAAACTGGGTTACATTCCGGATACTTTTTTCTATACAATCGAGAAAGGCGGTCAATCTCCGTGAAGGATAAGACATTTAAATCAGAGAATTCGCTTCGCGAATTAATTCCTTCTCTCCTTTCTCCTCGAGAACCATAATTTGCACTCTCCTTTGGCGTTCTTTCTCCCCTTTTCTTTTGCGGAGAACCACTCCGGTTTTTTGTCGAATCCGAATGGATTCTCTCTCTCTCTCTCTCTCTCTCTCTTTCACCCTCTCGTTCTTCATCCTCCTCTTTTCCTTTCACTTCTTTTTGTTTCCTTCCTTAAACGTCATCCGACAGTTAATTACGGACCGTATCGCTGTACATTTTTATCGACTCGTTTGAACACGAAGAATATTGCATGCGTCTACGTTCTCGGGTTTGGTAAAAAGGATTCTAGTGCGCGCTTTCTTAGTTTCAAAGGAATGATATTGCGAAGAAGAAACATACGCACGCAAGCGATAGCGCGTAAGTATTGGAAAAGTGAGGTAAAGAGGAAAAAGTAAGTGATATTTCGGCCAAGAGGAGAAAATAAGACACCATCGGTCTTTCTGTATGCTTGTACGCGTTTATAGAAATGTCTACTGAAATGATAGAACATTAAAGAGAAAAAGAGACGAGAATTTTGTTAAGTTCCGTAATTCGCACGAAAAATTATGCTTCTCCATTCGTGAAAAATACTTTCGGTATCGAATTCGCGGAGGTTCAATCCCGAGGGAATCGCGGAGCTACTTAATTCGAGATAGCCGGCTTTTCGTATTAACGGACTGACGCAAACAGACGACAAAAGTTGAGTTTGTCACAGTCTGATTAATCGCAGGGCTCTGGTCTTTTGGCGATAAACTTTAATTTGTCCTGGCAAGTTCGTTAACAAATTGGATAACAAACGTTCCGGGACATACCTCGGGAGGGTAGTACTCGTTATTAATCTGTGCCTAATTTTTCTCGTGCCAAATTAAATAAATAACTCGTCCTGCGAACTAATTCATTCTTGGAGCTTCTATCCTTGGGATTAAAAAAGAAAAAAGAATACGCTCAACGCATGTTTCGGAAGAGAATATTAATTTCAGGAAATTTATAGGTAGCACGCGATATGATTAAACTACTTCGGCAAAAAGGAAATTCCCGAGTTTCATGGGTTCCGGTGATACGTCGGGTGATAAAGGATGAAGGGAGCTTGGATTGGATTCGCAACAAGCCAGAGGCAACGCAAAAACGATAGTCCACGTATCGTAAAGTTGCTTAATATTCGTTGCAATGATATCGTACTAAATCATTAAAGACGTTGGAGTCCGATGAATGGGAAAAGCTGCTTTTATTAACTTACGTACGTACACGAGGAGACCACTCGCGAGAAAGACATAAAACAGCGCAGCCACGTTAAAGCTGCAGGACGGAAGTCCGGTATTTTGTGCATGGTAAAAAAGTTTCACCGTGGGAAGATGCGCACGCGATGAGTTATGTCCAACATATTTTGATCTAACGCCAGAGAAATATGATTCTTGAAGAGGTTGAACATTCGTGGTACGTTTTCTTAACAAAACGCCATTTTCACGGTAAGAAAAGTGTTCGGCGAGGAAAATAAAAATAACAAAAGTTTTCCAGTCTCTCGCAGCGGGAGGAGGATAGCGCGGACAAAACTTTTTAAGAATGAAACGTTCGTTGCCTAAGTGTGACATTGCATCACCGCGAGCAGTTCCTGTTACTCTCCAGCGGTGCATCCTCCGCCGGCATTGCTCCTTTCAATCCATTTACGTAAAAATAGCTTTCCATCTCTTCTCGCGGGTACTTACTTACTATCCGTAATACAAGTCTAACCTCTTTGTCCGCGTAAATTCACTCGGTATCGCGTCGCCTCTTCATTTACGAGCCAGACAAGTTCCTAATTGACCCATACCTCTGTAAAATCATTACAGCGTCTACGGTATAATCACGCGCCGAGAGACGCCTATCCTCGATTATCGCGTATAAAAATCAGCAGCTCCTAAACGGTTTGCCTCGCGTTGAAACTTACTTCGTCAATTTTATCGCGATTTTAAAACTTCGCTGTTATCCTTATATCTATCACTCTCGTCTCTATCTAGCGCGGGGAAAAAACCATGAGCTATAAAAAGAAACGCGTTATAGCCGTACTCCCCTCTCGTAAATTTTTTTCCAACTAGCATTATCTATCTGTTTGCCATAAGTAATAAACGCCTTTCGAATTACATTACTATCTTTTATGATGATAGACGATATTTTATCATCGCTAAGGTCTTCCTCGAGAATTTTGATTCGGACTGTTTATCGATCGGTGGAGCTCCAGACGAGAGAGCGAGAGAGAGAGAGAGAGAGAGAGAGAGAGAGAGAGAGTCGCGGAGCCCCACCCACTCGGTGGAACACGAACCGAGTGAGCAGCTACCGAACAAAACCGTTTTATTTCACTCCGCTGTCGTTCAAATTTCGCTAAATATTATCGATCCCTCCTCTAGATTGTCACTAAAATTTCCTAAAATCTTCTCAGCCACACGTTCGATACGCCGCATTGGATTTTACCCAGCGCAAAACTCGATGTTCTAAACCCGAATCTCTCTTGAGAGTCTATGAAAGCGTCCCAACGTGTTCGCTGGTAGAAGCAAACAAGTTCGCAGCGTGTAGACATTGGCCCATCTTTATTCAGACGCAACACTTACCCTTCCACTTGTCTCACTTTCGTGCTAGTTATCTATACCTTGTTCCCTTTGTATTCGGTCCTCTTGGAATCATAATAGGGAATTCTTAGGTGGCCCCACGAGTAGTGCTGGACGTTTCGAGTACTATTTTAAGGAAGATCCTCGAACAGAATTCGCTTTTGAAGTTGAACTTTACGAGAATATATCAAGTAGGTACCGCATAGAGTTATTGTGAAACTTCGCGAGAACAAGTCCAAAAAAAAGAGGATTTTATTTCATAATTCAGCCAAACGAGAAGACGCGGGTATCCTTTCGCTGAAACGCTTCCTCCCACGGACTTCCACCCTATCTCGTATTTTCACTTACACCCGTATCGCAATGCCAGAGATTTATGTTATTATCGAGGCTATCCGGCGCGAGCTAATTTCATATGGAAAACTTTTTGGCAAGCGCGGTTATGACAAGCATCGCTTCCATTAGCTGATTGGCAAAGCCGTGCTCGCTCGAGCATACTGTCATTACACCTATTCTCTGCTTCGTTATAAATATTAAACGCATGCGAGTGTATACCATGCGGTATGCATATATGTACATAGGTATATCGCAGGAGCGGTGGGAATTGTCGCAGCGTATCTACCCACCCACCTACCTACCTACCTACCTACCTACCTACACCTACCTACCATCGTTTGATTCTTTCTTCACGAGCGTTCGCATTCCAGGAAAACAGTATACCTCCGACGCGAGATATTTCAGACGGCGAGCAAACTTGGAGAATGCTCGCGCTCGAGGAAAATCGCCGCGTTTCAACATATTACGGACTTACGGAATCCCTTGTCGGCTTAGAATTGTATTTTTACTTTGGGTACTTTTGCGCCGTTACTTTATCCCGATAGTATCCTTTTGTGCGTCCTAGAATTCTGAGAGGAATACACCGTTCGTCGAAAGGAGTAGGACTGTTGGAAGCGGGAGGAAGGAATAAAGTCTTTTCTCCCTTTCTCTTTCTTCCTCTTTTTCTAGTAAGAGGAGCTCGCGATGCGTCGCGGTAGATCAGGCTCAAGTCCCTTCACCTTTTCATACTTTATCCTACTTCGCATATCGAATGCCTCTTACGTTGGGGAGATCCATCGGCGAGTATACATTGGTGCATAATCCGGTTTACGTATCGTCAAAGGGGGAGACAAGAAGGGAGTAAAATGGAGACAGAGGAATATATAGAGAAGANNNNAGAGAGAGAGAGAGAGAGAGAGACGATTCATCCGTTTGCATTCCCCGATATGAGGTCGCATGAATATTTGGCCAGTTGCCTCGACACAGAGTCGGACTGTTCTACATATTCAGAAAATAGCAACGCGTGTGTAGTCGACTAGCTCTTTCTCCTCCTCCTCTCTCTCTTTCTCTTTCACTGTCTCTCATTCCACTTATAACACACAACCGGTAAAAAGAAACGATATTCTCGAAACCGTTGACGGCTCCATGCTTTCACAAAAAGGGATATTGTCTGCATCACCTGGAGGCAATACGTAGTAAATAGTATCCAGCCGAAACGGCGAAAGTACGAGAACAACTTTTATTCTTTCTATATTCCTCCTCGAGTGCCGAACGATATGGGGATAGGTACCGAGATATCCAGATTGAATTTAAATGCACTAACTTCCTAGCGAGCCTGTAATCCCTCTATATGTCTTTCTCTCGCTACTTCGAAATCGATTGGATAAAGAGCATCGGTAATGCTCTTTCCGAAAAGATGGCTACCCATATCCGTTTTTACGTTAGTCAAGTTTTATACAAAGTTCCTCGGTGGATTGCAGATTTGCAGAACGAAGTCGCGTAAGCTGATCCAGAACGGAGAATCTCTCGGAAAGATGATTTTGCTTTATTTCGAAGGACCCGGGAAGTATTCTAGAGGAGAATCTCGCATGAGAAAACAGGAGGCTGGATTTTTGTCGGGGCATCGTAGGTACGCGATCAGGATTCAAGGAATAAATCAACGTCTTCCGGGTGTTATTTTTTCTTCTATTAAATTCATCCTCGAGACGAGGAGTTGCATCGCGCGGGAGTAAAAATCGGACGTGGTAGGATAATCTTGCGACTGTAAATCAAGGATTTCCACGACGTAAAGCAAACTTTCGCGAACGAATGTCCAAAGCTGAGGGAACATTCTAAAACGAAATACGAGTAAATTCGAGAACATTGACTTCTCTCTCTCTCTCTCTCTCTCTCTCTCGTTCTGGAAGAACCAATTCCGTGTTCGTACGCGTGTGCGAATTCGACCGAATCTAATAGACCCCAATGGACTCGTAAAGGAGTTAATATCTAGCCATCTAACGAGAAGGAAGAGCAATAACGCGAGGACTCGTGAGATTTCATTAATCATCGCGGCTACCTTGTCGGAGTTACACTTTTGTGTTCCTAACATCCATTTCCTATCTACCAGATGCGTCGTTGCATGGATCAGGTATCTTCGAGAATGAACACGGATAGCTTTCCACGATCTCTCTTCTTCTCTCAGCTTTTTCCCATCACTGGTTGTCTCTTGATACTCGGTGCCATTACCTTCTCTTTTGTCTTATCTCTCTTCTTTCCCCTTGCTCTCTCTCTCTCTCTCTTCCCTTTCTCCAATGGAGTTCAGCTCGCTCGCTGATCTTTCAGTAAGAAAAATCTTACCGGCTCTCTTCTGACGACTGTCGTCCTCTCTTCGCCTTCTTTTTTCTTCTTTCTCTTCCTCTTCTTCTACTGCTTTTACTTCTTCCTGGGCAGTCCAAAGTCACGTCCGGAGATTCCCGGCAATTTCACAAATTTTAATCAGGGGATTTCGAGTCGTCCTAAGACGACTACGTCTATCTCAAAAAAGAGAGAGAACGTGAATGTCAGTAACTGTGTATATATGAGTGTGTGTATGAGAGAGAAAGAGAGAGAACGACTCTCGTCGTTTGGCATGCGCCTCGCTAATGGATTGCTAGGCGAGAAGGGTTGCCGACTAATCACAATTTGTCGCCGTTTCGGTAGCAGCATAGCGCGTTACTCCAACCCTCCCCCCCCATCAGCCATATCCTATTTGGCTATAGCTTTCCTCTCTCGCTCTCTCTTTCTATCTATATCTAACTCGTTCCCTCTTTCTCGCGCTCTCGAACAAGCCGCGGATAGATTGCTCTCGGATACTGTCGTCGACGTTGCGAGAAATCGACAAGTGGCGAAAATCAAGAGTGGTGGAACGAGGGGCCGATTCGCGGGAAACATTTTGCAAATCGAAAAGCGCGTGTCGATAACGGTCCGCTCTAATTTACGGTAAATTAGCTTCGGTGGGTGGTTGGTTGAAAAACTTCCTTCTCTCTCTCTCTCTCTCTCTCTCTCTCTGTCATTTACTGATCAACTTGAACGCGAATTCGACGGAAAGACTTTTAATTAAAATTCGCGATTCGAAAATCGATCTTAGAGAATTTACAGTGGCGCGATTCGTTTTCTAGATATTTGCAGTAGAGTTATGGAATTGTCTCTCTCTGTCTCTCTCTTTGGTTTACTTTTATTAAAGTTTCGAGATCCGAGGAATATCGTTCTCGTCTTTATGGTAAATTTTTAACGCACCGTTCACCGTCGAGTAATAAATAAGAATTCAATGGCCGTCGACGATGTTAAAATTTTCATTTCCTTAATTTAAACGATCGTAAATCTCGCATACTCGATGGAACGTGAATTGTGATCTATAAATATCGAAGTGCTCGTAGGTCGAATCTTTTCTTTTTACGCGTCGCACGGTGGTGGAATCACCCTCCGCACTTTCTCACCCACGCCCTTTACCCCTTTCCCTTCCCCTCGATAGACATTCTTCGGCGCCTTCCGTGTGTCTTTTCCATTTCGGTACCATAAAATAGCTATTTTCGTTCCTTATTTTCTTTGTCCTTTCTTTTTCCCTCCCTCTCATTTTCCCGCTCTCTCTCTTTATCGATACGAAAAAGAGAATCTCAGCGTTATCCGCGAATCGTAACGGGTTTTCGATTTTATTTCCCCTCTATCGTGAGAGAATCTATCGATAGATAATTTACATAATGCGAGTAACTCCGGTGCTGCGCGTTTACGCGTAAATCGATTCGTGGCTTTCGACAAATATTGTCGCTTTCGGATAGAAAAGAAGGCTGGAACGGTGAATTATTAAAGAGATATAAAAAAGATGTATATATGCATGTAGGTTAATATCATTTATCGATAAATTTTCGTATATCCTCCTCTTTCCCCCCGGTCTCTCTATCTTCTATACATCGACGGGTACGAAGAAAAGAAAGACAAAGAAAAGAGTTGGTGATTTTCACTTTGAGTGGCAAGAGTGCGTTCCGCCCACGTTAGACGCTCCGCGAGAAGATGGATCTTACTTTCTGTCTCTCTCTCTTTCACTCTACTCCACGGCTAAACTCCGTTGCGGAAAATGGTAATGTATGGGAATGATCGATCGTTAGCTCTCGCGTGGAATCGAGCGTGCGTCGAGGAAAGTATTTTTAATCTCGTCAGACTTTTCGCGCTCGCACTACTTTCCTCTCTGTTTTTCGTATCGTTTTCTGCGCTCTTCATCCTTTATCATTCGTTCATTTGTCACTGCTCCAACTTTTTCTCCGATCTTTTATCACTTCTCCAAAACTTTTCTCTCTTGATATTATTATCGAACAATTAAAAAAAACTTTCCTAATTTACGAATAATCACAAATCGATCTACGTTATTAAAAGCGGATTTTTTCGAAATATAAACGATACGACTCACCGAGCGAACGAAAAATAGGACGAGCTCGAAAGCGCGATATTCGAAGAAGCTGAACGAGCGCGGGGGAAGCGCGGGTGGGGCGCGCAGGGTGCTCTAGAAAAATTGTGGCGAGAGATCTCGCAAGAACGCTGAACGAAAAGGAAAACGAGAGGAGGTGCGGAATGGCGAGAGTAGAAAAGGATGAACGAGACAGAAAGAAAGAAAGAGAGAGAGAAGGGGCGGTGGGAGGGGAAAGAGAGGAGGTAGCGAGAAAAATTGCGCTTGATTAATGCGTCAAGCGAAGAAAACCGTCTTCGCTGAGAAAACGCGGAGAAGATATGTTTACGCGTGCGGGTGTATACGTGAGAGTGCATTAACGTGTACGCGCGTGAAGTACCGCATACTCGGCTTTCCTTCGACGCGAGAGAATATCTAATTACGCTTAGAGATTATTTTTCTTCCTCTACCTCTCCTATTTTTCGTTGCACGAACGAAGCGCGCGTTTATCATTTTTTTTTTACATCCTCGAAAATATGGCGAAAGAGAAATAAGAATGAAAGAGAATGGAACGGAGACCATCGAAGATTTTCCTTTCTTGTTTACCGTCCAACTTCCAGCGATATAGCTCACAGCATCGATCGGGAGGTTCTCTCTCATTAATATCTTTCTCGTTGGATGCTGCAAGGAGGATGGCTCCCGAACATTTTTGTAATTTCGCAAAAAGGAACTTGGAGAAAGACGAAGACCGTAAACCCGGCGTTTATGAACTTCCGTTCGCGTAGTTAGGCGAGATCCATTATTCAACATTAGCGTGTCTAGAATAGTTCGCTATAATTTATATAAATTCGAAAGAGGCGCGTACGTGCGCTTTAACGCTATCGGGCCTGTACGTATCTCATCTACGTGGACGTTTCGCGTCATCCGTTAATCCGTCTGATAAAAACCCCGACGAAGCAAAGAAGTGACGGGAGGAGGATAGAAAAGGAAAGAAAAAGATAGGGTAATCTAGCTCCTGGAAAAAAAATGTCACGTTGAGAGCGACAGCGCGAGTTCGTCTTCCTTAAATGCATTTTTGCATCGAGCTAACCTTGTAAATTTATAAGTAACGAACTTGTGCGTTAAAATGATGACCGAATCATGAAACTCTTGGTAAGTTTTACTAACATACGTCCGAATTTAGTAATATAAATATTTAATTAGATCGCACGGGTAAAAGACTGGATGCGAGAGCTATCTTAAAAATACGGATTCATTTTTCCACGTCTCGGAAGACGGAACGGACATCTCGCTAGAAGTAAAAAGAGAACAGGTAGGACGGTACTTCGTCTCGAGTGAAAATAAAATAACGGGAGGAATAATTAAAGCTCCTGATGCAAATGGACGAAAGGAGAGAAGGGAAAAAGAAGAAGAGATAAAGATAAACGGTAAAGAAGAAGAAGAAGAAGAAGAAGAAGACGAGGAGTAGAAATGGAAAGATTCTGTAAGTAGGAGAATAAGAGAGAGAAAGAGGAAAGGAGAGTGCATAGGTACGTTAAACGTTAGAAATATCGTCGAAATATGCTAAGAGCAGAGAGCACAGCCTGGTTCCTCGTGGTCTTAGCATAACAACGTCCTGACATTCGGCGCAAAACTTCTGAATATGCACGAGATGGGTCTGAAATGAAAAGGAGAGAGAAAGAGAGAAAGAGAGAGAGAGAGAGAGAGAAAGATTTTGGACCACTCCTATTCTCTCTCTCTCTATTTCATCTTCTATCTTACCGCGGTAAACCTTTCTCTTCTTTCCTTCGACTCATCGAAAATCTTCAAAGGACTGTGTAGAATCTTTTTAAAGTTTTCGACAACTCTGTTGCCGTCAATTTTACTAGTTTACGAAGAAGACTTCGAGATCGCGAACCCGGAGTACATTCCAAACGAATCGCGCTAGACTTTATTCAAAGCCAACATTATTTCTTAGCGTTTGAATAAAATATAAATAAATTAAAAAAAAAAGTTTAAAGCGTCGCACGCAATTAACTACAAACGCAACATAATTAGATACATAAAATAAATTCACGTCGAGCTCGAATGAAATGTAAAAGAAAAAAAAAGAGGAAGCGGAATAAACGTAGATGTTGAGTCGAGTATAGCCGGTCGTTACATAGGACATCCTCGTGGCACGGGTCGGCGCCATTAACATCGCAATGGCGGTTGTTACGACGGACAGCGCAACGATGCGGGCTCCGCTCGAACGACAACGGCCCGAAGAAGTTGCGTTCTCCGGGGAATACATTATGCGTAATCTCTTCTTCCATTTCCGGAAAAGCACGTTTCCTTGCGCTCGCTCGCACGCTCGTGCCAACGCTCCAGTGATCCGCGTTTAGTAATACGAGACACGAGCTGGTATACAGAGCGTGGGCTTCCCGAACTTTGCTCTTCGTCGCGAGCTACACGTAGTACGTATAGAACGCGATAGTTTATGGAACTCGTGAGTTTCGAGTAGAAATCGATCCCATCGATTGCGTCGTCGATAGCTCGTTAAAAATTGCTTCGAAATTAATGTTTTTTCTGGCGAACACCGTGAAGACTTTTTTAATATTAGTTCTAGCTCCACTTAAACTTCGTGCCACGTTATTGAATTAATTCGAGCTAGTTCGCGTCGCGTCTAATATAGTTTCAATAAAATCATTATCGCGTTAAATTAACGTGCGCGATTGTGTTCGTCGATCTCTTTAGCGTACACGAAACATCTATTAACCATGGTGGAACCGAGAGAATCGGATACCTCGTTCAGCACGGTCCGATATAGACCAAGTCAAAAGCGAATACGCGTCCTCCCGTTTGCGACTTTAATTAATTACACTCTCCCTTTCTCTCCGCGTCCCTTCGATATCTCGACAACGAAACCCTCTCAAGGACCGTGGCACTTTTCGTTGGGCGAACAATCGCTCTTATTTCTCTTAATATCGTCGAAACGAATCGAGGTATCGCGAGGAAAGAAGGACCGACATTCGAGAGAGGAAAAAATGTAGCAAAGAGAAGAAGAGAAGGAGACAGAGATAGACGAGGAAAATTTGAATGAATTTTCGAATGGCAGTCGGTACCAGGTGGTACGGCGAAAGAGACGAGAGTAGCACTCCGAGCGAGAGCCACGAACAGCCGCTTGCCTGGCCGAATAAATTTTTATTGTCCATCGCCCCACGCTCTTTTCCGCCCACAAATCCTTCTCTCTCTTTCCCTTCGGCGTCGTCGAAAACGTGAAATTATTTCGAATTCCGACATTCCGTTAGCCGTAATGCACTTCCCGTCAGGTGCGTTCTACGAGTGCCCCGCGAGCGGCGTGGACTGTAAAAAATTTTTTAATCGTCGAAGGGAAGGCGCTCGACAAAGGGGTGAGGTAGAGTGGGGGAGAGAGAAAGAGGGAAACAGAGAGGGGGGAGAGAGAGAGGAAGAGAGAAAGAGCTATGCTTTTAACGGGTAGTCGTGCGTACGCTCGCAACGTTGACCTGGTCACCGAGTGGAAGAGATGCATGACCAGATTTTATGTAATTGATATATAAGAGAGAAACACTACGGCGGTGGTTTTGATGTGTCATCGGCAGATAGGTTTATTTCCAGCACGACTCCCCCGCAATCCTCGTTTCTGATTTCCATTTTAATTCTGATCGAGCACAGTTGCCGTTCTGTATTTTATTACTCGATTCTTTTCCTTTCGTTTATGGATTTAAGGGATGCTGACTTTTTACTGGCATGAATCGTAAGATGCTAAAAAGACACACCTACCTGATTTATAACACGAAAAGAAGATAATTTTTTAATTAAAAACATGGAAATCCATTCATTTTACCTCCAACAGGGGTCAACGGTGAAACCAGGAGGAAGTCGAACGAAACGAAATCGATAAAGTTCCAAAAACTGTTTCCTTAATGCTAAGATACAGCATCGCTTGGAATCATGTCACAGAGGCGTGGAAATAAACTCACTGGCGATCCTTTCCCTCCTTCTTCGCTTCCTCTCCTTCCTCTTTTCACGAAATGCAGTAGAGTAGCCATGGCGCCGTCTCCGATCCGGTTCGACCACCCACACCTCTTCTCTCTCTTTATACTCGATCCATCGTCCTTCGACAATCCTTTCCAAGCTTCCAACTCGCTCTCTCGCTCCTCTACTTGCTCTTCTTGCCGGGGCAAGTGTAATTCTACGCGAGCGACTCGCCAGAAATAGAAACGAATCGGAACGCGACAGTGCACGATCCCGAACGATAGACGGTTAGATAAGCTCTATGCGAAAAAAGAAGTCGGGAACGTGGGTGAGGACAGAGATAGATATAGGCGGAAGTGCGTAAGTATGTGTGTTCGTAGATACACGTAGACTCATATTGAAAGAGAGTGAGAGAGGCAGCGAGAGAGACAGCGAGAAAGAGAGAGAGAGAGAGAGAGAGAGAGAGCAAGAGAGGAGAGAGAAGAGGACGGAGAAGTACAGAAACGATACTGGATACTCTTAGTAACAGGAAAGAGAGAGACAGAGATAGCGAGAGAAGAGGCACGATAATAATTCGGGACACGTCTCGTCGATGGATTCACATAGATAACTCGAGTTCTGTAATTACCTGTCCGATACAAAATCGATGTCAAAGCGAAAGGTCTGCAGTACGCGGTCTTCCCGTTGCATTCGAGAAACGTGGTCAAAAATTCTTCTTCCTTCAATGAGAGTACATGAAACTGGAAAGATAGGAAGAAGGGGGAAGAGCAAAATCGCGATTTATTATTCCAGCCGTTCGAGCTTTCTCTTTTTGCAGCTTTAACGGCAGAACCTCCATATTTCTCGACTCGGGCGATCACACAAAGTGTTAACTTCGAATGCCGAGATCGATGGCGTCGAATGTGGTGCATGGGATGCTGTGCTATTTTTTTCTCTTTTTTATTCGTATCTCCTGAATAAACCGTTCTTTCTGGATTTTCATTATTTCCCGATCGCGCTGGAAAGAGTACACATCCGTATTTGCGTTCACGGGATGATAAACGCGAATGGAATGAATTACATTTGTACCGCGGCGTTTATATACCATCTCGAATGAAATCGACGGATTCAATTCGTCCACTTAACTCGAGCAAAGTAATCGGGGATTTCTCGATTTTCTACGATAAAGGGAACAATGAGACGCGTTGTATTAAAAGAAAGGGAGAGAGACGACGTTAAAGGTTCGATCGTATCGACGTTGAACGATGAAGATTCTCTTTGACACTTTCTTCCTCCTCCCGAGTCTCCCCCCCTGCCCCTCCACTCATACCCGCTTGCGTCTTTCTCTCTCGGCCCTTTACCTCGCTATCTCGTCTACCGTTCTACGATTTCTCTCCTTTCTTTCGTGCCACCTCGTAAAAGTTGGAACGACACGCGATTGCTACTATCGATTACTCACCTATCTCCGATGAAATCGATCTTTGTCCTTCTTTCTCAAATTTTTCTTCCTACCCTCCACCTACTCTTTTCTTCCCAACAGTAATCGCAGTTTTTCTTAGCGGCGAACGTGAAAGAGGTCGACGCGTTGAAGATCGAAGGAAAAAGGGGATTGTGCAAAGGGCGTGCAATCCAGCAATAGGAATCGATTCCAGGGAGTTTTCATATTTCTGGTACGACGTCGCGATGAATGCCTCTCGCATTTTCGAACAAATTCCTTCGGTCTTCATTAAAGTTTTTCACGGGGCGACGCATTATAATACAGAGGAATATAATGCAGCGTCCGTTCCGCGCACTGGCCAGAGATTTTTAGCACCCTGCTGCTGCTGCTCCCACTGGAAGCTCTCCTTTGTTCTCGACGTCCTCATCGTCAAAGTTCGCCCTTCTTTCGACGTAGCCTATCGACGAGACAAAAATCGGCCAGGCGGGAAACGATTTTCGATTGTCTGTCGCGAGCGGGTTCTATTCCAGCATCGTTAAAAGTCAAAAGACTTTTCGGTGATCATTTTTCAGGAAGAAAATTTATTTCCTTTGTCCTCGCCCACGTCGGTTTCTTTTTGCGGTCGCATTTTAAAAGAAAAAAAAACCTTCTCACAGATTATTTCGTGAAAATCTTCGAGAATGACGAGGTGCTCGCGCTCCTCTTATCCCACCTGCAATGTGAAAATCGATATCGTTTAAACACCGATGTTTTAACGGACCGCCGACATCGTTATTGAAATCATCGAGCGTAAATTAATGTCGCTTTAAAACACGTATTATTCGATAACCTTTATGGATTATGAACTTATCGACGAGGCAACTTCTCTGTAAAAGCGAGTGGCATTTATTGCGGCGCAAACGTTTCGAACAAAGATCTTTTTTCTGTCTGTACAACGATTAGCACACGATACGGTCGAACGCGTTTAATATTTCTACCTCGTTGTGAATAATTCAGGACGCGTATCACTTTTGTACCGCGTAAACGGGCCCCGCGATTGTCCAAACGACGATTAACAAAAATATGTATTTCGATAGAAACAGAGACTGTATTGTGTCGAACGCATTGACGTTCCGTGTTAAAGAAGGAAACAAAAAATGGTGGAGGGACTCGTATCGAGAGCGAAACGATTCGATCGTATTTGTCAGTGTCGCTTACCGTGACACACTCGTGTCACGATAAAATAAGACCGTTTCGCTAGGACGGTCCCTTCCTCGTAGAATGATGGAGGGAGGAGGAGGAACGGCGAATCCTTCGAAGTAACGATATACCGAGGACCTGTCAGATATTTGCCCTCGACAAATACCCCATTTCAAACTGCAACTACTACGGTTTTCGTTATCCTGTCTCGAGGCAGGAGGCTTTATGACGGAAGACGACAAGAGGTATGGGAAGAGGTAGAGGAAATGGAGGAGGGGATAGGAGGAGGTGAGAAGGAGGATGGGGGAGGCTCGGGAACCGTTATTAAACCTCGAAGGGCGAAGGAAGCAATTCTCACGATATTCCGTGGGAACCCTTGTTATATCTCTAGACGTGTCTCTCTCCTACAGCGAAGGATTTGCCGACATGCAAAACCGATGAATATTCCGTGAGTACAACGCATCCTCCTTTTACTCGTTTCGACGATTAAGAAACAAAAGGGTGGCGAGGATGGACGTAAGAAGTAGACAAAAAATTAAGTAGAATTTCGTTTAAATAAGTTTCATTTAAACGGAAGACAAGTTTGTCGGTAACTTGTAATAACGATAGACCACGGTATTAAACAATTGGAAAGGAACGCGACTTATCGCATTTCCCTATCATTTATCGGTATTTCATGGTGCTTATCCGTCGGCTCAAAATTTCGAAATTGATATTCCTCGACGCCGCATAAGCCGCTTATATCATACGTTCGATTGAATTCAGCTTGGTCAAATATGTCATATAGAAGGGACAGAGAGGGAGAGAAGGGAGAAGGTATTCTCGGAGTGTAAAGAATAATGGACCGCGGATTAAACATCGAAGCTGTTTCGTTCGTTTCCCTCTCTAAAGCTATTTTACGATGATTACTTCGATTCGAACGCGGTTGTTTCTTCGATATAATCGAAACCATGGATATCAATAAATAATATGTATACGTCTTTCATTCTCTTTCAATAGCTATACATGAAATTTCGATTAACATCGCGGTAATCCTCGTCGTAACTCGTTTGTGTTCCGGTAAACGAAGCTATAAACTACAAAATTGCTACTTTACGAGTTCCCGTAACGCGCTGAAAATTGCGCGAATTTCGCAAAAAGGGTCTATGTACCTTTTATGCGCCGTCGCCGTCTCTTTTTGTTCGAAAGCACGAGCTGGGCTTAACGTGGTGTTAGAGTAAAATTTCCGTGCAATGAAAATTCCTAAAATATCAATACCAGCACCGGGAATCGATAAATATTTGGTACGCGCGCGCGCGCGCGTAAAATTCCATTCCTCTGTCGAGTGTTAGGAATCTTTAAAAAATTATATCACCTTATCAAGAAAAAAGAAAAAAATTAGAACATTACGATAGACATCCTTCATTTTTTATTACTACTTAATGATTAATAAAAAAAAAGAATTATTTTAGAATCTGGTCCTTAAGATACCCAAGCTTCGAAAATAAAAAATAAAAAAAACACGTGGGCGAGTCAGGACGATATCCATTTCCTAATCGACTTCGAGGTTAACCGATGATTGGATCGACTGATCCGATCGGAAACAATTTGGCACGATCGGAGAATGCATAGACGGACAAACTATCTCGTCGACGACGACGAACGGGAAGCAAGCGGAACAAACGCTATCGATATTCGTACGAGATTCTCTTCATAGAGTATACAGACGCTAGTAAGAGGCGGGAGGGTGATAGGCGAAGATAGTCCATTCGGTTATTCCTCGGAATGGTGAAGATAATCAACCACTCGGCAGCTTTAACGGACGCTACTCAGCATATATTAATTATTGCCGTATCCCCTCCCCCATACCCTTTGTCTATTCCCCACCCCTTTTGCTATTCTACTCTCTATCTCTCTACCCATCTCTCTATCTATCTATTTATCTATCAATCTCTCATATCGATGTGCTTCCATTCGATGCGCACATAAATTCAAGTTGCAAGCGATGACTGCATATTCTCTCTGGCTGCCCGCCGCCATCGCCATCGCCAGTTCGATCGTTCTCGATTGACTTATAGGCAGACACTGCGATCATGGATGGCAAGATTCACAGCGATCGTTGGTTATCTCGATGATGGCTCCGATCGTTTCGAGAGAGAGAGAGAGAGAGAGAGAGAGAGAGAGCGTGTCACTAAAATAACATGCGAACGATATACGTATGTATCTACGTACATATCACTATGTACATAATATGATATACGATATCCATCGAATGACACGAATACCGTTCGAGAGAATGGAAGAAAGAACGTTTATGATTCTGAACAAGAGGTAGAATGACTACTCGAGAAACATCGATGCTCATTAACGCGGCGATCTGAACATCTCTCAGAATATGTATTGGTTGTCGAAGCGCGCGAACGAGCACGAGAAAAACCAATTAAACCGGTGTCGTGACGAGCTGGTTCGACGATCATCTTTCACGAGCTTCGCGTCGAACATCGATATCCAACCGTATCCCCTTCAACTCCCCCGGACCCCTTGTTCCCCTTGCCAACCAATCGAAAAAACAATGAACGAGAGAGAGAGAGAGAGAGAGAGAGAGAGAGAGAAACGAAAACGTATCGCGAACGGAGCATCGTGGGTAAGTGTCGTTATTTATTCATCGAATCGAATCGTCTCGCGAATTTCTCGATAAAGATAAAATCGAAAAAAATCAGTGACCCGTTCTACGGTGCACCGTAGCGATGTATATGTGTCTCTACGTACGTCGTATCCATACATACCTACGTCGATGGTAATCGTACGCGTGCGTAAATTCTCGTTCTTTCGTAAGCGTGCGAGGAGCGAAGCTTTCGCGTGAGAACGTCGACCGGTGCGCCGAGCGTCGAAAGCTCGTCGCTTTCGTTCTACCGAGCGCGAATGCACGCGCGCGTTGTCCCTGCGAACGTGTTACACACATACGCAGACTAGTAGATACGTGAAGCGAGCCGAAGAGGTACGTTGCTATCAAGCACGGCAGTGTAGTTACATCTGGATGAAAATTAATCGGCTTATCCCATTGGAAGCCTCGGACAACAGTCCCGTCTATCTATCCGTTCTTTCACTCTTCTCTTCCTCTCTCTCTCTCTCTCTCTCTCTCTCTCTCTCTCGTTCGTCCTTCATGTTTTGTTTACCGAACGCTCTTTCATTTCACGGAAAATCACGTGTATCGTTTGTCGGTGTAGAATAAAGGGTGGAAGGGTCGAAGAAAATTAAGAAACGGAAGGGAAGTACGAAAAAAGAAAAAAAATCGAGCGAGCGAATTAGGTATACAAAAAAGATTGCTTGAAAAAGATTACACTCCGTGTAACGCAAAAGGAACATATTCTACGTACTTGTGTAGAGGTATTCGTGCGTTATACGTGTACGCGTTCGTTCGTAGAAGCGCGCGCGCGCGAAATCCGTAATTCCAGAGTACCCGTGGAAAAGGTTCGTGAAAAGAGAAGGATGGCCGATGCGAGTGGAAGGTAATCGTCTCTAAATTAAGCAGCCCGTAAAGGATTAAGCGTAGCCGGTAGTCCGTTACTTCCAAGGGCTACCATCTCCCACCCGCCTTTGCTGCGGTGCTTCCGCCTCGGCAAATTCAGAAATGCGACGTGGAGAGTCGCGCCTGCTCAATGGAGAGAAAATCCAATGGGATGTTGCATGGGAGGGTGATACGCGTACGCGATGAGATTAATATCGGATTCGTAAGAGTCGATGAGCTATGTAGAGAATTTTTTGTTCTATTTTTCTTTCTAGTATAATAAAGATGTCACGGGTGTACGAAGTTCAGTGACCTCTGGGGAAAGTTCTTTACCCGTGATACAAGTAGATACCGTTTTATGCACGTGTAGTATGAAAATAATTTTAGAAATGCATCCTCGGATACGTAAGAATTTCATGATTTTTTTGTTTATCTTCCATTTTTACCTCGGCTCGACTATTTTTTTTTTTTAATATCACGAATCATGATGTATCTCGGGGAAAAAAAGAGTAACAAATCGTAAAGAGAAAAGATGAAACAGAGACGGCGCGTACTCGGTGCAAGAGAAAAAAAAGAAAGAGTGAAAAAGAAGAAAGAGAGAGAGGGAGAGAGAGAGAGAGAGAGAGAGAGAGAAATAACGACGTGTTCGTATGGTGATGTTCTTTCCACGATATCAAACCGAGACTATTTTTCATGCGGCCGGATAAGACGAGCCACGGAAAAGGAAGGAAACACTCGAGCGATCATCTTCGGAAGCCACGGGAAAAATGCGAAATGGACGCTTTGGATCCTTGAAAGATCCCAAAGCAATTCTAGATCTGACAGTTACCTTGGAAAGAACGATAAGGATAGGAAAGAAGAAAGGAGAAATATCATTCGAAAAGTAAAACTGGAATCATATTCTCCTCCGATTTCTTCTTTTGTCTCTCTACTCCTCTTCTCCCTATGATTACTTTCATATTTCTATGAAATAGAGATGCCGGAGTAACCGAAGAGTTATGCGACCAATCGCGAGCGTGAAACCAAGTAGAAATATATCGCTGAAAATGCGAGTTGCTCGCTCGACTTGTACATGTTAATTATGTATAGCTGAAGCTTAAAATCTTGACAGGAAGGA
Organism: Odynerus spinipes; assembly: GCA_032403825.1. Lineage (NCBI taxonomy): Eukaryota > Metazoa > Arthropoda > Insecta > Hymenoptera > Vespidae > Odynerus > Odynerus spinipes. Next base: position 764,500 of record JAIFRP010000045.1, on the reverse strand, counting down.
CGTAGAAGAGAACGGGCGACATGTAACTGCTCGCAATCCAATATCCTGAGGCATGGCGAACGCCTCGGGGACTCCGACTGGCTTACCTCCGGTGGATAGAGGTTTTACCTTTCCATTGGGTTAGGCAACAACGACATTATCCATCGTCCTTTCTTGAAACCGATTCCCTGTATTTTCCCCTAAAACTGGCGTTCCATACCCGTCCTGATAAAACAAGAATTGTTCGCTAGTAATGCTGCAGTTATTTTCTCACCATTTTATCTGAACAACTTTAAAGAGATCAGCAGTGCAACCTTATCCTGATTTATACGATGACATATAATATGTCAAAGTTTTGATATAGATAATATCGATAAATCTCGCACAATTCCCATTTGTCATACTTCCCGAGTTCGGCAGCTTGTAATACGAAAACTACATCGGATATCGAGAAGGAATCCGAGCATGGGTCGATACCGTTGAAATTAATTAATCAGCTCCGGGAGAATACTCGGATCGAATATCACGCGACAGGAATTATGTAAGTACTATTATCCCTGAGTGTTGGTCAGAGAGAAAGAGAGAGGAAATTAATACGATAAATCAAAGTAAGAAGAAGGGCAAAAGGGATACTGGGGATGAGTGAGGGAATGAAAAGACAAAGGGTTCGGAGCGACGATAGCGAAAGGAGCACTCGACCGTCGGCCTCGTAGGCTGCCATTGGCTCTTTCCGTCTGTTTACAGTAAAAGATAATGAAATCAATTAAATCCGCAGCGTAGAATGCGCTTATCGTTGTTCCTGCGTACACCCGGACGCCGATTGCGTTTTCTTTGCCATTATATATTTATACACGCGTTGGAAAGCATTAAAAAAAAAAAA
>JAIFRP010000045.1:715186-731623 GCA_032403825.1 Odynerus spinipes | reverse complement strand
ATATATATATATTTCTTTTTATTTTTTATTGGCAGTCTAATGTTAATCGATAAATTTGCTAAATAAACATTTACGAAGGGAAAAGTGACACTAGTGTTCGGAAGTAACGATTAAAAATCATAACGATAGCTGTTATCTCGTTTCACGATCAATTCTCCTTCTCTTTTCGATCATCTGCTTGTCCCTTTCTCACTTTCTCTTTCATTATCTGCTTATCTTTGTTTTAAGGGTGAAGTCACCCCTTCTCTCTCTTTCTTTCTTTCCCTCTTTTCATCTACCATTCCTTTATTCTTCTTTATCTTTTAATTTGCGGACTAGAATTTAATCGAAGATTAAAATTTAATCTGGTAAATACTAGTTTGATTCGTAATATCGAGGATAACTTTTTGTCTGTCTTTCTCTCTTCGTTACGAAGACTGGTTACTGGATTTATCAAACGCAAACACTCTAGCCCTTTCACTCTTTCTCTCTCTCGCTCTCTCTTTCTCTCTCACTCTCATAAACGCAACAAAAAAAATTGTCTTGCTTCGCTTTCCTTCATTAGGCAATCGATTACTTTAAACGGCGATCCTCGTATCATCATTGATGTATCTCTACTTTCCTCTCTCACTTTTCCACTCCTTTCTTCTTCTATCGCACACGCGCCACCTTTAAATTAAGCCTGAACGTCGGATTTTCAAGCACGACAAAAAAAAAACGAGCGATCTTTTACACGACATTCGATCCCCTCTTTCCATCGTCATCGTCCGTCGCTCGTTCTCGTTCGAGCGAAAATCCGACGTTCCATCGTACCGACGTGTAACTCGGTCGTCTTATTTATTTATTTTTTTTGCGTGAATATACTTGGTATACTATGAGAAAGTTAAGTGTGTTTAATTAAGTATAATATACAAGATGTATATGCGGTCACTTCACTTCTTTGTTCGTATTCTCGAGTCTCTTTGTACAATTATTTACATAATAATATGCGAGCTTTAAGAAATCGCGCTACTTGTTCTATTTTTTTCATCTCTTGTGTCTGTGTGTGTGGTTTCTTTTTACGCTTGCGTATCATCTCTCGCGCTCATGCTCTTTTCCATTCTCTCTCGCTCTCACTCTCTCTTTCTTTCTCATTCGCGCCCTTACATATCGTACGCTCGACGAGATTTACAATTCGCAACTCGTCCGCCTCTCTCACCACTATTTTTTCTTTTCTCTCTCTCAAAAACGCATATAAGCTCTATCACATTGGCTTCACAAGCCGTATTGTTATCGCAATAATAACTCGATCAAATAAAATAGCAATAGAATAATAATAATAATATTAATAATAAAAATATAATAATAATAATAATAATAATAATAATAATAATAATAATAATAGTTATAAAATAGTAGCAATAAAATATAGCAATAACGTAAGCCTAGTAATACAATGATGATGATGACGAATACGAAAAAAAATATTCGTCGCCCGATCGACCTGCGCAGCCAACGATTTCATAGAAATAAAAGAGAGAAGCTAATGACATAATTACCTTCCCGAACAGGAATAAGCTTACACATTTTCGTACATATCTTTTTTTGGTATTCTACACTCTTTTCGCGGTGTTTCTCTTTCAGACGAATACGACGATAGCGATTTCTATGATCGTATCGGATAATAATAAACGAAAATAATCGATAATCGCTATAACATATTATAATTCATAATAATAATGATAATAATAATAATAGCAGTGATAATAATAATTAATAATAACATTGGTCTTAAGTGTTCTCTTGTCACGCAATTTCATAAATAGGCGGGCAAGCTAAGTATTAATATTTAAGAAATAGAGCGGGAGGGATTCTTTCGCCTTATCAAAGAAAAAAGAAGAAGAAGAAGGAGAAGAAGAAGAAGAAGAAGAAGAAGAGAAATTGTCAAAAAATACAGAAGTAAAAAGGTACACGTAATCGAGTTGAGACAATTAGGATAGAATAACATTAACAGCTTCTTAACTTCTACATCTCGTGGGCAGGGGTAGAGGGAGGAGTATAAACAATAACATGAATCACAATTATGCAATAATCGTTGATCGCTCTCATCTCGCCGCCGCATTAATTTAGCTTTTTAAAAAATTAATAATAATCCGATCTAACAACTGTTTACTTGGGAGATTGCACTGAGGCGAATCCCGGCCCCGTCCGTTCTCGCTAATTCTTTCCTCGATTACTATCGACAGATTCGATGTTGATCGATGACAGCGAAAGCGAAAGTGGCCGGGGTTCTTTACGAAATTTCGATGGGGATTCGCAAACGAGCGTCGCGGTCTTTTTGATCGGCTTCTTTACAGCGACGCTTCGTCTTCGCAGTCTTCCGATTAACGCACAACACACTATTCTTCTTGTACACTTCGGTCGTTCCTTCGCAGAGTCTAACTAACGCGCGCGAACCTAAACGATCGATCGAGTTCTTTTGATTAAGCTCCCTCCTTCCTATCCGGTTAAACTTCCTCTTTACGAAATCTGAAACCGAGAGACAAGACTTCTGGCGAGCGAAAACTCATATCTTCCATTTCGCGTCTACGTACATACCTACGTACGTACGGATGTCTAAGAGTTCAACTTATGTATATCGTTCAACCGATAAATTAGCCCTAGCTTAATACGAAAGAATATCCCGACGAGTTCTTCATCGTCCAAAACCCGTCCACTCTTCCTCGCGCAAACTTTTGTCAAGTGGACGCACAGCTTCTCTCGTATACCGGTCCAAGTATTGGCCTAACACCGACGCGAGACGTCACGGAACATCGTCCAACGTTCGACTCCCATCGTCGACGTTTCTAGAGATCGCAGAGAGACACCTTGAATCAGTGGATCCAGGATATCTTAATAATCCCACGCCTCCTCGGGTTCGTGCTTGACGATCTCTTTGGGACTCGTTTCCGTCGACTGCTGCACCGTCTGCTGGACCAATGGCGACCTGGGTGACGTCACTGGACTATTCTGGCCGGACTTTGGACTAGGCATCGGACTGTCTCTGTCCGGTCCGTTGTTACCCGAGACCGAGGAAACATCGCTCTGGACGTCCTCCTCGTATCTGTCCTGTACCGGTGTAGGTTCAACCCTAATGGTTTCCTCCGCTTCTCTCTTAACACCGTAGTCGTCCGTCTGCATGACGCAGACTCCGTTTATGATCACCTCGTCACCCGTTCTCGCTGGTTCCTGCCATTCTGGATTTACCCACTGCGGTGCCGCGGGTTTTCTTCTATTGGACCTAACCGTGGTCGGTGCCGTTGGCGTTTCCGCTGGTTCTCTCTTTATGCTACCTGCAGACCCCTCGGAGTCTTCGCTTCCGAGATTACTCATCGCGTCTTCCGCGTCCTCGTCCTCGAATTCTTGATTGGGTTCTCTCTTGAGGGAATTCATCGAGAGATCCAAACCGGAACATTGTTCTTTCAATGCGTTTCCGACCAATGCTGCCAAGTTCGGGTTAAAGTATGGGGAATAAGGTAGCGGTACATTGCCCAGACCCAGTCTCTCCTTCTGAATCTCGACCAGTCGTTGATTTAGCAATAATCTGAACTGCACGCGATCGAACGGCTGACCGGGCTCCCTCGGTGATTGTGGTTCCGGTTGGCCGTGTGGCGTTTGTTGCTTCAGTCTCATTCGATGATTGTGAAACCAATTCGTTATCGTTCTCGAAGAGAGGGCGAGCTCGTTCGCGAGGAACTCGATCGTACCTACGTTCGGGTAGGGATCGAGGGCAAACGCTAACCTCAGGGCCTCCTTCTGTTCCTCCGAGAAGAGAACTCGTTGCTTTTTCGCAGAAGCCGGTCCTGGACCAGGCGAAGCGGCATGATAGAACTCCGCGGTGTCGTTACTTGAAGTGTCCGAACTGTTGTCGTGTCCTGGCCCACTGCTACGTCGTCTCTTGTTAGCTTCTCTTCGCTCATTCTTCAACGCTTGCAATCTGTCGACGTTGTGCGCGTCGGACAGCCACATTTGCATTCTGATGAACGGTTCCCGGCCTTTTATACTCAGCATGTGCCACGGTTTTGGTTTGCTCAATAATTCACTAACGGAACCCTGCGACAGCCCAAGAACTACCTCTCCGAAGATCTTCTGGCCTATGTTGTTGGCTAATAATGCTTCTTTGATCTTCGTTGTGATCGTTTGCGTGTCAAGATCCTGCGTTAACGCAGCCATCTCGTAGACGCTCGAGGAAATGTGCAAGTGAGGTCCGCGAAGCGGCGACGGTGTCATCTGATGATGTGGGGAGTGCAGAGTCAGTTGTTGTTGCTGTTGCTGCTGTTGTTTCTTTTGAAGTTCCTGCATGCTAAGTTGAGCGTGCGGGTGGTGAGGACCCGGTGGTGTTAGCATCATCGGCAAAGGTGGCTGAGGATGTGGCGGAAGCTGGGGACTCTGTTGAGGTGGACCCAACTGCATCTGGGCCTCCTGCTGATGTTGCGCCGCTGCTTGTGCCGCTGCTTGCGCAGCGGCCTGAGCTTTCGCGGCGTTCTGCAGCTGTTCCTGGACCAATTTTGTCGGCGGCATCGGTTTCATAGGTGTTCCGCATGCTGTGATAGGAAGAAAAGAAGATTGTTAGAGAAACGGAGCAAAGATCGTCGTTCCATAGTCCGAAAGCTCGACACACGAAAATATCATTTCACTAATAAACATCGTCCCGTTGTACAAAGCAAATCTACGTTCATCGATTCTCAGTTTTAAATTAATCCTCACGCCTGCTGTATTACTAATGCAAGAAAGTGTAGCCGCTTCTAAACGGACAGTGTCATGCTCTAGCGTCTCAACAAATACCGTGTAACCTACTTGCTCTCGGTTCGATCGAAAAGTAGCATACATTTTTACGGCGTGCTTCATACACACACACACGCACGCACACACACACACACACATTTACGGAGCTCTCGAACTACGTTCGTGGTAAAGTAACAAAACATCTATATTGACCTGAGTTAAACTTACGAGGCAGGCCGCCGTAGCCGCCGGTCCTCATCAGCTTCTCCGGAGCGATTTTATATTGACTGGCAACCAGTTTGTGAACCGCGTTGTCGTCCTCGAGGAACATTTTCATTCTGATGAAGGGTTCACGACCTTTCTGCGTCAGCATATGCCAGGGTTTTGGACGTGCCAGGAGATCGGAGACCGAACCCTGAGAGAGACCCAGCACCGATTCGCCAAAGAGACGTTGGGAGATCGAGTACTGCGAGAGTTGCTCTTTTACCTGCGAACAGGATCGAGATGATAAAAATGTCGCTCGCTTCGCTCGAGAAGGATAGGTAGATTTCGAAGATGCATCACAAAGATGTCTCACCCTCTTCACGATATCCTCGGTATTAAGGTTATTATACATGTCGAACTGTTGTTGAGTAATAGGAGGGAGCACGGCCTTGAGTGGTCTTTGATTAGATGAGTGGTGAGTCGGAGTGGACGGTTGGCTGATCAGGCTGTTCGTAATGGAGGCCATTCTTTGCAGCGGACTGGCCGCCGCAGCGCCGGAAAATTCTTCGCTGGGCGTCATCGCTGGAGGTAGTATGGAGTTACCGAGTGGCGAGCTCGCGCTGGAACCACCGGGCGTCGATTGAGGTCCCGTTGTCTCTTGTTTAGGCCTCACCAAGGAGAACGCGCTACCGGCGTGTCTCATCGCCTCTTCCATCTTTTCCTTCTCTTCCTCGGTCACTCCATTTATCATTTTATTCCTTATGTCCATTTTACCGAGGCTCAAGTCCTGCACTCCGCCACCGTTCGTCGCCAAGTGATGTTGCTGAAGAGCTTGCTGCTGAAGCGCCAATAACCCAGGAAGTCCAGGTAATCCGGGCAAACCCGCCAACGCCGAATTCTGACCCGGCCCCGTGTTCAACTTTTGAAGTTCTCGGTGATAGGCGTCCAACGCCAATCGAATGTCCTCTTGGGTTCTCTCTATACCTTGCAGCCCTTGCGCACCACTGAAAAAATGCGGAAAGACCGCGCTACGATCAATCGAGGTCACGTGCTGTCCTCAATAATGATCGATCATGCCGATCGGACGGGAAACGGGCGAATTTGCGAACGAAACCCAAACGCGATCGGTGAAATACCTCCCGTAGAATGTTTTCGAGGTCTTACCTAGGAGGGAATTCTCGTGGTCCACGAAGATCCTCCACTCTCCTGCCCATGAGCTTGGTCAACTCTTCCTGATAAATCCTGACTACCTTTTCCGGGGGAATGTCATCGTTTTCGTACTTCTTCAGTCTCCTATTTTGGCTGTCGAGTCTGTCCTTACTAAACGGACTCGGACAGCCAATTCTGCTAGGACTCTTACTGTCCGCGTCGTTCGAGACCTCATGCTCGCCTCTCATCTGTAGGTGACCAGATTCCGAGAGGATATGGGCCAACCTCTCGTCGCTCATGTCTGGCGGACCACTTTCCTGTGGTCCACGCGCGAAAGGTGGCATGCCTTGCTCCTTGCCTGAAACATACTCTACGGGTGAGACACAACTTGTGGTGTGTTCTTACTCGGTTTCATCTTAGGGTACATAAAAATACATATATTTATATAGTACATATTATTATGATTAAATAAATGCGAAGAAAATCGAGCGAGATAAACCGGGACTCCGACGGACAACCATTCCTAACGAGTTCACCTAAACCTAACTCGACCGTTAACGGATCCATCCTTCCATGACTTTTTACCAAACGAGTGGAACACCCTTAGCAGTCGATTTCCGACCTGGTTGGAATAAATTTCGAAGAGAATTAAATACTCCGTCGAAAGGTAATTCAAGGAAAATCCCTTTGGGCGATCGAGGGTTCGATCAAACGTGGAAGCAATTAATACGACGCAGAATCAATAGCACCGAAACGAATGCCGAAGGCGGGACGCGTGGAGCTCGTCGTCCGACGATAATTAAAATATCCTCTTCAGAGCCGCCTCGCCCTTGCGGTTCTTCGCTCCCTCGCTAAGCGTACCAAGAGTGTCGTCCTCCTACGTGTTTCCCGTCTAATTGACCAATCAGCCGCAAGATTCAGACGAATGAGCCATCGATCACGCGTTTGATTGCTCCCGTATGCTCGACGTTTACGTCGCGCAAATTCGACGCCTCCGTGATTTCGCATTCCTTTCGAGAGAGAAAGAGAGAGAGAGAGAGAGAGAGAGAGAGAGANNATGGGGGAGGGGGAGGGGGTGGATCGAGAGAGGGAGAATAACACGGGAGGCTCGAATTTACCGGTACGATCATCGAGCAGAAGCAATCTTTGCGTGAATCGCGCTCGAAATTATGTGTTGGAGGATGATTGCGGACGATCCATCAAAATCTGTCGACTCTTGCTCGAGGTACATACGTCGGTATTCCAAGACTTTCGTAACGCTGCCGTGAAATCTGCTCGTTCTCATCGTAGAAATATGAGACAAATCCCACTCGCCTTCGAGCGTGAGAGGGGATTAGAAGTAATTCCTCTAACGTTTTCCTTTCGGTGTACTATTATTTAAATATCTTTACCTTCGCTATCGTCCGAGCGTAAGAAAATGTTTTTTGCGAATATCAATGATCGATTGCGAGGCTAACTCACGCGAGTACCCGATGACGCACGCGTGAAGACTATGAATGATCACGGAGCTTCCAAGGAAGTTGGTTCGATGCGCATGAAACTGGGTGGTCCAGACCGGGATAAAAAGAAAGGAAGAAATAGAAAGAGAAAAAGAGATACAACATCGACGACGTTCCAGGAGGGTGGGATTTCGATTCGTAGGAACGTACGGACCGTGACATATATGTACCTTAGTATACCCCTACGTACGCGCATTGTCGCAACGCTTGAATTCGTGCCAGGAGACTTCGACTTATGCCAACGATTCTCCCTGCCATCCTTGCGCGCACGATTCTACGAGAAGTCCGCGGACTTTTACTAGTCGAGCACGTTCGAGAAATCGACCGATTGCGATAATCGTTCGATCTTGCACTTTTTTCCCGAAGAAACGACGATGGTTGCGAATATGTTCGTTTATGTGTGTCTACGTGTGCGAAGAACGTTCACCCTCGTCCTAATGCAACGTTTATCATCTTTAAGTAGGAAATTCGCGCGGAAGATGAATTTCTTCTCGACTCGACGCATTAAACGTCCTCCTCCTTCTCCTCCTTCTCCTCCTCACCTCTTCCTTTCCCCGGGCCCAAGATCGACGGCAAAACACGTGAGAAAAGCGTGCGAACGGAACGTGCGCTCGCGTCGCTCGATTATATCCGCGAGATATCCACCGACATTTTCTCAAGAGATTCTCGAAGAAACTCCGAAGGGACGAGAGGGAGAGAGAGAGAGAGAGAGAGAGAGAGATAGAGAGAAAAAGAGAGAATAAGCCAAAGAGATGGCAGAGTTAGCTAGTCGACGCGTTAGATCGCGATCGCCGAACGATAAACTCGAGGAACGATTGTAACGTGCGATGAGCACGACTAATTATCGTCTCGTATCTCCGTACCTCGCGCGAATACAACTTCGGCCAGTTTTCAAGCCGCTCTGCGCGTAATTAACCCTTTCCGCTCTGATTTTTGTCTCTCCTACCTACGGCCTACTTTCCATCGAACAAAATTCGAAAGAAAAATCGAGATCGGCTCTTTGTCTTATGTTAGCAAGGCAAACTTTCTCGTATCGCCGGAGACCATTTTGCACGGCGGTTGTTCGCGTTGAATACTCGATCGTCTTTCGCGAGTCGATCGGATCGGCGAAATCGCACGCGCGCACGCGCGCGCGAGCAACGCATGATATAATACGTAAGTACTGTACGATGTGTCGCCATTGCGCGAGATCGACGCGTCGACAATGGCCGATTACAAAATCTGGAACGATTTCGTGAGAATTCCCTAGGCAATGCGGCGACGCTTAAGAAACCATCCCGCCGATTATTGCGTCGACTTTACCGGTTGCGTCGACGGCTTCCCGAACGATACCGATGCTACTGGCTGAGCCGTAGCAATGGCGGCCATTGTCTTTCCTCACGTCGCGAACGTACGCGTGGAAACTCGTCCTCGTCTTCATCGCCATCCTCCTTCGTCGCCGTTGCCGTAGTCGTCTAATAAAGAGCTACTCGACAATCGGTACGCAGCGAATCGAGCGTCTTATTGTTTCGTAGAAAGAGAAAAAGGGAGAGAGAAAGAGCAATTAAAAAGTCTCTCGAAGGTTCGAGGACGGTGAGTGCGAAACGGGTCAGCGATCTTTTCTCTTTGTACTTATCCCGAACGATGTATCGACTTCTGCCTCTCATCTCGAAAGAAAGATCGTTCGATCGCTCGTCGATCTTGGACGCGATCCATGGCTCGAGGTTCTAGCCGAATTCCTAGGGATCCAGCGTTTTTATCGAGTAATCGGTTCTTTAATCTCTTTTTCTTTTTACACGCGCGCGAACGCTTTATTGCCCATTGACGAGAGAACAGAAGAGAAGAGAGAAAAGAGTGGAGTTGTTTTGAAATCGTAGACGCGCTTCGATAATATTATCTCCCCTGGATCGGATCAACGAACTCTTGCGAGATCGCTGACGCGTTATCCATTTTAGAGAAACTCTTTCGTCCTTCTGCTCGTAGTTCCCTAAGCTATTTCGTATTCACCGATGCTTCCTTCGTGAAAACCTCGTCTATTAATATTTATCATCCTATAAAGTCTTTGAAAAAATGAACGCACCGATCAGAAATTCCTATCGCTTATCGAGAATATTGCTTAACATTCGAGAAAAATATTTCTCCCTGCACGGACGACGGTTGTCGTCGGTGTTCAAAATGGTACTGCCGGAGCTACGAAGAAAAAGGGAGAGAGTTAGTCAGTTAGCAGGCAGCACACGCCGAGAGAAGCCGACCACGACTACGACGACTACGACGACTACGACGACGACGACGAATTCGGCGAATAGCTCGCGGTAGAACAAGAAACAAAATCCTGCGATAAACTGACTTGGACCGGTACCAACTATCTTTATTACCGTAATCTCGTCCGTGCGTTGCTCTTGAAGGCAACCTCGCGCGCTGGTATGCTTAGATCAATTGTGTTGCGCTCGCTCTCTCGCGCTCTCGCGTTCTACGTTCGAAACGCGCGCTCGCGCTCGCACTACCGCCGCGGGGGCAATAATAAACGTCTCGGACGTGCAGCACTAAATTGTGGGCCAAGATCCAGATATGTTTGTTGCCGGATTAGCAAGCGGCTACGTGTAATGCGATTATTTTTCATTCGGACACCCACCTCCGCCTCCCACTCCCACCTCTAACACCACCACCATCGTCGCTGGGGTCTTTACGTAATCCTCGCGATTTCCTAAGGACGCTGAACAGTTTTAAATTGGCACCCGGGGATTCGTACGATTAAATCTCGATGACTTCGCTGAGTCATTTTCACGAGAGCGTGCACGCGCTATCCTTCCAACGTTTTAACACTCGATTCTAAGGATCAAGAATATCTTTACCGGGTGTACCAGCTATTTCTTCGATGCCAAATGGATCTTTAATGTCTCGACGATCTTACACGCGATTCCAGTGATCGTATCGAAAGGATTCTGCAAATACTAATAATTGAATAACTGGTAGAACGAGTACGTCCTGTCATTTGGACTATATACCTACATATAATGATAATCCTTCAAAGACAGGTTGCCTTCGCACGCTCCAACGATTCCCAGTGTCTATATCTCTCTACCGTAATAAGTCGTTAGGCCGGCCGGGTATTTAGTCGATGAAAACTTATCTTTCCGACGCGCGAGCTCGACGATGGCTCTTTTCACGGCCGGAATAAAGTCCTGATGATTTTTGCTCATAAATCACGCGTCGATTACGGAACTTTCGGTGGATGAAATATGAGTGTATTTATCCTATTGAGGATGATCACCTCGAACGGTGCTCGAGAATGACGCGCGCGGCGATTATCGGCGGCTGAAACAATGTGAGGAAATTTTCGGATAACTTGCCGGGTAGTTTGTAACCATCGACACTTCGTTCCTCGGAAAATTGATGAATTTTGTATCGTCTTTGTACTTTTCTCTCTTTCTTTCTTCTCGTTCTCCACTTCGTTCAATACTCGCTGCTTTCACCGATCGCGAACGTCGGCTGTGATTATCGTCGGCAGAGATCCCGACGGAAACCGACAATCCATTGACGCATGACTCATGTGTTTTGTCACAGAGTCCCGAGCTCTCTCATTGAATTTATTTTATACGTTTTTATTTCGCACACCGGACGTGAAGGACAGAGGATGCGCCATTATGAGAGCGGCGATCGACATCCTCTGCGATTGATATTAATATTTTTTACAAAAAGGAGGAAAGCGAGAAGCGAACGCTCCCGCTTCCGATCCGATCTCATTCGATTTTGTTCGACGTAGCGTCCAAATAATAATAACAACAATAATAATAATGGTATCCTTCGGTATGCAATGCTGAATTTCTAGAAACGTATTGCGATGTGATCGATGTGAACTACTTCGGATCCTAACGCTATAATTGCGACACGATTGGAATTCGTCTTTATATAACAGACGAATCTAAATACCTGACCTACTCAAGGAAGGAGAAGAAACCCTTCCTTGAATGGATGGATCATCCTTACCTAACGCTCCTCTCTACTCCCTACCTACTCGGAGAAATTATTAATCTAAACAATATGGCTGCCAAATGCAGCACATAATCGATAGGACGACAACGCTAGACGCGATCTAATTAAGTCTGTTAATATACTCTTCGTTCGATATCAATTTACGGCACCATTCACCTGACCGAACAATGATTTCTATGAGATCGTTCGATTAAGGCTGGACATGTTCTCGTCGCCGAGAAGAGATAGCAAGACGTCAACGCACGCGCACCTTTCCTTCTTTCACCGAGCTATCGCGGATGCGAAGAGGGATTCGACGTCTGGGATATCAGCGTTAAGTTTCCTTTCCTGCGGGTGCGGTTAGAGCGAATAGAAGTAGGTAGATACCATCGATTCCCCGATTATTAAGCAGCCAAGAAGAAGGGGTTAACGTTACAGCTCCGTTGTTAGTAATTATCAGCGAGTTGGATTATTGGCAGTGCAAGGCGAAAGAGAATATTTTGAAGAGATACGAGATCGATCGGGGCGGTGTCTTTGTTCGAAACACTGGGTGATCGTTTCCTGTTCGCTAATTGGAACTAACTCGAACGGTTCAAGGATTTTGCATCCGAGTGTTTCGATCAAAGTAACCGCCGAGTAATGATCGATCGATGATGGTTTCGTCGAAGGCGAGAGTCGAAGTGTTCGAGACGAATAAAATATATGTACAATGTATAAAACACATAGAGTGAGAATAAACGGAGAGAGATAGGTTGGAATTGCATCGGTACTCACCTTTCTTGGGTATTAGGGACTTGAGCAGCATTACGGCGTTGTCGTCGCAAGCCCAACCGTGCATCTTCCGATAACTATCGCGTCCCTTCTCGGTGAGCTTATCCCAAGGTTTCGGTTTGCTAAGTAACTCGCTGACGGTACCCTGACTCAATCCGAGGACGTATTTGGCGAAGAGCCTCTGACCGATATTGTGTATGGACAAGAGTTCGCGTACTCTTCTCGCAATGTGGAGGGTATCCAGGTTTTGCGAGGCGTACTTGTCCATGTTGTAACGCAACATTTCCTGAAGTCTCGCCTCCATTGGATCGCCCTTGGGAATGAGAGATTCGCCGAGTCTACCGGCCATACCGGCGGCTCCGAATTCGTCACCGAATCTGAAGGGATGCGTTCTGTCGTCGAAGCGGAAGGGACTTTTTAACGTGTCGAGGACACTTAATCCGCCGATATTGTTGTTCGTCAAGTGATGGCTGTTGTTATTGTTATTGTGACAGGACTCCTGATCCGCCGGACTCTTTGGCGGCGGCGCCGTTGGGAGGGCGCTGGGCGTAACGCCTCCGTTGCCGTTGCCGTTTACGGAGGCGGAGGAGGTGCTCGTCTCGACCATCGACGTGGGCGGCTGAAAGCTCGGTGGCGATGTCAGTGCGCTCGTCGACGATGGCGTCTGCGGCGCCGGCGTTTCGTGACCGGGAACCGGCGTCGACGCCTTCTCGGTCGCCTCGCCGAGACAACCGACGAGCGGCGTCGTGCCGATCGTAGAGGTGCCCAACGAAGCGGTGCCAAGAGGCGTCGCGCCTAATGCCGTCGCACCTAGTGCCGTCGCGCCTAGTGCCGTCGCGCCTAGTACCGTCGCGCCTAGCGTCGTCGCGCTTAGCGTCGTCGCGCCTAGCGTCGTCGCGCCTAGAGTCGTCGTACCCAGCGTCGTCGTACCCAGCGTCGACGTACCCATCGAAACCGTCCCGCCGAGGGACACATTCGTCGTGCCGAGAGGCGTGTTAGACTTGACCGGTGCGTTCGAGCTGGACGAAGGTTCGGTCGTCGGCGAGGGTAGGTGATTGAGACTGCTCGGTGTCGTAGGTGGATGGAGTCCTAGCAACGGTTGGACTTGCTGCAGCTGCTGCTGCGTTAGTTGGGAGATCTGAGTGGTTTGCTGTTGTTGATGCTGCTGCTGTTGCTGCGCCTGCTGATGGTGCTGCGGCTGTTGCTGCGGCTGTTGCTGCGGCTGCATCTGCTGCTGCGCCTGCTGCTGCTGTTGCTGCACCTGCTGTTGTTGCTGTTGCGCCTGTTGTTGTTGTTGCTGCTGGTGCTGTTGATTCATGATCGACCTCTCCAACGTCCGCCTCCAGTTGGCGACGATCTCCTCGCCGAGGAAGGAGCCGAAGGTTTCGACGTTCTGGAGTGGCGGCGGGAAAAGGAGGCTGGAAGTCGTCGATGTTGCGGAGGAAGGTGTCGGAGTGGAGCGTGGCGGAAGGGATACCGAGGTCGGAGGTGGCGGTGGGGCTTGCTGGGAGGATACGAGGGACGAAGGTGGCACACCTCCTACCCCATGGGGCGAGGCGGTCGAGGCGCGCTGCAGGGGTGACGATAGTCCACCTGCAACCACCAAAAACACAAGGGACCCCGTCAACACGGTTGCACGCGCACTAGAGATATTCAACCTAATCATCTCCGTCGTGAAACAGGATACTGACTTTCTGATCGTCGGCTTTCGGACTCCGTTTTTCTTTCTTTTTCTGCTTTTGTTTCAAAATTCTTGCTCGTTCGAAGGATTTGTGATAGTGAAAAATTGGGAAGGTAAACAAAAAATAGGAATGGCGACGACACTAGAAAGCGAACCTCGCTCGGTTTAACTAGGAAGTGGTGATCGACGTTGGTGGGATCCCTCTGACTCTCTCTTTTTTCCTCTCTCTCATTCACTATCTCTCTTTTTCTACATGGGCTGCGTTTCTTTTTCTTTGTCCCTCTCGTCACGTGCTTTTCTCTCCCTTTCTCTCTCGCCACCTCCATAGTCCTGGATCGATTCATAATAAACTCCGTCCCCCGAAACAATAGCCCGAGCCTGGGCAAATACTGCGAATATCGTCCACAAATTTGCGTGCAAGAGATTTGCGTATCCCAGTGTACAGACGTACGGTTCGTACCCCGTAGGACACGAAGGGATGGGCAAAAGTGTGGGTGGGTGGGACCGCGGAGAAGCGAGTTCGGAAACGTTTGGCAAGAGGTCGATGATAGGGGCGGTAAGGGCAGATGTCGGAGGTGTACGTGGAGGAGGGCAGAGGGATAATATGTGTTCCGTTACGTTAGTACCTTCCGTGAATGTACGTTAATATACATATGTACGTACCGATGTGAGAGTGACTCGAAAAAAGTGCAGCCTAAGCAACGAGGGATTTCAGAAAGAAAAAAGTGGGGAGGGGGGAGAGAGAGAGAAGAGAGAGAGAGAGAGAGAGAGAGAGAAAGACAGGCAGATAGAGAAAGAAAACGATAATGTTAGAGGGAGAGTGGTAGTCGTTGGAATCAGAAGACGGTAGAAACAGAGAGAATCAGAGATAGGAAGAGAGAGTCGGAGAAAAGTGCGAACACAATGGCAAGCAGGGTTATTTTGTTGTTCTCTTTCGTTAAGCTCCTTCAGTCATCCCTCGACTCTTTATATCCGCGTTTCTTGCATCCGCGTTGCGTGACTCGTGCCTGGTTTGGTTATGATTGATTTCATTATAGCTAGCCGATGTATCGAGCCCATCAATGGTGCCTCGAGGAGAGGGAGTTCGGCGACCGAAGATCAGAGCAGTAGCGTAGGAAATCAAAAGCGATAATGCGGTGCTGATAATGTTAAATAAGAAATCCTTTCTTTTATCCGTGCGACGGCCTAAGCTTTCGTAGTTCGATTCGCCTATCGCGATATAACTTTCCAATTACCTAAATCAACCTGACGTTCGAACCATATTTCGGATTTGCGTGCGTCTTTTTCCATATTCCAAAATTAGTAAAGCAGGTGTAATCCGCGAACGCGATTCGAATGATAAACGAAGGATCGAAGTTTCGATCGGATCGAATAGGCCGATTTTTCTATGCCGCAAGATAATCGATGTAAGATGCTGAGGAAACTCACCGAGTGCGTCTGGTGTGTTTGGTGGCTTCAGGCTCTCAGCTTGTTGAAGCGCCTTGGAACGTTCCATTAAAAGGTGTTCGAGGCTCTTGCCAGGTTCGCCAGTTGGAATCTGAGAGAGATCGACCGACCTTAACACGCTGATTTCGCGCTTCAGGTCATCGTAATCTCTCTGCCGTTCCAATTTACTCTCCAGTCTATTGATGTGTTGTCTTCTAGCCTCGAGTTCCTCCTCGAGACGCGCCGTCGCTTGCGCGCTCGTTTCTTGAAGGCGTTGCAGGTTCTGCTGTAACCTGGACACTTCCTCCACCAATTGACTGATCTGAAAAAAAAAGAAAATTCTTTGTCAATACGATATTACGGTAAACGACTTGCCTGTTCTATCGAACGTCCGTCGAACACGCTTCTCGTATTGAAAACGTTTGTTCGATAAAGACGATTTCGTCGCATTCGTTCTTGCCGCTATTAAAACTTCATCGAGTACCACCGCTACCCGTATCTTTGCTCGGATCCAACCCTAACTCATAGTTGACTCAATGGTTATTAAACATGGACGAGGGAATAATCACATTATCGGCGACGCAAATATGGAATCACATTCACGACGTATTCCTTTCAACTCGATCCACCCTAACCCAAAGGAGCTTAGCAAGAGCTCTTTATTAATTTTATCGAGGATATATACCGAATCGATAGAGTGAACTATGGAGATTCTACCTATATTTTCGGTATAGTTAACTCGTATGATTAATGACAGGAGTGGAAGAAGTTTGAAAGGACCATAGTCGAATCTCCTAGTCAGATCGTTCAGCGAGTCGTTAAAAATTCACCGAGTGGCTGTCATCGACCAATAATCAGTGTCTACTCCTTTCAATTTTCATACATCGCGTTGATTTACCCCATTCCCCTCTTTCAATTTTCCGCCACCTTCGAAACGTACGTTTTGTAGCCGAGATTTTTCGCCCTTGCCACGGCTAATAAAGAACGCAAATAAGCAGGTTCCCTTGGCAAATTGTAAAAAAAAAAAAAAAAAAA
>JAIFRP010000045.1:650089-663168 GCA_032403825.1 Odynerus spinipes | reverse complement strand
CGCGTTCGCTGGCGCTTCGTCCCCGTACCGAAAACTACCCCCTTACAACGAGGAGGGGGTTGCCTGCCATTCAAGCCACTTTTTCATCTCTCCTCTGTTTCTCTTCCCGCGTTCTTCCACACATAGATTACAATATTACCACCTCCACGCTTCACGATCCACTCCGTTCTCCACCCTTCTTCCCCTGTACGTCTCCGGCAATAGCACGCTCGACCTAGCGAGCTCTCTCTAGCCACCCTCTTTCCCGATGGTGGTAGCAGCTAACACCGTGCCGTTAGCGCGCTGACGTTCCTCTTCCTCTTTCGCTCTCTCTTTTTCCTCGTCTGATATATATACCCCCGCGCTTCTGATCATAACATAAATTTTAATGATGGCCCTGATGAAAATATAAGAACGCCGAGATATTTATGGCGTCTGTCGTATCCCGACGCTGTGTCTGAATATTACAGTGCTACGATACGAGAGTGAGAGCGTATTCCTGAAATCTTTTGATACGCGTTTGAAGGTAGGATGCAAAATCTCGGTCGAAGTATCGACAAGGAGATAGTCGAAGACTACACGAAGAACGATAATTCTATAAAGTCTGACACGAGTCAAGAATCGTTCGAACTATCCCATAGTCTAGCGGAATCCAAGCGGAATATCCCAGTTCTTTTGGCGTTCCATCGCTCGTCGAGTTTTCCTACGGCTTAATAAGCACTCCCCCCACTCTTTCTCTTTCTCGTCCATCCGTCCGTCCATCCATTCCTCCAACCCCCCGAGGTCCGCACTTTTGACGCTTCGCTTTGGAAATCCTTTGATTCCCATCTTTTCGTGAGCACGAAAACGTTGATGCGCCTCCTCACTGAAAAGGGGTTCCTTCGAAGGGCGTCCCCTGATTGGGACGATAAAAGAGGCCCCCGGCACGGCGGTGGGGTGAGCGAGGTAAAACACTAATTAGTTATCAAAGGGCGAGGAAGGGTTTGGTGACAAAATAGTAGATCCTGGAACGAGGAACTTCGTCCTCTCTTAGCCCCGCACCTCTTCTCTTTCGATCTTTCTCTCTCTCTCTCTCTCTCTCTCACGGCCGAACAGCAGCACCCAGTCGAACGACCCTCTTCCACACCCTTTCGTCCTTCTCTCTTTCATCCGCCGTCGATCTCTGTCTTCCGATGGCGTCCCCCAACGATGTCTTAATACTCTCGGGAGGACGGCCCTGTATTGATTTTCGAATCATTAATTCTACGTCTAATCAGAACTTGCTAGAGACGTATATATACGATCTCGAACGAGGGGGCTACGTAAACGCGTTCGTTGCTCATCTATACGTATACCATACGTATAGGAGTACCTACACAGTAAAACGTATAGCTATACTTTCGCGAAGCTGGCGTTGCCGATACCACGTGGATGGTCGCGAGATCGTGGAATGCGCGTGTTCTCGAATACTTAACGTCAAACTAACGTGGGTACCTCGGAGAGAGGACTGGAGACGAACGTATTCGTCGATACTCGAAGGGGTTTCACGGTGACAGCTTTTCGCCGTACGATGAAAATCTTTCCTCCAGTTTCGTCTCCCTCCCTCTCTCTCTCTCTCTCTCTCGGTCTCTCTCTTTGCTTATCGATAAATGGTAAGATGCGCGTGGAGCGCGATTTTCGATACTATCGAGCGAAATTTCAGGTCACACCGACGGAATATAACACCTCGTTTCTTGCCCCCGCTGCCGCGAAATATTCTGCCACTAATTCGGCAACGTCGGTGAACTTTAACCCCCCAAATCGAATTCTCCCTCTGTCTCTCTCTTTCCCTCTTTCGATCTCTCGGTTCATCTCGTTCCGATAGGACGACCCGTCTATCTTACGAATATGTTTGTCAATCCAATAAACGCGTGGCGCGGATTGAAACGTCGTACGGAAATATCCAATTGGAAATTCATTCGCCGCTTCGCCGAGCGAATCCAACCTCCCGGATCCTTTCTCTCCCTCCTCCTTCCACCATCCTTCGTTTTTTCCCGATGTCCACTTCTACCTTCCACCTCCCAGGATTTTATAAATTCCTCTAATTATCCGTATAACCTCCGCGCGAATCGTTCGATTATTATTGTATCGTACGCGGAGAATTCGCGCGTGCTCTCGCGTCCGTCAGCGGCCTCGTTCGGTCGCTGTCGCGAGAGAATTTCCGAATTATACATCACGAGTCCGTCCCTCTCTCGAATTTTTTTTCTCCTTGCTATCTTTTACAGTAATAGAACTACGCTTGAGAGGGAGTCAGAGAGAGAGAGAGAGAGAGAGAGAGAGAGAGAATCCTAAAGCATCGAAGGCCGAGCGAGAATTCGGCGAGAAATGTAAGACGAGTAGAGCGAGCGTGAGTCATAAGCCTCTTCGTGCTCGAGAAGTGTAAAAGAGAGATATAGATAGAGAGATAGAGATAAAGATGGAAAATACATTAGTCATTTCTCATAACCATCGTACGCTTCTTTCCGATGATGATAGAACCGGACCGTTTGCGTAATCCAGCGCACGAATGAGAAGACGCGAGTCGAGAGCACGAAATCTATCGATGGATCGCGGATCGTGGAAGCTGGAGCGCTCGAGAAATCGAGCTCTTCTCTCATACTCTTCCTCATCCTCCTCCTTCTACTTCTCCACACGATTTCTGCGCTCGCGAATAGCGCTAATTATAGTGATGACTAACGGGCGCGCTACCAACGTCGACGAATGTAGTGCGACCCATTTCGAGGGACCGATGCCCGGCCCGGGATTCGCATTGTCTGGCAATTAGCGCGGATTCCGGCTGATAATAAAAATTAATTGCCGTCGCGTCGGCTTCCCAAGGCGCACCGGCTCTTCTTCCAAATCTCGCGGACGATGGTACGCCGTGGAAGCCGCGAAATTGAACGTCGTCGAGATCGGGATCGGTATCGAAAGAATGATAGAGAATATGCGGAAAGAAAGAGATATTCTTGTTAGATTCTCAGAGATTAAAAACAATAAGAATCATTTTCGAATAATTGGAGCCTCTTTATTTCCCTTGTACCTACGCGTACGAGGGAAATGAATATTAAAAGGAATCCAATAAAAATTGGATATCCGTGAAATTCGCGCGAATCGCATCGGGATCCACTCGTACGAATAATACTAATTAACCGAGACATCAGAAATTCTCCCGTAGGAGTTTCCACGGTGACTGCGGCCCTCGTGCACCTTCACCGACCCAAGTTCGGGGCGTTCGCGTAAGGACGGGCGTTACGCGCTTAACAGTGGAAAATTGCCAATTTTCCCTATAATGAAAACTCCCATCGCGGTTAATTCAATTCCCTTCATTTCTTCGCATTGAATTCCTCTTCTCTCTTTCTCGCTCGTACTCCGTTTGCCTCTTTCCCGAACTCAGGATCTCTCTTCGAACCGATTATAGATAAAACGACGATTATTACTATTCGGAAATAAAACGACCGCAATTGTTTCCTTTTAGTAAAAAAAAAGGATAGAATATTAGCGTAATCGAACTATCAAAGATCGTGATATTACGAACGATCGTCTAATATCTTATGAGATCATCCACTTACGTTCATAAATTCTCTATGTATCATACTTCCCAAGAAAAGAAAAGGAACAATGTTCGCACCGTCTCGCTCCTTCCAAGAAGACAAAATCGTATGGTAAATTCGCAGTAAAATTATCTAAATCCGGACGGGTTGCGATCGGTCGAACGATGTGCGACGAGCTCTTCAAACATTACGCTTATATTGGATTCTATCGCGCGAACGAGCGTTAATATTTGGACAAAAGGAAGAGGGAGAGAGGTTAAAGAAAGAGAGCGCGTATGCGAGAGCGAGAGAGAAGATACCTCTCTGCGTAAATCGAAGCGGACGATCTTATTTGCGATAAATCCTGAAGGTAAAGACCAAGTCGCAGCTTCCACTATGCTATATCTCGTGCCGACTCATAATCGGCAAACAATCGGCGACGAGGAACGATCGCGTCGATGATTTTCCGGTTACACGTTGGCGCCACATTCGAAATTCCGCTCGGGTGATTCCTTACCAAAGCTCGATTTATAATCGCGCGGACGATAAAAGCCAGACCGAATCGTATCGTATTATTGACCCATGGCGCCTTTTTTGCTTTTGGCACGTGCGTTCTCTAATAGGTTGTCCGACTTAAGGACAACGCGCGACGATTTACGATCCGCGTCTTCGATAACGAAACGACGTCTCTATCGCGAGAGATAAGAGCGTAGGGAAAGAAAAAAAAAGGAGCGATGTATTTTTAACGGCGCTGCCTTTGGAATTTATACAATCTGATTGCGATCTCAGCCAAGAGCCGGCGATTACTTTTCTAATACCGTATTTAGACTCATTCTGCGAAAGCAAACGTAATGATTTTTATGATCTAGTAGATAAGTGGTCGATGGTTTTGAAGTTTACTAGAAACTAGAAACTCGTGCGTGTATAAAACAAGAAAATTATTAAGAACGTACTTCTTGCTGGTTCGATGCAAAATTTATAGCGATTATAGCAATTAACTGCCTATCGATAATCGACGAAGCTATCGAATCGACTCTTCTCCCCGATCGGACGTAGTATCCACGCAACGAACGAAACAAGGAGAAGAGAGCGCGCGAAAACGTTGAAAAGCGGCCCATCGATCAAGAGAGCTTACGTAACGACCGTGAACAATGTGAAAGAAAGGAGCAAAAATACCGAGGCCGCTATCCGTATCTGGCGCACGAGAATTCTCGATTAATCGCTCGTAATATCGTACATCTTATTTCGCCGACGTAAAACCGTCTCCCCCCGTTCCTCTCCTCGTTCACCCGTGTTCTCTCCCTCGTCAACCGCCCCCGCCTCTCACGAAACGCGTCTCCTTCTACGGTCCTCGGCGGAACGATTTACGATCGCGACGATAAAGAAAAAAATCCGCGAGAGCAAACTTTCCTCCGTTGTCGTTTCGATCGCGGAAGATGGTAGGTATTCGTTTGTAAGCCATTATCGATATCGGTCTCGCGTCGCCCGCTCGCAAATAAGGGAAAAATGAGAAAGAGAAACGGTCCGATGGGAACGTAATGCCGTTCGAGTCGAATAATCGTCCTCAGCTTTGCTCTTTAACGTCTTCCGAGAGGATAATCTTTATGCGAATCGAATAAACGATTTGAAGAAGGAAGAACGTACGCGATGTACGTTCGTGGAAGAATCTTCGTATACTGTCGAGAACAAAGGTCAGGTTCGTTGCCGTGAAATGAATCGATATACGTATTATTTAAATGATAGATATATACCGTTGGTATATCAATGAATACCTACGTCTATAAATATATCGAGATGTATCCAAAAGCGATGCGTGACGTACAGTCGAAATAATGCATAGGGAGAGGGTGCGAGAGAGGGATGAGTCGACCGAAGAAGGAGGGAGTCTTCTCTATCGATTTTATCCGCGTTTTAAATTATTACCCGCTCATTGTAACCAAGCCCCACACCCCACCATCCCACCCCCTCCTTCATCCACAGTCGTGCCATCCGTACGTGGCTATATGACGAGGGGTCGGCCTTTGCATATCGGTCACGGTGAACGGGAAGGGTTAAAGGGTGGGAAGAGAACTTCGCTTCGGCTTTTTGTTTCGATATTCGTGCCACGGGAAAGGGAGAAAAAGGGGAAGAGCAGAAAACGAGAAACGAAAATGTGGATACGTTCTTATAGAGAGACGCTCGGTATTCTTTACGCGAACAATGATGGACCGTGTCTCGAGATGGTCTTTTAAACCTTCCCACGCGCTCCTGCTTTAAATCGAGAGAATATCGATGATTTAAAAAGTACAACGGTTTTAACGATTCAGAGTGTTCGTCGATACAAATAAGCAGAGCGAAAGCATTACGTGCGATCGGCCGTACTGTCGCGTAGAGAACGTATCGCATCGGAATCTATTTAAAAAGGCAAATAGGAGTGATCGATGAATGGTCGAGAGACTATCGCAATTTCCAGGCAACGATCGTCATAACAGCCTCGAAAGACCGATATCGAGCGGGCTGCTTTTCAAACGCCTCCCGTTGCTTTTGGATCCTTCGCGTTACGAAGAAACGCGCGAGAGAAGAGAAAGATGAAAGATAGGGAAATAAATTGCGATAGGGACGTAGGTTAGAAAAGGAAGAAAAGAATCGGGTCTCGGAGAGAGAAAGAGCTTTTGCCGTGGAGATTTGAAAAGCTGACAACGATGACCCCGAACACGGTAATGGTCCCAAAGAGTAAAATTAAAGGAATCAAAGGGTATAACCGTGGTGCAGTTAATTATCTTTATCGATCATCGAAACGGTGTTTTCTCAAAAGGACCTCCTACGATAATATCATTTATCTTTTGAAACTCCCATTTTTATCGTCCTCATCTCTTCCTCAATGCCAAGAGACAAAATCAATCACGGTTAAATATCTCTCCGGTTTCCAACGATCTCGTACGCTCGATATAATTTTCTTTCGCATCCGCGGCTCGAAATTGGCCTTCTTTCGTGACACACGATCCGAGAGATTCGCTCACGATACGAGGGATCGCAGCTTGAAAAGCTGCGTTTAATTAATACTGGATACCGCGCTGGATAAAAGAATTTTTTTATTTTTTATTAATGAGTGGCGATGACGATTGAAAGGATATGCAATTTTTATACGAGCTTTTTTGCGATCCATTATACGCGTAAATAAATTTTTATCTTCCGATTAAGCGAAAGAACGAAAATCGATTCCGAAGCGATACGAGTATCGAACGCTCGCAAAAGTGCAGGAAACAGCGAGCTACGCGTTGCGCTTGCCAACGCGGAAAGAAAGAGAGAAAGAGAGGGTGATGACTTTGTGGTCGAGGGCGAGTTTTCTGAAGCGCGTGAAAAAAATCGCGCGAGAATCTTTCCGTCGCGATCTCGCCCGTGGATTCGGCGATGGCAGACGATAGATCGCGTACGATGCACGTACGGTCGGAATACGCGAGTACTTCGTACCCGTACGGCTGCATCCGTGAATTCAACGAGGCGTCATAAGCGTATCTGTCGATCTCTATGGATCGTGGCTTTTCAATCGGAAAGAATTCTCCGCGGAAAGCCGTGGAGTAACGAACTAAAAGAGAGAATGAGAGATGTATACGTAGATTCGGTTTGAAAGAGAGAGGGAAGGGAGCGAAACGCGAGGGAGAGAGAGACAGAGGGGTAGAGTGGTAAAGGGGGAGGGAAAAATGAGAACGGCTCGACGAAGGGAGGGCAGAGAAGGTTTGGAACACAGAATTCGAACTGCAACGACGCAATATTCAATACGGACGAAGTTACCTACGGGGCAAGAGTAACTTGGCATTTTCCCGTGGATAGGGGTGGTTCGGGGGAAAAGCCGAGTGGAGAGGGGAGGGGGCTGGAAAATAAGCGATAATGCACCGGCTTTACTTAGCTAATTAGGGCCTCTCTCTCTTTCTCTTACTTGCTCGTTCTGTCGACCGTAATAGCGCCGAGAGAGAAAGAGAGAGAGGAGAGAGAGAGACGGGGAGCATGGAAGATAGAAAGAGAGAGGAGAAAAAGTGAGCCGAGAAAGGGATATACAGAGCGAGAGAGAGACGAGGGGAGTAGTCACTTCTGTCTGCTCATCCTCCATCCACCTTCATCCTGATCCTTTCCTCCACCTCATCCTCATCCTCCTCCTCCTCCTCCTCCTCCTCCTCCCTCTCATACACCCTTCATCCTCTTCGTCCTTGCCGTCGCCCTTTGGCCAACCCTCTTTTGCGAACGCTGACGGCCGGGTATTAATTCATTTAGATATTATTTTGTGCGAGGCGGTAGGTAGGCGGAGACATTAACATTCTCAATCAGATTAATTAAATTATTTTCCTCGTCCGCAATGCTCAACGGCGCGTCGCGCTTTCGTAGGGAGGTGGATGGGTGGAACGAGAATGAGAACGAAAGATAGAGAGAGAGAGAGAGAGAGAGAGAGAGAGAGAGAGAGAACGACAGAAAAGGGGTGGTTTCCCATAGGTTGGCGCGCGTTAGCGTCAAAACACGGATAGAGAAGTATTCTTTTCTCTCGTATATAATATTTATATCCGCGCGTATACGTACGAGTACACCATGGGAAGTTAAAAATACAGAGGAAACCGGTCGAACGAGGTGAAGAGGATACGTGATGGAGTGAGAAGAGAGAGGGAGATCGGTCGGAGGTAGAATCCGTAGGATTCGGTGAGGGTACGAGAGAAAATCCAAGAGTGTGGAGAAAGCTAGAGGAAAGGGGGGTGCGTAGGGGGTGGAGGTGGTTGGAGTGGGTGCAGCGGAGCGACGAGCAAGAAGGGGTTAATGCAAAGGTCCAGGATAATTACCCACATGGCTGGCAATGCGTATTTCACTTTGATCAAGTCTGTGTTTTTCTTCGCTCGCCTATCAGTACCCACTCTCTTTCCGTTTCTCTTACACGATCCACCAACCCCGCCTCGCTCGTCTCTCTTTTCTCTCTCTCTCTCTCTTTCTCTCTCCCTGTCTTTTTCTCTTTCTTCTTCCTCGCGCGCGCGCGCGCACGCTCTTTTCCTTCCTTCCTTCTCTTCTACCCTTACATCATCGCCAGCCTGATGGGTAGGTAACCGGCTTTTGTCTTTTCCCCGGGACGTTTTAATTATTTTAAACTCGGGCCCGCGAGGGTCTAATTTTGCGAGGTGAGCGCGCGCGCGCGCCAAAAGAAGCACGTTCACGCACGGCAAAAGGATTATTCTGCGGACTTTCAAAGCGCACTACCACTCTATGGACGATGTATTACTCGCCCTTAGTACAACGTAGAAAAAAAAGGAAGAAGAGAGAAATGAAGGAGGAGATCGAGGAGGAGGAGGAGGAGCAGGAGGAGGATGAAGAAGCTGGCGGGCCAGGAAATACGAGAACAGCACGGCTAACCTCGTCGACGTGGGAAATGAGAAGGGAATTCGGACGAGAACGGAATGTGGAAGATCGACGTTCCAGCCGACGAGAAGTTTCTCCTTTCGTAAAAAAGAAGCGTGCGAGTTCGGCACGCACCCGCCCGTTCTTACTGAAATCTTTATCGCTTCCAAACTCGCGGTTGACTTTTGCTAGAATCTTGGTCAAGGATGCACATCGATCGGACCGATCGAAAAGTCGCCTGCTTAATGCGATTGTAAATTACTTTGCGGCTCGCGCAAATTATATCGAATGCGTTCTTTTCCACTTTCATTTATTTATTTCCACCTCTCGCTCTTGATAATTAGCGCGGTCGCTTTGGCGATACAAATTGAACTACCGACAAGACACGGGAATTAAATCGACGTCTCGCCTTACGTCACCGACATAGAAAAGAGGGGGGAGAGGGAGAGAACCAAGAGATGAAAATATATATCAACGTTCTCGTTCGAATTCGTTTGCCCGGCATTGGAAATACATTTTGCATCGAGATTAATTAAACTTGCTTCTTTCCGGCCGCGAGATGGATAGGCTATGAATACCTAATTTATTAAGTTCGCAGGTAGAAGAGCGTTCTCTCTCTCTCTCTCTCACTCACTCTCTCTCTTCGTGGGCTGCTAATGATCCACAGGATCCAATTATTTGATTCGTTATCATTACTATTATTAAC
Organism: Odynerus spinipes; assembly: GCA_032403825.1. Lineage (NCBI taxonomy): Eukaryota > Metazoa > Arthropoda > Insecta > Hymenoptera > Vespidae > Odynerus > Odynerus spinipes. Next base: position 653,607 of record JAIFRP010000045.1, on the reverse strand, counting down.
GAAAGATAAAGGACGATCCTTGCGCCCTTCATCCCCACCCCCACTCTATCGCCCCGCGTGGAAGCATAGAAATGCCCGAGGAATACGACAGCGGTAATTAATGCAACGTCGTATAATAAATATCGAATGCGACTCCCATTTCGCGTCGAGGCTTTCCCGTTAAATTCAATTCCGTATCGTCGACTGGCAACACTCAATACCGATATGCTTATCCTTCTCTCTCTCTCTCTCTCTTTCTCTTTTACTCCCTTTCTTTTTATCTCCCTCGTCTAAAGGTAACGGCCCGAATTGGAAATCGAAGAAACGTGCTTCTTTTGTCATCGGATTCTAATGATCGGATATAATTGTGAGCAAAAGCGATGAGCATATCGAATACCGATAACCGAGCAGGTACGAAGACTTATACCCGACGAATTTAAGTTCCAACAAAATAATCGATGGCTACCATTCGCTACGCTAATTACCGATTCGTCGCTCGTTTAAGAAAGATAGGCTATCGAGATTTTTCGTCCTACCACGGGGCATCTTAATGCACGGAAATATTCAAGAAATCCTCGGAGCTACGATCCGCGTCTCGATCGTGGAGGAAGGAATGCAAAACGAAGCCGAACGAGTCGTGTAAGGGTAAAAGAAAGAGTGAGAGAAATTCGAGGCAGTTATCCGATCATTCTCTGTTAAAAGGGAGGACCTTCGTCCTTGTCGTCTGCCCCCTCCGCCCTCGTTATCCTTCGTTCCTTCATCGAGACCCATCGACAAAAGGACATCCCTCGTGCGTTAAGGGCTCGACCGCGACACGCGAGAAGCAGAGAGATGGAGAACTAGAACGATGGAGAGAAAGAGAGAAAGAGAGAGATAGAAGGAGCGAAAAAGAGAGGAAGGTACCGTTCAAAGCAGCCTTGTTCGCAAATAATGGCACGCACTCATTGTTCTAATTATTCGTGCATACGATTAACGTGCCACTGTCCGCCGACGAAAATGTGCTTCGGCCATGTGTGGCAAACTCGCGCGCGCGTGGGTACACACTCGTGCACGGAGACTCTCACGAGGTTCTACAGAACCGAGAGACGGAAAAAGGTAGATAAAACGAGCGAAAAACAAACCGCGTGTTTGCCAAGGAAGGGCTCTAATCGCGCTACAGAGAGACAGAGAAAGAGAGAGACAGGACATAGGGTAGGAAGAGTCCCTTTTTCTCACACGCACACTAATAGCCCCGTGTGTGTCTCCGCGATCTACGTGCAGACGAGTTTATATACGCGAGAGCACACTCCCATACACGTATACGTATAATCGAGAAGAGAAGAGGAACACGTAGAGACGAGACGACGCACCGGAGGCTGCGAGAGAGAGCTATAGAGCCGGGATACAAAGCGTGTCAGCCGGATACAATGCCCGCCATCTGACGCTCAATTAACGAGTTAATGCGGTACCGTTGATAATTAAACAAATACGCGGGCTTTTTTCATCATCAGCCCTCCCCCTCTAGCCGACTCCTCTAACGTAGCCGGACACCGTTCTCCGCCACCGTGATCGCCCCTTCCAATTCCCCTTTCTCTCTCTCTCTCTCTCTCTCTCTCTCTCTCTCTCTCTCTTCCTTTCTTTCTTTCTCTCACTCTCTCTCCCTCTTTACTCCCACCTATCGACGATAACGTGGCGCACGGTTCGCGTGGAATCCTTCGTCTTCTCGCTCCTCTCGCTGTGCAATCCTTTGCTCTCTTATGATTCTTCTCTCGATCGAGAAAAGGAAAAAGAGAGAAAGAGAGCGTTTTCTCTTTCCTTCCCGTCTAAGGTAGCCCACCAGCAAATAAATACCGCATTGTCCCTTACGATTATTTTATTATGCCCCTTTCGACCGGAAGCGGATGTGTGAAACACGAATATATGCTTTGCACGCGAAAAAGGTGGGGCGAAGACCGAGACGACGGTGGTAATGAGCTGTGAGTTCCTATTTCGCGAAAGATCGACCGAATACCGAGAGAAAAAGAGAGGAGGAATCAAAAACGCGACAAGGCCGGAACGGACGTTCCATATCCGTTCGTTGTGGATCTTGGAATGCATTGTTGATCTCGTTCACCGTACTTTTATGCGCAACAATGCGCACCGTTCGTCGATACCTACAAAAAATTGGCTAAAATGCCCAAACGCCGTTTCATCGATAGAAAACCGCGGAAGTTTGTAAACGTATCGAGCGTTCCGGTGAATAATAATAATAATACTAATAATAACTGATAAAAGTTTCCGCTTCTCTTCTTCTCATCGAAGAAATAATAAAACTAAGTACAACATGAAATTGGTACACGCACAATCGTCAAACTCGAGCACCGGCAAAGCGTGTTTTGTCTTTCTCCTTCGACTATATCGTATCGCGTTAACTTATCAGCTTCGATACCAGCTATCGACTTCATATTATTCTCCTCCTACTCTGTGGCCGATGGCGCAGCCACCGGAAGCTCGGTATCGATAGTATTAATACGCCCCTTATGTTCTTTCTCTTTTCTTTCAAACTTCTTTCTCTCTTTATCTTTCCTTCGGGACGTTTCCTTTTCCTCTTTCGGTGCTTCGAATACGATACGCTAGTATTTTCCTGTTCTCCGTGGAATCTACTTTTTCGGAACGTCGTTCTCGCGGTTGCGTCGTTTCTTCTTACGAAGCGGATGAGAGTAAAGAGGCAAAGAGAACGAGAGAGAGAGAGAGAGAGAGAGAGAGAGAGTGAGAGAGAGAGAGGATATCAATGGACGATGTTATCTTAACGAGCGTGGGACGATGATAACAGGACGATAGTAATGGCTACTTTATACCGGAGGGACACGATCGACGATACACCAGCACATCGATCGCTTCGAGGAAACGGATAGAATGTTTCCACCTGCCGCGACGAGCCTTATCTAGCCACCGGCGTTGACAACAAAACATCTTCGGAATGAAACATCAAATAAACACGCTAACCGATCACCTCTCTTCGTAAACAATTTCGAAAGGGGGCTATTGTTCTTTGCCGCTGTCAAACGGTTTCTCGGAGCACCCACCCTTCTGAAAGACGATACGTGTGCGAGTGTCAACGAGAAGGAGACCCTCCCCTACCGGAAGCAAAGCTTTCGATGGATTCTAAACGCTGAAAATAGTCTCGTTTAACGCGACAATGTGTTTTTATTTAAAAAGAAAAAAGAAAAAAAAAGAAAAGGAAAAAGATCGATAGTTCAGCCCCCGTCTCGCGGGATAAAACGAAGCGTATGCGAAGCTATCGCGGTGCTACACCCGTTTAGACGGTCCTTTTTTCACGAGGTGGTTTCGCATTTTTCGTCGGCATGTCGATGCCCCCGCGAGAGTCGCGAGATTAACGCGAATCCGAAGGGACGCGCTCGAATTTTTCGCCGGGAGGAGGAGAGAGAAAGTTCTCCGGCTAAGGAGGGTGAGGAGAGGGAGAAAACGCGTTCGGAACGATGGCCGAGCGAGAGGGAGAAAAAGAGAAAGGGACATAGAAAAACGATGGAAGTCGGAGTGAGAGCGCGAGAGAGAGAGAG
>JAIFRP010000045.1:618779-629175 GCA_032403825.1 Odynerus spinipes | reverse complement strand
TCTCTCTCCTGTCCCCGCTGCCACTTCGGCAACACCGAAAGACTCGAACTCGTCCGGGTGTTTAACGTTGCTCCTAAGTCGCGGCCCATAGCGCGATGCGTGTATTTCGATATTTTTAGAGCGTGGGTGAATCACTGTTTGGCCGCGGCGGCCAAGCTCACCGACTTCCCGGCTCTCCGACAGCTAAATCACCAATTTCAGAAATAACGGCCGCGGAAAATTAATAACCCGTTGATTTCCAGCCTCGCAAACGGCGGTGAGTGTCCGGCGACGCGGTGGAACATCGCGTCGAACTCGGTAACATAAAGGATAATTACCAGATCCGGCTTTTCCAATTAATGTCACTTTTCTTATTCTTAAACTCAATACCTTTTTCGCGTAACAATGATTTTGTTATATATAATTTATCTACGGAAACTAAGAAGAAGAATTTTCTATAAATATTAATAAACCATTTATTTAACGCTAAAGAAACTCCTTTAATTATTCGCTAATCACTTTGGTATCTAATCGAGAAGAATAAAGTATTAAGGGAAGGTGAAGGGGCGAAAAGAGCAAATAGGAAACGTACGAAGCCAGCAAGATGCACCTGCGCCCGCCTATAGGCAGCATCCAACCGAGTCGCCTACTATCGGCTCGTAAAACGGGCGAACCTCGGTCTAGTACGGAGGTCTAGACCAGCTCTGGACTAGACCAACGAGACGGCGCATCCGAAATAAGCCTCTATATTCTATTTCGAGGCCGACACGCCGTGCGATACAGTTTCTCGTGTCGGCGTGTCGGTATAACACGGTAATGACTCCTTCGTCGATTCTACCTCTTCCCTCTCTCTCTCTCTCTCTCTCTCTCTCTCTCTCGTTCTCTCTTGCTCGCTCGCTCTCCTTCCGTCTCGAACGCGCGCGCGTCTTCTTGTTTTCTCGCGACCCCCCTCGCCGATCGCTCCCCTCTCTAATTCACCCTATCGAGCACACGTGTTCTCGATGATTGCGCTTACATTTGACTATCGAACCGTCCACGATAGCATTTGGAAGAGATAAAGAATCTTTAGCGAGTTCAGGGTGAATCTATCCTCTTAAGATGATAATTTTCTTTGTTTTTGCGAAATAAATATTTTGTATAAAACTATTGTACACTAATGGGAAATTCTTGTCGCGTAAATCATAAAGGAAAATATAAATTAAAGTACATCGTATATAAATTATATAATATATATAATAAAGTATAAATAAATGAATAAATAAATAAAAATTCGCAAGATTTATACTATAATCGATGTTATTTTGTGCTCCGAGCAATCGATATCGCGTTGATCGTAAAGATAAGAAAGAACTAGCCTGTAAATCAAAGTCCACCGTGTGAAAGTATCGTATAGCCGAGACACCTATTCTCCTTATATTTTTACACCTTCTTCGTAGCGAACTCTCGACGGGTCGATTAGTCGACGGTAAATTAATAACGACTGTAGATTCGTATAGCTTATATATCGCATTTGGCCCCAACGGTTACGCTTGGCACGTAGCGACGGTGAATTCCCGAAAATATATCGAAACTCGCATGGACTATTTTTATCGAATAGCAAACCATTTCGATTCTTTCGAGGTTTCGTTCGAAGGCCGGCATGATATTACATCGAGAAGGCGGAGAAATTTATCCGATTCGAAATGTCAAGTTGGAAGTCGTCTCCTAAATTTTGCTACTTTGTTGCTGCTTCGATGTCTTATCTATGATCAAATCGATCAACGGACGATTAACAAATGGAATGAAATTTATCAAGTAGCTATCTAAAGAAATTAAATAAAATGTTTAATCTAAAGAACGTGTTCCGTAAAAAAAAATTGCAAGGAAAACTAATCGTTCCTTCTCCGTCTGATAAATTGCCGGGTCTAGATCTTATGGATCTCGATCTCTATCTCTCTCTGGCTGCGAGATCCTTCGGCCTCCGCAGAGCCCGCGTGACTCACGTCGTCGGTCCGAGAGTCGCGGCGGTTTGACACGCACCTCGACAAGTGACGCCGCCTCTCGGGGATTTCGAGAAGCGCGTCGGGGATTCCCCTACCGCCGCTCCGACCGAGAACGGCGGCGGAGGCGGAGGCGTGGGTGCTACAAGAGTGCGAGCGAGATGCAGATAGACTGAGAGCATCGAGAGAGAAGAAGACGGAGCGACGGAGAGTGAGAAAGAGAGGGGGAAGCCTAGCCGCCGCCGCCACCGCCACCACCGTCGTGGGGGCGGCCGTGGAAAGGGTGCTGCTGCTGCTGCTGCTGCTGCTGCCGCTGCCGCCGCCGCCGCCGCCGCCGCCGCCGCTGGAACACGCGACGTGGCAAAACTTTTGTCCATTCAACGGCCGACACGTTCCTAATTGGGAGTACGCTTCGAGCTCTCGTTCTACGCGCACGGATCCTCTAATACTTCTTGTTTTTTCTTCTTCTTGATCTTATTCGAAATAATCGATGATTCCTATCGAGCCATCTAATCTAGTCTAATCTCGTAGAATAGGATTTGAGACTGCACGAGACGAAGCGACGGGAATAAAAGCTTCTATTTATTTTCGTATCCCTTTTATTCGTTACTCTTTGTATTTTATCGTTTTGTGCTTATCCGAAAGGAAGTCACGCTTCTCGCGGGCCGCTCCAATTTCCGCCGCGTCGTGTCTCTTCGCGATGTGCGAAGGACTCGACCTCGAGACACTCAATCGAGTTCGAAATTCTAGGCTCTCCTCAATTTTTATTTCGATGACGACGACGACTTTGTCAAAGCCATTAGGGTTCGTTAAGCCGCCGGCAGGTTCGAGCCGAAAGTCTCGTATAACGGCGAAGAGAGAGTTGACGGTCGATCAACAAGAATGACGTTGCGCCGTTGTCAACGTCGAGAATCGATGCGACGACGACAACGACGACAATGACGGCGACGACGGCGACGACGACGGCTACTACGACGAAAGGACGACGTTCGAAGGCAACAACGAAGGAGGAGAAAAGAGGTGGAGGATGCTAACGAGGAGGTGGTGGTTCACTTCGCTGGAAGTAAAAGAGCTGCGAGCCAGAAAATTGCGCTGCAATCTTCCGCACGTCGCTTCGAACGGAGCAATGCACTTTGTTCCGCGAGTGTTAGCCGACATTAACGTCGAAATGCAACCAAAGTCCCATTATCTTTCTCTCTCTCTCTCTCTCTCTCTCTCTCTCTCTCTATCTATCTATCTATCTATCTATCTTTCCCATTTTCTCTATCTCACTCTTTCTCTCTCCCTATACAAGCGCCCTTTCGTTTCACGGCCAATGTCTCTCGCTGGACGCTAACGCGATTCCGAACTCGCCTGGTTGATACCACGATAATTAATTATAGAGAGTTCCTATCGTTGCTCGTCAAAGTTCGCCAGACAAGATTCGATTCGTCGTAATCCTGGAGTATTTTCTCGCGTGACCCCACGACTAACCTCCGAAAGTTTGTTCTCTCGAAATTCTCTCGCGCGCGCAGCCGTCACAACGCTCGCGTAGAACTCGAGTAGCGTCATCGAGGATAACGCTCGGAGCCAGGACGCTTCGTCCATGACTCCATTTCCAAAGGCTTGAGCCAAAAGTTAAGCGCGAGTCGCGTATATCTATGTGTCGTCATATTTACCGTAATCTTCGCACGTGCAACGTAAGACAAAACCGACGTTCTAACGTCCGCCGACTTAGAACTGGTAACGCGCACGCGCGATCTCACAACGCACAGACACAAGCACACGGTACACGCACACCGACTTCTCGTTTTGCTTTCGGCGTTTTCACTTTCCTTCGAAACGTGTCGGCAAGCTGTACCACTTCATCGATCCTCTCACTATGCCGCGGTATACTAAGAGACGATGCACATAAGTGCGTTCGGTCTTCTCCGCGTAGAAAACTAATAGATCGCTTTCCCACGAAGGTCGAGAACGATTAGTTTCTCATACGTCCGATCTATGGGAATCTATCGTGATCTATTCTTTACACTTTCCACATTCTATAGAAAAAAAGTATAGATATCGTGAAAAAATGTCGGACAGAAAGTAAGAAAGATAAATATATAAACGAGTAATATTAGTCCACATATTTCTAATATGTGTACTACGGTTGCTAAAAGTGGTCGGACGTAGGAGGAAAGTTACAACGAATATTACTGATATTGTGGCTAACCAGAGAAACTTTTGGTTATCGAGGAGGTTCCTACGGAACCGGGCGGCGTTCCTACGTCATTAACCCGTAGTCTAATCAATAGACATAATTATGAAACTATGCGCCATTAATAGTCCCGAGCCCGCGCTCGCGCGCGGCACCGTCATAATATCAGCGTGAGGAAGGACGGAAGACTTGTTCGCGCGTTATTAAGCGGGCATATTTTATTGGAAACAGGTAATTGGGCAATAACGAGGCACCGGCTTTCTGCCCGCTCCGGCACGCTCTCTCTCTCTCTCTCTCTCTCTCTCTCTCTCTATCTATCTATCTATCTCTCTCACTCTCTTTCTCTCTATTCTCTTCCTTCCTTCCTTCCTTCCCTCTTTTCACCCTTAACGTACCTACCGTGGGAGGAGAACGTAAACCGATAGAATAACACGGGAGTATCGAAACTTTCTTCGCGAGGGTGAACGTTATCGCGTAAAGGGGACTTTGCTACGGTAAGAGAGACGCGCCTCTCGACTTTTCTCCTCGTAAATGTTCCCAGCGATCAACGCGCCTAATAATAATACGATTTTAGGCCTATCCTTGGACGGAGGAGTTCGCGCGAAATCCGGTCAATCTCGATCGTTGAGAGAGCGAGAGACAGAGAGAGAGAGAGAGAACCAACTAGCCGCGATAAAATTGGTGATAAAATCGAACGAGTTGCTTGTTACGTCATTGGTCGGTCAGCACCTAATTAACGAGCTGACGAACCTTTAACGAGGAAGAGAGAGAGAGAGAGAGAGAGAGAGAGAGAGAGCGATAGAGAGAGAAGGCACGACGAGCTCATAGAAACGGTGACGACTCTCTAACGAATTCTAATCATTTTAAAGGACCGATCACTTTTCCACGCGTGACTTTATCTATTTTTCGATTGTAAAACGGTCGTTCGATAACTTTCTTTCCTTTTTGTTTCGCGACTAACTTTATGCGATAATCGGAGAGGATGCGAGCAACGTTTGCATTTCCTGTGCCGCTCGTTAACGGGTCGAACGTTCCGCAAAGGCTTATCTGTTATCGGTCGCGGCGACACGACCCCTTTCGTTCTCTCTCCCTCGCTCGCTCGCTCGCTAGCTATGTGTACGTCTTCGCGCGTGTATGTGGGCCACTCTGCCACAAGTCGGTCGAGCCATCCCCAAATCGTCGAACTATCCTCCAAACACCAAGTACCGCACCAAGGGAAACTTCGACGTTAGCAACCCTCGCACCCTCTCGGACACACGCTCTCTCTCTTTCTCTCTCTCTCTCTCTCTCTCTCTCTCTAGCTCGCACGCTTCCTCTCTATCTACATCGTCATCTCAGTTTCTCTCGACCTCTCTTAGATACCGCTCTCTCGACCTCAGAATCGCACCGAGCGGTCCGAGAATCTGACCAACGAGCAATTACTGGGAAGGTGTCGAAAGATTTCGTGCGGCAAGATTTAGCACCTACCGACACACTCACTCGAAATTATTTCACTGCGCAGCACGAAAATGCTATTTCGGTCCTTCTTAACGACGGATTCTACCGGTGATGTTGGTGGTGGTGGTGGTGGTGGACCACTCGATTTCATGACGTTTCGCGAAGCGCGCGAATGTAAACGCTTCAAAATTCCCTAACGAAGACACGGCTAATGAATCGGCGAAAACGACAGACTTACATTTTACCGTATCAACCGACATCTGCCACAACGATTTTGGTTTTCATGATTTTCGACCTTTTTGCACGCTCATCGATGGATCGTTTTATGGCGATTAATTTCAGACGAAGAAAACTTTACCACGAACGAAGCTAAAGTTTATGACCTATGGAAAAGTGTCGCGGTAGACAATAGTTTTTCCAGCGCGTTTATTACAGATCCATCGCGTTCTGCGAAATCGTCTTGGAAAATTCAAACGTTTGATCCGAGCGATCACCTGCCACGTTACCAACATTTTCGCATTCCCTAATTAATTCGACACTTTAAACTTTCGTATGGACTAATATCGGTGAAACGCGAGCACGATGATCCCACCCATGAAATAGAGCAAAAGAACACTGTCTACTTCGAGCGTATTTCTGACCGCGTCGTATCGAACGTCACTTTGCAACTTAAACGTCGTTTCCACGTATCGAAAGAACACTTCCCACACCATCGAGAGTATCGATAGACTCGACGGCCCGCCACCGGATAGACCGCGACGATTTAAACGTTCCACCGGCAGGGTGGAGCGGGCGAGACGGTGAGTGTGCCACGCGCGGCACGGTCGAACCCTCCGGCAACCCTTCGGGATTATCTCACCCCCGTTGGACGCGAACCGGCCCACTTCCGGATACTAGCTCGAACGGACGTTTGCACGGGGGTCGTTCGGAAGCGCGAAATCCGGTGGTTGGCTCGCTCGCGATCACTTTTCGCTTCAACTTAGCAAGATCGTCGTTTCGCGCACGGAGAGAATAGAAAAGGTGACGGGGACTTACCTGTTGCCAGAATTGGGCGAGTAGATATATTCGCTCCTTCTTGAAGAGCCAGTCCATGGACTGCATGGCCTGTATATCCAGCGAGTTGGCCTCCGCGGAGGCCTGCATACTGGCCAGTGCCACCGAGTTAAGGCTCGCTAATACGGGCTGCTGGAGCGCCGCTGTCACGACGGAGGTGTTGCTACCGGCTACCAGATTGGCGTGGTAAACGGTCGCGGCCGGCGCATCCTCTGAACCGCCAGTAGCCAACAATTGGGCCCCGATCGGCGCAGAAGGCCCCTGGAGCCCCAGTGAAGAAGCCACTTTGACGGCTTCGAACTTCTCCGGCGGGCCCAAAACTCCTCTTCCCCGTGTCCCAGCGCCTCCGCCGGCACCACCGCCTCCCGCGCCGCCACCTCCGTCTCTTCCACCTCCGTCTCCTCCAGCACCTCCTCCTCCACCTCCTCCACCTCCGCCCGTTCCCCCGTCGCTCCTGGAGCACGTCGTCTGAGGCAGAGTTTCCGTCGGTACCGTCCTCCTTCCGTTACTTCCTTCCGGTTCCCTCGATGATTTTTCACCGATCGCGATCGTCTCTCAAACTCTCGGGACACTGACGTACGATCGGGACTCGCCGAAGATCGTTCCCGGTCTCATCGAGCACCCACTAATATTATTACTATTAATACTACTACTCGATATCATTCGAGCTCACCGAGATTCCTTTCGCGAACACCACGCGCGACACTAGTCTTCTCTCACACAGATATCTACTACCTCTATCCCTTCTCTCTTCACACGCGTCCACGAGATTATCACGATTATCACCGGTATGTCCTATCGATCGATCCTACTCGCTGGTCAGTCTTGACACGAGGATACTTCGAGTCTCGGTATCGTCCGACGATCGTTTTCAAGCGATGATCCTACTCCACGGTGGGTGGCAAGTTATCCGCGGTTCGATAAATCTTTCTAGCTTTCCTAACACTCGAGCGGCATCCTTCTCTTATCGTTGACAACCACCGTGGCAGGGATCTCGAGCCGGTCCTGTCGCACTCCGTCCACTCACTGATAGCAGGCCGTTAGGGATCCCAAATCTTTTTGTTCTTTCTGATTATAATACTTCGACCGATGACGATGCTGATCGCACTCGACTCGCCTCCGTCGTCGTCCTCGTCGTCGTTCACGTTGCGATAAGAACGACTCCTGTCCCGTAGCCGTAGCATCACACGAACGGAGCAACGTGAACCTCACTCGCGCGAACGATTTCCCGAAAGTAGCAAATACGACGTCGGGAGACACGGCGGAGAACGTTCATCGGACCAGGGAGAACAGTGGACGATCTTGTTTAGCACTTGACGGAGGACATAATTCGCAGGACATTTCGAACACTCCTCGCACTATTATTCAAATCGGAGCAGCTTTTGTCAAACACCAAGAACAGCACTCGACCGATACGTCACTTAATCCGTTCTTCCGCCGGACGAGGATTCAACGAGTCGCTGATCTCTCGTTAATTTTTTTTCTAGAGATTCACGAAATCCTCTCCTGGGGAGATGTACTCGCAGCTCGACGATCGTTCCCGGTCTCTCCGAGACAAAAGGTAAATCCTTGCCGGAGTCCGCTTCTTCGTTCCCCCTTCCTTTTCCGTTCTCACTATCTCTTCTTTTTTATTCTGTTGGTGCGTGTCTCTCTCTCTCTCTCTCTCCACGTTTCGTGCATTCACTCGTTGCCGCGACCGGTCTGCGAACGCCCGTCCGCCGCCGCCGCCGCCACCGCCACCGCTCTCGTCCGGGTGCCTCAAGAAGAGAGAACGAGACCCGTCCTAGCAGGCTCCTAACCTGAAACTAAGAGCTACCGAACGACCGATGCAATGCCTGGAGGAGGTGCAGAGTCCGTGGTGGGGATATGGGCGGGCCGGTGTACCGGTGGCAGGGGTAGGCCGACCCCTCGCACGGCCAATCCCCGTCCGAGATCCGTCCCCACCAGCTCGGCGATACGCCCGACGGCGAAGAGGATCCACGGGGAGTGGGGATAAGCCGGCCACCGGAGTGGGAGGCCACGGAACGAAGCGGAGGCTGGCTAGGTGGTCCCTACCAGAACGGATCTCATATTTTCAACTACCCGACCGCCCTTTTCCAACCCCTGCCGATCGCTGCCTGCTTCCCTTCTTCTTTCCTTACTCTTTTTCTTCGGATTTCTCCCTATCCCTACCTCTCGCTCTCTGTCTCTACTTCGTGTCTATCTCTATCCCTTCCCTCTCCTGTCCTTCTGTAACTATCGCTATCTCTCTTTCACACGACCGTCTCGTCTTTCTACTTCTAGTTCTCTCGCGTTCCGTCTCTTTCCATCGAGCTCGAGCCTATACCGAAGCCCTTTGCGACGAGCGAGTAAACATCCTTTGTTGGAAAAACACCGTTGAGAAAGCGTCACCGTAGCCGCCATAGCTCCCGGTTGATCGTTAGGGGGTCCGATCGGCCGCTCGAGATTCTTGTCTAATCGCGAGACTTTGTCGAACAGACCGAGACACGTGAAAATTTTTCGCTCCAAGTATTAACGTGAAATTATATCAACGTAACGAATTAGATCGGTTTAACTTTGACTGTACCGTGCAACCGGAGCTTGTAATTAAAATGACAGGTGACTAACTTCTTTGCGCTATCTTGGAAGGAACTTTGCTTTCTAAAGAGAACCCCTCTCCTAAGCTAGCTTCCACGCTAAAGACGTGGCGCCCTCGAGCGAGGATAGAGACCGTCTACGCTTTTACTCCGATTCAAATTACCGTAACGAGCAATGTCTAGTCCACGATCCTGCCAACCATCGAATCTCTTGAACGACCAGCGAAGATTCTCACTTACCACTATGACAAATCGATAAGCTATCATCCGAGAAAATTGGTCGCTAATTTTGATTTTGCACAATTATCACACTGATGTAGGAAAGAAGAAGGGCACGAGGTTTAGCGAGTTTGTCGTCGGCCGCCCGTTCACCACCACGAAATCTGCCACCGTTATTATGTTACTTAGGATAAGTATCAGGAAAGGGGACCAAAGTTTCCCTCGCTATAGATACACAATTTACAGATGATTTTTCAAGAAAAGTTTCTCTATATACGAGTGTATGTTTTTTAAAATTATCAAGCAGCTCGAGTCACTCGAAAATCTTCAACGTCTTCACGACGGCTTTCGTTCGAGCGATCGCCTTTAAGAAATCCTTGCCGTGGCCAACGGCGAATCCTCTGTTTCGCGTCCACGTCAAAAAAAAAAAAAAAGAAAACGAGAATGAGAGTGAGAGACAGGAAGAGGGTGATGAGGCACGCAGTTAATTTTTGCATAAAGTAGAAACGCATACGTGACGATCGGCTCAACGGAACACGCACGCACGTAGTTACGCTCGGCCGAACGCTCGGAACCCTTTCGCTCATTTTCGCGCGCGCGTGTACGCGCACGGCTCCGTACCCGTTTGGTGCGCACGGACCCCCCTCCCTCTGCTTCCGTTTACCTTCCGCGGTCCTATCGTTTCACGTTCGAGCTAGACGTCGTAAATAAAAAAATAGGCTAAGAGTATACGCGTGCGGATAATAGGTAGGCGCGAGAAACGGGGGGTTTTAGTCGCGTCACAACTCCGCCCTTTTACCCTGGTGAACGCACTTCGCACGCCGATTAACCTAACCGCTATCAGAACTTCCTGATCCGTGAAAAGTGATTCGGAGTTGAGCTTACCCTCCCATTTAACAAAAAAATGACTCGATATTTATTTTTTGACCTTAACTATGATTATCTCGAAGGATCGATACCTACTCGTTTAACGA
>JAIFRP010000045.1:590379-601967 GCA_032403825.1 Odynerus spinipes | reverse complement strand
AGAGAGAGAGAGGGAGAGAGAGAGAGAGCGAGCGAGAGAGTCAGCGTGCTTCCCCGCACCGGGTGGCGCGATCGAATCGATCGCCGAGATCCAGTATTCCGATTAAGTACGTAGCACGAGGTGGCAGCACCTGTCCGTGAGTATATCTCACCCTCACAGGCAGGCTCGTTCGAACGCGAACTCGGTCCGTCACGACTAACACATTCGCACTTTCGTCACGCGTCTCTGAACAATGGCATTAATAGGCCCTGGCGAGTTATTAATTGCCGGTGCCCGCCGGATATGACTGTCTATAGCTTCGTTCGCCGAGCGAACGTCCCTAATATCTGTGGTATTCCGTCAGCCGTCTTGGCTCTCTTAAATCAGGGCCAGTCTTTTCAACGAAGCTAAAACGCGCATATACGGCTCCGTATATGTATTTCCTTACACCTATGTGTGTGTGTGTGTGTGTGTACGTGTACAACTCGGACGTGTAACGTACCAGCGAGGTTTCCTTTATGTCCAAGAGAACCATTTCAGGCGAGCGAGTGAAATTAAAAGATCCGTAGGTACTCTTCGGGTTCGGGTTTCGGTTTATCCTTAGACGCGGCTCGCAGCCTGCGATTTAACGTCTTTATTAACGAGATTCGCAATGGTCTATGGGATTTTTATCGCCGACACTGTGCGACGCGATTCGAACCGCGCGCGCGCGCAGTCGAACCGGAGATCTTTTGGTGTCGAACTAATGAGTAATATGTTCGGTGGAATTCTGACTGAGTTTTCAAAGAGGTAGAAGTTATCTTTCGTACACTCTGACGGTACTTTGGTTATGTTTCTTGGGTCCTTCGATTTTAATTTGCACGTGATTGAAGCACGAGTGACGTTGGGCTAATTAGTATACGTTTTAAAAAGCTTTTCAATTTTAGTTTTCTCGTGCTCCGAAATTTCTCAAAACACTTAACGGTCGACTGTCACCCTCTCGTACATCCGTCCGCCTTTGCATTTATGTTCAGCCCTCACTCTCTCTCTCTCTCTCTCTCTCTCTCTCTCTCTGTCTCTCCCGATCCCCTTTATTCTTTCTTACGCTCGCCGCGAAGAGTCACATCGAAAGAATCGAGTGTAACCGAGCGATCTTTATGGTCAATCTACGTGCGCGTGAGGTTTCGAGCTGGTGTAATTAAGAGCGAATACCGACTGTCGGGACTGATTAATAGAGGAGACGAACGCTGAAGATAATCGAAAGGAAGTAACGAATGGAAAGAAGCTAAGGTAAGAACGGGATAACGTCCGACGATGGCGCGATGATGCCATCGAATAAAGAAAAAGGGGGAGAAAAAACCATCGGTGTCTGGACTTTTTCATAAACTTCGCCATTCTGAAAATACGATTGAAAATACGATTATATTCTGTAGACGAAAAATTAGATTAAGATTAAAATATAATATAAACAGAAAAGATCGACGTTCGATCATCGTTCTCGATATTTCGTTACTTTCTTACTGCACGTCTTTAGCCCTGTCTTCGAAATATTACGAAACAGTCGAATTTCGTTTTCTACTCAGCGATGCGTGCCTAATCACACCGCGGTGGCCCGGTAATTCGATTTTCAAGGAGGAGCCTTCGGCTTTCTTCGTGGACGCTGACGTCGTCGAATGACAGTTTGATGAACGGACAGGAAGGGGAGGCGAGGGCCCACCTGGCTCCGCAGACAATTAGGATCACCCGTGCAAGGTGGCTCTCTTTCTCTCTTTCTCTCTCTTTTTTCGTCTCTCTTTCTCACACGCATATACGTCCACACTCGTATACATTTTTCTCGACGAAGCAAAAACTTTCGTTAACTTATTTCGCATCGATCGCGAACTTCTCCCACACTTTGCCCCGATCTTCTAAGAGCGGTACGATCTTGCTGAAAGAAAGAAGAGACTTAGACGAGTGCGTGGAGTGTGCACAGAAAGGATGATTAGAATCGTTCGCCGTTTCGGACCAGCGAGCGAAATCGTCCACGCGTGGAGGACTCAGCTGCCTGCCAGGCCGCAATTACAATACGTCGGGGGCCCCGACGCGTGTCCCTCTTCCTCTTCTACCCTCTTTCTACCCTCCCACTCTACTTCTCTCTCTCTCTCACTCTCTCTCTCTCTCTCTCTCGCTCTTTCTCCCTCACTCGTCCCCACGGTCGGTCACCTACCTAACTCGAGGCTCGTCGGCCGACGTCGAGCGTAGCGCGCGCGTGGTTCTCTTCTTTCCTATGTGTCCTCGCAAACGTCTCATACATATACGCATACACAAGGACTGGACTACGTACTCGCGTGGAGTACCTCCTGCACATCTCATTAACTCGACTCTGTTTCAATCCGACGATGTATCGGCCGGCTATCAAGCAGGCATCGACTTCGGGCGTAGGAAGTGGTTCACGGTTCACCGTGCATCGTTCCACGTGAATTCGAGGCCAGTCTCCATATGCGTGTGACGATTTATCTATTTTCTGTTTTTTCATCAATGACGATTACACATGTGAATCTCCGTACGTAGTAAATTTACATAGCGCGTATCTTTTATTTTGTATAGTTAATTTAATACGTAACGAACGTCATTATTTCGACAGATATTAATGGTACCCATGACGATGACTCGATCGCGATCCCTTTTTTTCTTTAAATAAATATACAAAGTATTGAAACGCTAATTTGCAAGTACCTACTTACATCGTACCAGGATTTGCTCGCGTCCGCTAATTTGCAACGAGGGAGAAAGGCAAGGTGCGTGGACGCCATTCGTTCTGTATAATTATCATTAACTTCGATAATTGTTCCTTGGCGATTATCATTAACGGTTGATAATTGGTCTCGTTCAGGCGCATCGCCCGCGGCTACAACTCGGTACCGGCTGATAGACCGAGCGAATCGCGATGGTACTTTCTTTCGACGTGAAGAAAGATAGGATTCCTATTCGTTATATCGAGTTACGTACCTAGCTCCTAGTAAAAGATAAAGTTCGTTTGAATCAAATCGACTGAGATTTAATAAAATTTTGTTGTAACATTTGGTGACTAAGAAAGTATCTACTGTTATTCCAGTTTCTCAGGTTTTTTTGTTTAAAACAAAACAGATGAATTTTATGAAAATAGAAATTATAAATTAAATTAAAGAGAGATTTAATTTATAATTCAAATACAATTTAATTTATAAATTAAATTCCTCGTTGGGAAAGACTGCTACAACGTAATATTGAATACTTTGATAAATAAAATTATTATAAAAAACTAATCGCGTCTTTATTTCATTCATAAATAGCGGCAGAATTTGTTCAATATAAAATGTCGTATTCCCCGTCCCCTAAATGTTTAATTTCACTCTTGCTCATAAACGTTCGTACGATCGTAAGAGCGGAGACGAAAGGAGAGACGCGAACAAAGGTGATACGTATAAAACGTTATACTTGGTCGCGGCATCAACAAGCGCGATATACGCGAAACATTATCGCTCGCTGGCTCAGCTCGCTCGCGCTCGCGCGTTGAGACGACGAGAGGCAGCATTTTTGAAATAATCACGACAAAGCACCGGGCGCGCGTTTGGTCCCTGCCAAACAGTCACCGCATTAAAATCACTCCCACTCCGCGTCGCGACAATGTCCTTTTGAGGCGGACTCGACACGCGAGCGATGATTGAAGCGGAGAACACGATGAGGAACGATATTCAGCCTCTCCGATCCATCAGCTCCGTAGTTCATGGCTGTATCAGCGCGAAGGAAACATATAGCACGGGCGATACGAGCGAACGAGCTCTGCCGGGTTGAGGAAAAAAGGGGAAGGGAAGAAGTTGGCTTGGAAATCGTGTCGACGAGTTTGCACTTTAGGTCTCGAAAGGATCGATCTGGGGCCGACCTCAACGGCTCGTCGTTTCAACTTTCACGATCGGCTCTTTCGCGACGAACGACATACACATAGGTACACATACGCGTGTTTTTCCATCTACTTGTGTATGTGTATGCGTGTGTACGTCGAAGCTCGGCTTTGAGAGCTTAAAACGCCCGCTACCAGCATCCAGTCTCCCGGGTACAAAGAGCGAAAAGATCGCCGAATGGGGTGGAGTCGGTGGGGGTGGTCTGGGGAGGATTTGTACCACCTAGCAGTCTCTTTTCTCGAGGTCTACCCGAACGCCAGTGGCATGTATGTACGTATGCATCTGTACATACATATATAGATATGTGGATATGTACATACCTATATGTATCTGTTGTTCGACTGTGCGCTTTCCTGTCATTACCGCATTCTCCGTGTCCCGTGTACCGTGCACCGAACACCCGGTGCATGTCTACTCGCTTCGATCCCACGAACAGATACGATCCTCCTTCTTCTTTCCTCTTTTTTTACCTCGCCATTACCGGGTACTTTGGTCTCCACACGACGGGGACAGCTCGGCCCGATAGAAATGTCTTCGGAGGCGTTTGAAAATTATCTAACGCTTTTTAATAATCGTGATACGTCAGCCACGATAAGATCGTCTTCGTCGAAGCCGAGCCAAACTAGTCTCGATCGGCAGAACTCGTAACGAGTTCGTACACGACTTTTCAATTAAGTCCAACGGAGAATAAGGGAGGTGAATTAAGAGTAGGAGGGCGGTTAATTTCAGAGGAACCGTTCGACGTGCGTCGGCAGACGGATTCTCATTAGGCCCCTAGTAGATAGAGGAAGACATCGTCTATCCTCTCATTAGCCGCTCGACTTTGCCGATCGCAAATTAATTACGTCGTCCTACAACGCCCAATTAGGGCATATGAAGCGTGAAGATAGCGATCGGCTTCCTTCGATAGGATGTATTTTCGCGTCGGAGAAGAAACGGGATGAGACGCACGAGCGAGCGCGGGACTCGTTCGCGCGAGACCATCTTCTTCCATCATCGGCCTGGGTCGATATGCGTTCGTGAGTTTAATAAAAAGGCTTCTTCTAGCTCGGTAGAAGAAGAAGAAGGAGGAGGAGGAGGGAGAGAAGAAAAAGAAGGTAACGTTGGATATACGTTGGCCTCTTCCTTTTGAAACATCGTTCGTTCCACGGCGACAGCTAAGGAAACAATGGGCGGAACCACTCGGGCCAGGTTGTTGACTCGATCGTCACCCGACTTTTCTTCCGTTCCCCTAACGAAGACGCGATTTTCCGTGACGATTCTCTCGGTCCGAGCGCCATAGCCACCGCGCCGAGTGCCGCGACGCGTTTACTTGGGAAACTTTCTAGTTTATCGAGTCCCGTAATTACCACTCCATGCTCGGCTCGACTCGACGCACACTTTTCCAAACGAGGACGCGACCCCGTCTCCGGCTGCTCTAAAGAATATCGTCGAACGTCTTCCTCTTGACATATTCGAATAAAGATGCGATTTCGATCGGTCGTTTCGAAACTGTCACGATTCTCATCGCGCGCGCGAACACACAACGGCGAGGTTCTCACGAGCGAGCATTCGCGAGCGTGTCTCCTCGACTTAAACGGACCCGAAGGCAACGTAATGTGAAAAGACGGAGGAAGAGAACGCAGGAATACCGGAAATAGATATCTGCCTGGTGGCACGAGGACAATGGCGAAACGACCTACGGTATTGGCAGTCGAACGGAGGAACAATGAAAACGCGATGGCGGAAAGAAGAGGGGGAGGGAGTCGTTTCACGAAAGAAACTCGACGATTCGATGCTCTCGAGTCACGCGGGATTGTTCGAAGCCGTTTCTCATCCGAGAGTCAGCTTTTCGACTTCCATGATTCCCGACATCCATCGAGCATCGGTCGACGATAAAGCGCGAGGGTAATCAAAACGGCACCGCGTCGTTTCGTCGACCGATCTCTTTTTAACAAGGCCGTATCGAGGTAACGTTACGGTGGCACGTGGTACGCAAAATAACCGCGAACGATCAGCGATACGTAGGTACGTATAACGACGATTATAATAAAAGGCAATGATTAAATAGGGTAATTAAAATAGTTTTATCGAAATTTAAATAACACGAACGGTCCGGAGCGTGGCGGGGTACATTTTACGGGCTGTTCGTTTCGCTTTAAAAAGTGTATCCGACAGAGAGAGAGAGAGAGAGAGAGAGAGAGAGAGAGAGAGAGATACGGAGAGAGGGAGATGGACATACGCATGGGTCGGCCGTTCCCGATGGATGAGTATAATTATATGCAAATTGCCCAATTAGTCGTGCCCGGCATATTTGCAGTACTTGTTAATTTCACTCTTGCCGCGCAACAAATTGCAAAGATTACGACTTTGTATACATTTTCATGCGCGTACGTTTACTTAGGCGATTAACTTTTAGCGCTCGTTTTTTGATAATAATTCGAACCGTTGGCGACGCGTCGCCGATCCTAAAATCAAGACGCCTCTCATCCCGCTGGTATTCGCGGCAGGGACGTTTCTAAGCCGAACGAATCGAGCCTTTCGCGTTATTAATTAAAACGCGATTACATTGTCTCGAGAAGTCTACGAGGAACCGGCCGGGCTCGGTGCTCGGAGGAATCGTAACGCGAATGAAAAAGCCTCGGCGATTTCCTTGCGTCGCCGGAACTGAAAGCGATTTTCCTTCGTTCCTTTGTGCGACATAAAAGAGAAAAGCTTTGCCAAAGGCGTTACACCCGATTCTGGAGCAACGATTATCGCGAAACGCCTCGGTGCGTGGTATCGCGCGATAAGGAAACAAAACAGATGCAATTAAACTAATTGCACAAAGCGACATATAGAAGAATGAGAAACGTAAAAATAAAAAAGGAACACTTACAAGAAGCGAAAAAAGCAAAAACGCAAAGCTCGCCATCGACCTCGTATTAAACGGCGCTCAGGACATATTGTATTTGAGAAAAGTGTTGCGGCGAAGGGGGGTGGGGGTTTCGGCGTCCTCGAAAAGAAAGGAAAAGAGAAGGCGCCGCTTCAATTATCAAGCAACAAAATCCCCGCGCATAACAATTTTTCCCGGGTGCGCGGCGAGATATTACGGCGGCAGCGGCGGCAATAAAGAAATAAAGCTATATAAAATGGTTTATACTAATTACATAAAGCGCATATCGCCAAAATGAAAGTCCGCTCGGTGTGGTTTTGCGGGCGCACTTGCTCTGCGCGGGCGCGAGTGCATACTTTGAATTTCCTCTCGCGTTCCGACGTGCCGTAGTGAAAAACGAAAACGGAAAAGAGAAAAGCACGCGTGGCACACGGTCGACCCTATTCGCCCTTTATTTTCCGCAACGAAATAATGCGCGCTGCGTCGTGGACGATGGGCGATAAAGAAGGAGAAGGTGGTGGGGGGTAGGTGGACGAGGGTAGGAGGGTGACGGGGATAGGGGTCCGGCGCGTGGGTCTGCATTTCAATTATTAACTTACAAGCCCCGTGGAAACTTCAAAGACGACTCCGACGGCTATAAACGAGGAAAGCGCGGAAAACGAAGGCCGAGTGAAATGGAGAGAGAAACAGAGAGAGAAAGATAGAGAGAGAGAGAGAGAGAGAGAGAGAGAGAGAGAAATAGAAGAGGTCGAGCGGACCCAATTCCGTCCGGGGTTCCGTGCTCCGGTTCGAAACCAATATTGCGATGTTCACCGCGGAAAGTTCGTCCGGTAATGCCATACAATATCTACTCCAGCTTCCATTACTCCGCTCTGGCCGTGCCCCGGTTGCCTTCCTCCCTCCCTCCCTCGCCCTTTTCCAGTAGGATAGAGGCTTCCTCCCCTCCAGTTCGCTCGGCCGACTCTCGGCTGGTGGGAAGCCGGGGGCAGTGGCGGCGGCGGCGGCGGCATCGTCGTCGAGTGCTCGAGTCCACCTCTACACAGAACGTTTCCTCTTCTCTCTCCGTTCTCTCTTACCTTCGACTCGTGGACTTCCATCCGGTGGACAACGAGAAACAGCGGGAGAGAGGAGAGCGAGAAGGAGGACGCAGGAATCGGTGGAAGTGGAGAGGCGAAAGGGTTTGCGCTCTCCTCCTCCCACTCGTCCTACTCCACGACGTCGTTTCTCTCTCCACCTCCTCCATCTCCTCCATTTTTTCCCTTTTTT
Organism: Odynerus spinipes; assembly: GCA_032403825.1. NCBI lineage: Eukaryota > Metazoa > Arthropoda > Insecta > Hymenoptera > Vespidae > Odynerus > Odynerus spinipes. The sequence continues at coordinate 593,969 of JAIFRP010000045.1, read as the reverse complement.
CCAATTATCGATAAGACGGAGACGGCGCAATACCGCGAAACCGTACCACCTATCTGTCCTCTCTCTGTCTTCTCTCTTTCGCTCTTGCTCGCTCTTGTATTCATTTCCCCCACTATCCTTTTCGCTGCATCTCTCTCTCTCTCTCTCTCTCTCTCTCTCTCTCGGCTTCACTCGAGCGATAAAATTGCCTCCTCGGTCTTGTTCGATTCTCTTCTTCTTCTCCTGCCTCTTCTTTTTCTTCCACCTCATCCTCCACCTCCTCCTCCGCCGCCCATTACTCCTTTCCGTCGTTCCTGGTATTATACTCCACGGTCGAGGAACAGTCGTCCGCTCTTCGGTCCACCGTGGAAAAAGTAGTGGGAGGAAGTAGTAGAGACGGAGAGAAAGAGAGTGAGGAGGGAATAGCAAGTGCGAGAGAAAGAGAGAGCGAGAGAGCGGACGGTCGAAGCGATTTAACACGATTGGCCGGTGGGAATAAACTGGCAACACGCGCATTGGTTCCATCGGTTCCATTGGCTATCGAGAGCCGCCGTCCTCTTCCACGCTATCTCTCTTCTTCTCCCGTCTACCGATACTTCGCTCTACTTCTCTCTCTCACTCTCTCTTTCTCTCTTTCTCTCTTTCGCTCGTTCTCTCGTTCTCTCGTTCTCTCGTTCTCTCTCTGTCTATCCTCCTCTCGCTAGCGCACGTTCCTTCGACGTTTCTATCGGCTCGAAGCGCGTCCTCTCTCCCCACCCATTTCCACGATCGTCGCATCGCCGTACCGCGCCGTTGCTGGACGAGCCTCCGTTCGCGTTCTCCTCTTCTTTTTCTCTCTTCCTCGCTCGCTCGTTTCTCTTATCCCTTTCGCGTTCCTTTCCACCTCCACCATCGTCGATCACCGTCGTTCCTTCTCATTGTTTTCCTTTACGATTTCTTGCAACCTCGATCACTTCTCACCTTTCAATCATCTTTTCTACCTGTCTCTCTCTCTCTCTCTCTCTATCTTCTCTCTCCTCTCCTCTTTTTTCTATTCACCCATCGATCCAGCTCGCATAGGTACGCCTCCGATAGTAGAGTTCGCTCGTTAAAAAGCAGCACCACAGTCTAAAGCAGTTCCCAGGCTATTTTTCCATTTCCAAGAATCACAAGTGTCCATATACGCTGGCGTGCACGTGCACGCGTTTACGATCGCGCGCGCGGGAGGCACGGCAGGAGCGAGAGAGGCAATTGGCACGATTTCTCGTGACGCGCCATTATACTTCCTCTCTCCCACCGGTGTCTCCTCTATACCGTAGATACGTATGCATTCGCATATGGACGAGGAGCGATCCGTAATTCGAGAGAACCCACCTACGTGTATACGCACATGGTTCTCCATGAAAAACAGTCTATCCTTCGATCTACACCGGTCGATTATTTTCCGCGAGAGATACGGCCCGTTGTTTCGTCGCTTCGGCCGGTAAACAACGACGGAGAGAATCCACGAAGGCGTATACGCGTTCGTGTACCCGTCCATATGTGTATACATACATATATGTATACGTTCGTAGTACGTTCGCGACAGGCTCACTGTTGATATCTGGAATCAATTTCAGCGAAGCGCGGCGAGCGCGTTACTCATCGCGATGGCGGTAACAAACGATAACGATCTAATATGTTATTACGCACGGTTAAAGGGCTCTCCGGCTTGGTAAGGAGGGAAGCTCGAAGGAAGCCGATGGAAGAAAGGAGGAGGATGAGGATGAGGTGGAGGAAGGTGTTTCAGCGGACAGGGACAGGTGTCGGGGTTTCGTTCCGTTTCGCTCTGGCAAGCGGCTCGCGAAACGCGGCACGTTCCGCTGCCACCGTTACCACGAAAAAGAGAAGGAGAAGGACAGAGGGAGGGAGAGAGTAAGAGAGAAAGAGAGAGAAGAGCTATTTCTCGCGGCTGTCGCGAGAATATTACGCCGGCAAGAGGAGGCGTTGGCGTTGCCGAGTTCGAGACGCTCGATTGCCCCACGGGCGCCATGTTTGATTGCCCGACGTCGTTGATCGCCGTCCGCCAGGAATTATCATAACTCATCCCGGTAATCTAGCCACCGACTGGAAGAAAGCGACACCGTCACGTGGGTGTTATTTACCCGGCCCGGAGAGATGCGGAGGGAACCTTTGAGTCATGGTCATCGCGCGCGGCTTTCCCTCCTCCACCACCTTCCCCCCTCCTACCCACCTACCCGCCGGCCCTCTCTCCTATTCGTCGCGCTCCTCGCTGCTCCGTACTCCGAGAGCTATATTGGACTTTATGTGACTCGACATTAGAGCCGTTCGCGACGAGATACGAGGAGGAGCGCTAATAAGACCGTCCGCTTCCAATTCGGTTTTCATGGAAAAATTTGAATAATCAGGGGGATTCTCGACCGGCAGCTGCTGGTGACGAGTTTCCGGCATTTTCGGCCTCTCGATAATTATCTCGGACGATCGATCGCTCTTCTCACAAAAAAGACGCTCGATTTTGATCCATTTCGTGTTCTCTCTGTTACTATAAGGCGAAATGAATATATTCTATGATTTTCCAGGTATCGTGCTTGCGTATAAGGAAAGAGTCCACACACTGTCTGCGTTTTTCTTGCTCCCTCCAGCTCGAAGTTCTCCCCACCAACGACGGTAGAAACGGTAGTGGCGCCAAAGCACCAGAAGCAAACCTCCTTCGTGTATGACGTACTCCGGAGAGCTATAACGGCAGCGCGCTATTATTTATCTTTTGAACACCAAACAGTGGCCGGTAGCGAGCATTGTATTATAATTTACTTACCGGTGTTATAATTACAATTTCGAGCCAAGTGACCGAGCTACCTATGAGCTTCGCGAGGGCGAGTCACTCTCCAACGTTTTCACGGTTCCGCGATGACGGTGGTGGCCTGTTTGCACAGGCCGAGCATAATATTCAATTCCAATTCATCCACTATTAACCTTGCCGTGGAATATAATGGGTTACCTGATACCCAGTGTAACTTTCGCTCGCCTATAACGTGTCCGCGCCCGCGCGAACCAGTGCTTGCGAGAGCGAGCGAGCGAGCGAGCTGTAGAGAGATAGAGATAGAGTGGGAGAGAGAGGGAGAGGGAGTAGCAGAGTAACGTCTACCTTCTCTTGCTCCCTTGGAGCACGGACTCAGCACGGTATGTTTATTTGATCGTGGAAACGGAGAACCGGTACTGCTACTAGAATTTTCAGCTTTTCTTGCATTCGCACAATTTTTCTACCTCTCTCCGCTAGTCTATTATAATTTCATAGGACTCTCCTCTCCTCTTCTTCTATTTCTTATTCTTCCTCGTACCATCCTCTCCGGCATCGTCTTCTTAACAATACGATCCGATACTTGTCGCGTTTAATTATACACGTCGATCGGTACTTATAATATTAATTAATGGCACAAACATCGCAAGTTCAATTTGAATGATAAAGAAAGCTCTTTTAATTACAAGTAAGTAATGTCGGTCGAGGGTTGCTCATATCGCGTTCGTTGTTCTATTCTTATTTCATCGCTTCGCGTTCGTAGGCGTATCAAAGGTTGCGTAGCAACGATCGACGTAGTTTCCTCTCGACTTTGCAATAGAGAGAAAGAGAGAGA
>JAIFRP010000045.1:525170-547738 GCA_032403825.1 Odynerus spinipes | reverse complement strand
GCGAGAGAAGAGTTTTCATCTCCTTTCTCCGTTACTTCTCTCGCTTTTCCTTTCGACGCGACCGGTTGAAAACGCGCGAGGATCAGAGCGGCGCTTCGTAAAACCGCGATACCTTATCTCGAATCTTCGCGAGTTGGAAATTATTTGAAGTTTCGACTCGAACTTATTCCGTAGTATGACCCAACGCTACGTATTCTCTGTGATTCCTAAAGGGTACTTCGGTAACAAGATTGTTGGTTAACAAAGTTTACCGGTATCTACTCCCGCGGTAGTTTCCCGCCCCGGAAAAGAGCAAGGGGAAGAAAATTGAATACTTCGCGTGATTTCGCGGATTATCGAGGTAACGATTAAGCAGCGTCTAAAATTAGTACCAAACTGGAAACGGCTGTACCGAGTGTTCCGGTGATGATCTCTCTCGCGCGCGCGCCCGCGCCAAAAAGAAGCAAGCCTCGCTCGAAAGCATTTTGATGATTAAACCGTCGACGGAAAGTCGGCTGAGAAAATCTCGATCGGGTGGTGTCTAAATTTTGGCTGTCCAATATCCGAAATGGTTCTTAGATATTTACGGAGGGACTGTCAACATCGCGATGTTAGAGCTACGGGAGGGAAAGGAGAACGAAGAAGAGAGTGAGAGGCGGAGAGAGAGAGAGGAAGAAAGGATCGTCGTCTGCTCGTAGCGTTATAATTCACTGCTAATCTAATCCTGCGCTGGCTGTTGCTTGGTGTTGGTACGTCGGACGATTTATAAAAGTGTATACGTCCCGTGTAAAAATACAATGGTTAGCGAGTATAGTTCTTGAAAGCGAAGAGAGAAGAAGAGAAGGAGAAGCAGAGTGAGAGACTGTCGGGAGAAAAATAAAGAAAAGGGCGCACGCGTACGTAGACGCGATCTCGGGGACACATTGGGACGGGTAACTCGCTGGTGACTCTACGTATATTCGCAACACATAATCTCAGATAGCGTGGAAGGGCAGATATACGAAGAGAGCGGAGCTCGGCCGGTCTCCTCCGTCTCCGGACACCAACGGCTTCCTGCATCCACCCCCGCTCACCCATCCTCGCCCGACAACGGGCACACCAAAACCGAGCCACGGAGTTGTAGCTGCTAACTTAGTTTGTGAACTGCAAAATCCTCCGGCACCCACGAGGGCATACAAATAATAATTCTTTGTTTCGTCGGGGCAAGGAGACGTGTAAATACCGGCGGCGGTAGTACTGCCTGCGTGGTCCTTCTCTTCGTGCTTTGCTAAAGGAAAAGAGACAGAAAGAAAAGAGATGAAAAGATGAGAGAGAGAAAGAGGAGAAAGAGGAAACGAAAGGACCGGCTCACGCGGTAACGCCTAAATCGCTCCAACAATTCATTCTCGGAAATTTGCGACGAGCTTTGGAGATCTACAACGAGAAGGAAGCTTCCCTCGTACGCTTTTTTCAAGATTCCTTCCTACCCACCGTATATCTACTCACGGTATACCCGTAATCGCGAAGATAAGGAGGATGAGGCATAACTCGCGTGGGCGTAGCGCGAGAGACACACTCGTGGAAGTCCGCGAAATCATTAAACGAGAGAAAGTTTCGGACCGGACCTCGACGAAAGTTTCCCTCGAAAGCTTCGACGAGATTACGGGAACGGCATAGGCGTAGACCGAAGGGATATTGACCGCGGGAAAGGTGGAATAAGGTGTACGAGATGGAAAGAGAGAGGAAGAGAAAGAGAAAAAGAGAGAGAGAGAGAGAGAGAGAGAGAGAGAGAAGCTGCCGATAGACGTCGAAAGTCCAACGCAGTCGTCCTGGACGGTCTGGCAATAACGGAGTAAACTCGAGGAGCCTGGGAGAGAGAGAAAGGAACGAAGCGACTACCAGCGGCTGGCCGTTGGGGGTGGAGGAGAAATGGAACTGTGAGAAAGAGATAGGAGGTCGTGCCTAGGTTGTCGGGAGTGGAAGAAGGAAGCAAGAGAGGAGTACTCGGTGAGTGGAAAGAGGACGAAAGAGACGATGGTGGAGCGAAGACCGCGAGAGGGAGAAAGACGGATAGAGGAAGGAAAGGAAGAGACAAGGAGAGGGAGAGAGAGATGGAGAGAGAGGATGAGAAGGAGAGAGAAAGAGTGCAGCCGTACCGGAGCTCGGCGAAGAAAACGCTTCGGTTTATTTCTGTTCGATTTTTCCAGTGTCGCCGTCGCCCTGACGACAATTCGCAGGCGCGGCACCGTTCCTCCTCTCCCTCGCCGCCTACTACCTATACGTAGCCCTCTCTATCACTCTCCTCTTCCTCTTTCCGACGGAAGGAACGAATGGGTTACGCCCAGATGCGCGCATCGAAGCCTGGTCAATAGCGGTCTCATCGTCGTATCTTCTCCGTCCCATAGTTCTTCTCGCTCACTCTCTCTCTGTCTATCCCTCACTCCCTCCCACCGCCCTCTCTACTGGCTCGGTCTCTCGAGCCAACCGATACGGCGGCATCGACGGCGAGTCGGAAAGGGGTGTGCGAGTCGAAGGTGGCGAGGAGGGTGGGAAGAAGGGGGGCTGCGTGTAGGTGCGTTCGGTCCACCTATAGAGGAAAGGGTGGACCCCGAGGCGCGTGGCAGGGGCCGATGGTGATGCCGGTGCCTGTGCTGCTGGCTGTGCGGGTGACGGGGTGAGAACGCAGCCGGAGCGCCACCGAGGACCACCCCCCGCGCGATTGGAAATCTATTCCCACCCTCGAAGTCGAACCTCGACCTATCGGAGGGTTCGGTTCGGAGATATTGAGTCTGCGCTCTTCCCTCTTCTCACTGTTGCCGGCTATCTCGGCTCTTCCTCGCCTTCCGCCCTCCGTTTCCCTCTACCATCCCTTCGTACTCTCTCTCTCTCTCTCCTCTCTTCTCCTCTTCCTTTCCTCTCCTCTACTCTCCTCTCCTTGCGCCACGATATTCTTCCTTTCTCTTCTTTTTCCTTTACCATCGTACCCTTTTCTCTTTCCCGTTTCGACTGCTACGCTCGGACGAGTCGCCCCTGTTCCACCATCTTTAACAGCCACTACCACCTTCCACCAACCAATACCTGCTCCATTCTCTTGCTCGAAATCGAATTCTCCCAGCACCTCGAATGATTCTCCGTTGATGATCTTTCCGATACGTTCGGTAAATCAAGCCGCGACTCACTCGTATCATCGAAGCCGCGATGAAGCGCATTTATGTCTCTTTAGCGGTTCCACCGTGAAATATTTTCGCTCGATGGGCCGTGCGCTCTCTCGCTCGCTCGCTCGCTCTCGCACGCGCACGTGCGTAACTTAACACTCGACCTAACACACTACTTGCTGAGACCGAGCGGCCATACCTCATTGCGCCGGGCAGTGGTCAGATATTTTCACAATAGGTTCCGCGCCGGTGCTTTCATTGCAGGAAACTTCGTGGCTTGCCGGGGTGTTAAATGGCGGAGCGCCATTGAATACGTTTCCACAATACGCTCGGTATACGCAGTATCGTAACGCGTTTCTACCTTTGCCCGCCACGGACGATAGGAACGAGTATAGGTACGGTATATATATATATAGAGAGAGAGAGAGAAATCTATGTCGGGAATGTACATATGTACAGGACTCTACATAATATTCTCGATTCCGCGATGGTAAATTCGTCCGAAGCGCGGAAACGCCCTATCGCGTCTGTGGTTTTGCTGGCCTTTGAAACACCACTCTATTCTGGTTTGTGAATCTTCTATTCAATTGGATTTCAGAAGTCGACATTTAAAAGATAACGTTGGGACATCTTCGGAATACGATAAGCTGCTAACAGGAAAATTAATTTCTAAGCTGATAAATTTTATACCTGATTTATATATCTTTTCCGTAAAGGATATCCCAGCTCAAGTAACGTAACTTGAAATTTTCAACGTTATCGGAAGCATCGTGGTAAAGTTAGCCGGTGATCGATATTAGAGATAGGATGTCGGTGTAGGAAAGAGATGAAAAATATAAAAGGAACGAGAAGAAGAATAGGTAGAAGAGATCGAAGAACGGAGGAGGCCATCGTCGTCGACGGTGCGTCGCTCGACCGGCCATTTCTTCGACAATGCGTTCCGTAGCCAGCCGAACGAGCAGCCAGCGGCGCACGGCGCCGATAAAAAAGAGGAGTTCTTCTCCTCTCTCGCTCTTCCTCTATCTCGCTCGCTCGCTCTCGAGCGTCTCCCTCTTTTCTTCCGGCGCCGCGCGCGCGATGCCGTTGGGGGCGGTGGCGGTGCGTTGAGGAGCGTCGACGAGGTGGAGGAGGAGGCGGAAAGGGGGCTGCTAGGAAGGTGGGTGGCGGCGGCTGGGGAGAAAGAGGAAGCGAACGAGAGGGAGGGAAAGAGACGGAGGACGGGGTTGAAAGAGAGCGAGAGAACGCGCGTCGCAGCTGGGGGTGGAACGACGAGCGGGAGGCAAGCCGAGGGAAAGAGCGAGAGAGAAAGAGAGAGAAGGATATAGAAACTATCGACGTTTTTACGTAACAAATCAGTCGTAACTGGCCCGGCTTCGTTGCGACCGTGCGCGGTGGAACGACCAATGGGAGAGCCAGCCGATATTCGATACCCGATCACATCATAGGTTGCCCGGCCTTGGCTGAAACACCGTGCCAGTCCAATAGCCTGATAGGAAAAAGCGAGCGCGGAGAGAGAGAGAGAAAGGGGAGTGGTGGAGGAGGCTTGGGGATAAGGGTGAGGAGACACGGAGAGAGGATGAAAGTGGGAGGGAAAACGAATGAAAGGAGGGAGGAAGAGGAACATCTAGGCGGTGGTGTCGTGCTGCAGGGGTGCGAGAGAAGAGAGGAAGAGAGAACGAGACGTGGTACGGGGGTTGGAGAAGCGATTGCACCCCGAGCAGTCAACCTCTCGTGGCAGGCAATTCGTCCTTGGCATCGGGATTTTTTTCTTCCTTTTATCCACCTTTTTCCCATCTCCTCCGACAGTCGCTATTGGATTGCTTTTGAAAAATGCATTTTCGTTTCACCGTTTGCTTTTCATCATCTATCAAGTTCAATTAATTTTTATTCGATCGACTCGAAGAAACGATATCGAACCGGTTCGGGTTTGATCGCGGAATCGTACGGAGTCGCGCGGCGGCCTCGGCATTCCGAGCACGAAAGGATGTTGATATCGATTTCAGAGTGCATCCGAACGGCAGGAGGAAAGTTCCACGGAGCGAGGCCGTAACGTCGTGCGTTAGTGGGCGATACGGGAGGAAACTCGATCCTAATACCGCGCCACGATCCTGGATATGTGGAGGACGACGATAGAACGAGATACGCAAGGACGTTGGGTGACGACGGTGGACGGGGGAGCGGAGGAAAAAGAAGCAAAGTGAAAGAGACGAAGAGAGAGAGAGAGAGAGGCGGCGAGGGGAAGAGGGATGGATATAGAAGGAGACGAGGGCTCGTCGCTTCGAAGTAAAGGCGTGAGCGTAGAAGGAGCGTTTTAATCTATGGTCGCGCGGAGGAGAGAACGAGAACGTTCGGGGATAGGTCCTCGCTCCCATGCCCGGATTATAATCAACCCTTTTATCCTAGGCTTTCCATGTCGCTAATTTCCATAATTACACAGACGCTAAAATCACAATATCCTCTGCCGGCAGAAAGGAGTAACCTACGTGAGCTTCCTCCTCCCTCGAAAGCTCTCCTCCTCCTCCCCCCGCCGCCTAGCCGCTCGCCCGGCAGCGTCACACGAGTAGAATGGTGGTTCGGAGAGAGTGGGAGCGAGTGAGAGAGAAAGAGAGAGAGAGAGAGAGAGAGAGACAGGAGAGAGAAACGATGAGATGGAGGTAGGAGAGCAAAAAGAGAAAGAGAGAGAGAGAGAGAGAGAGAGAGGGGTGGTGAGCAAAGAGATAACCAGAAAGAGAAAGAGGAAAGGGTACGATATGCCGGTACCGAGAGTGTAAGCGGGAGGAGGAAGCGGCTCGCTAGAGATAAAGGTACTCTTTAGCTAGGATGGCGCTCGCTCGTATGTTTATGCACTCGTATCCGCGTGGCTGAGCATGGAAGTGCCTGGATAACCAGCCAAGTGACAAGCCGGCACAGGTCTCCGCTTGGCAGGTCTCAGCCAGGCTGGCGGGGGGCATGCCTCTCGACTCAAATTTTGAAAGCCAGCCAACTCGGGAAAGTGGGTTTAAAAGTCTCTCGATAAGTGCCGTCTCGCGCTGGATCGGTCCGGCCTTGCCGATTTTGCTGCCTCAACAACGCCCCTCTCTCGTTGTCTATGATGTTCTCCCGTTAGTCGATGATTCTCTCGAACTAACTATTTCGATGTTGTACCAAAAGCAGGAGAAAATCTGTAGGAGAGAAGCGTGTTCGATCAACAAGGCGCACGCGGACATTAATTTTGTAGCGTGCATGAGTAAGAGGTCGATGTCGGTGAAAGAAGGTTCCGTCGAAAAGGACGAAAAGATCGCGAGTGCCCTTTAGTCGGTACAGGTCCTTAACCCGTTTCCTGGATAATTCCACGTAGCCGTCTAGCTCACTCTCTCTTTCTCTTTCTCTCTTTCTCTCTCTGGATGTTCCAGCGCGCGGAAGGACTCGGCGGAGTGACTGGGGTTGACTTTTCTCACTTTAACCTCGCGATGCGATGCTTGGAGGGGTAGAGGGTGCTGCTGGGGCTGTATCGAGCGGCCCTCCTACATACATCTATCTCCTCCGACTCGCTCTCCTCCACCTTCTACCCCTCACGATGTTCCTCTCGCCCGGCACCGCGCTCTCACCGTCCTCTTTCTCTCTCTCCCTCTCTTTCTCTTACTCTCTTACTCTCTTACTCTCTTACTCTCTCTATCTCTCTCCCTCCCTCCCTCTGTTTCCCTCTTTTCCCTCCCACGTTCGTGGCCTTCCACCCCTTCCATCCTTTTCCTCCAACCTTCTCTTTACCTCCTCCGCCTCTTTCTACATCTCCTCCTTCTCTGCCACCCCTCGAGTCCGCTTCCCCCATCCTTCGCTACTCACCTACCTAACTCTACCCTCCACAGCCACCCCCTCCTTCCACCCCCGGCCTCGTCCTTCTTCTACCAACCTCTTTCTCCTTTCTCCTCTCGCGGCAGACTCCCGCGCGCTCTCTTTCTCCGTTCACCTCTTTCCTACTCCGTGTCCGTCTCCGGCAACCCACCCCTCCCCACCAAACTCCCCTTTTCCCTCACCTTCGCTCTCTTTCTCTCTCCTTCCGCGTTCCTCATCCCATCTTTCTCGTACCTCCCTCGTTCTTTCTCGGAGGCCTTTGCCTCAAAACGCTCTCGCCGACAAACAAACCGCAGACACTTTGGAGTTTTACGCAATCGTAAGTTTCTTCATTTGTTTGCACATTCAACGTTGATTCAAATATTGTTGCTCCCGGTGCCACGGTGCGAGAGGGTGCTCGTTCCTCGGTCCTCTTTTTTCAGAGGTGGGGTCTCTGTCACGTGAGAAGTTATAAGGATGCAGAAGATTTGGAGAGCGAAAGAGAGGGACTACTCGTGGAATAACTTATGAAACTGCGGAGACTAGTCCGTCGTTCACGCAACCATAAGTTTTGCGTAGATTTAATTAAATCAAAATTTCCAAACATACGTAGTTGAAAAATTGTATTCCTTATGGAATATTTTAGATCGATCGATCGTATGGATCATCAATTAATACTACATATCGCTATGTTTTGTTTATGTTTACTATCTTTTGTTGCTCGAGAATGCGAGAGAAAGCGAAGAGTATATAAGTCGAAGAAAAGGACAGGACGCTCTCTGTAGTGGCGGCGGCGGTGGTGGTGGTAGTCGTGCCGGTGGTGATGGTGGGGCTTAGTTGACGCCGAAATTGCTTCCAGTGTCGAGTTGCCGAGAAACTTTGGATTTTAGGCGAGAGCTAGTCGAGGAGCGTGGATACGGAGAGGATGAGGTGGCGAAGAGAGAGCGAGACGGAGAGACGGAGGGAACCGGAGTACAAGGTCACGCGTCGAGTCTGATTATTAACTTTTTCACCGAAGATACTCGAGGCTTCTCGGACTCTCATCTACTCTCTCTCCTTTCTCCCTTCCACTCCACTTTCGCAGTGTGTAATCATAAGAACGCGAGCATTTTAAGTCGATGAGGAACTTACAATGGAGTTACTTTCGTTTTCGCCATGATTTTAACTTCTCGCTTCTCGGCACTTCTGCGATACGCTTTTTACTTCCTTATTTCAGGAAGATGACATCGGAAGATACGCGAAGAGAAAAGAACGGATTAAAATAAAAATACAGAACTATTTAATAAACGAACCGACATCGAAGATGGAAATGTTATTCGGCACGATTTGTCCGGATGAATTCACATCTAGGCATACACATACTTATGAACGTGCTCGAAACGTCTTAGGTGTACAAAACGAGGTTGAGAGGAGAGAGGGGAGAGGGGGTAGTGAACGGTGAGATAGATAGATAGATAGAGAGAGAGAGAGAGAGAGAGAGAGAGAGAGAGTGGTGGACGAGGGAGGATCACGCGGAGGGTGGAACAACGGGAGATTCGCATGGGGTGTGGGAAGAGGAACGAACCGTGGATGGTAGGAGGGAGGGAAATGAAGAAAGAGAGAGAGTAGAAGGGAGTAGGGGAGAGAGAGAGGAGTAGGAGCAGTATCTTGGAGACTTCGCACTGTATCTTGAAATGAGTTTTGTTGGATCAATAAGTTCCACTATAAGAACACTCTCGCTCTGTCCCGGTGTATCGGAGTGTTGGTTCTATCCGTGTTTATCTGTGTCTGCAAATAGATACACGGCGTACATGGGTCCACCCTCTCGTCCCTCTCCTTCTATCCTCCTCTTTCTCTCTTTCCCTATCTCTCTCTCTCTCTCTCTCTCTCTCCCACTTCCACCCCTTCTTCGGTTCTACTACCCATCTCTATCTTTCCTCCTTCTCCTCCTCCTCCACCTCCTCTAGCTTTCCATCCTTCTCTTTCTCTTTCTATCTATGTATCAGGCGCACCAGTCGACTATGTACGAATAGGATAGTCGCTACAAGCATTTCGAGATGAGTCGAACTCAATCTCGCGGCAGACACGGCGAGTTCTCCTATCCAGAACGAATCCACGTAGCGGTGATCACGTGAATATGGATATGCGAGAGTTTCCGTGATTAACGGTGAGATGAGGAGGAGGATGTGAAGGTGGAGATGGGGGGAGAGCAAAGGGAAGGTACTCGTACGAGTATCTGCGTCGAGTGATAAAGGACGAATCGGCTTTTCTCCGAATATTCGGCCTGAATGTGAAAAGGGATGGTCCTAATCGAATAATTTAGATCGACGGTAAGAAACGATCAACGGAGATTGACATATACAATTTTTCAAATATCCATTCATTTAAAAATGTTTCAATCAAGTGTAAATATCAAGAAGGACGATTAAACGTGACAATGATTTACGATCTAGATTTGGTATCTCCGATTCCTCGGACCCTATCGAATTCTTCGAAATCGCACGAAGAATCACGAACGACGTGTGAAATAACCTGTTGTCGCTAGATCATAAATCGCGGCTATTACATCACCGCCATTGTATTTTTAAGAGACAGACGGAGTTTTGGAGACGGTCTGTACCAATGCCAGGAAAGCATTAGCGTATGTACCAATAGGATTGAATCTATACGCAGTCTCGTGGAGCGTTTATATAAGAGACTTTACTCTCCCTCTCCGCCTCATACCTCCCTTTCCTTCCGCCGAAGACACTCCTCTCTTCCTCTTTCACGAACACATCGAGAAGAGCGAGCCGTAAGTAGGTATACGACACGTACACGTACTTCCTTATAGAAGGACGCAACACCAAACAGGCAGGCAGTGCAGCCAACCGAACGGTGGGCTGCAGTGTCGCAGTGGAACTCGTAGATAGGGGAAACAATTGCTATCGGTCCGTAACAAATGCGCGGCAACCTGCGTTTTGAACCTACGTCGTCCCTCGCACCAAACCTTCCTCTTCCTCTCTCCTATCGCGTTTTCCTCGCACTCTATTCTAAACGTAACTATCCTTTTCATGGTCCATTCTATTACCACCTAGGCAATCATTTCTCGATCAATTATTTCCACCCCTCTATAATTTATCTTCTAAATTTAAACAATTTCGACTCGATGCCAATTTAATTTGTTTGTTTGTTTTTTGTTTTTGCTTAAGGCGAAGAGTGACATCTTTTTCCAGCTGGTTCGAGGTATCGATTTCTTTGGCTTTATCGTTAATCCACACAGTTCGACGGTGGAACGAACGACGGCATTTCGAGGCGAACGATTCTTGGCTGGCTGCCTGTACGCGTCTTGACTTTCCTTGCCTGTAACGCCCTCGTAAATTAGAAGTCCGAATTACCATGCGATTGATTTTACGACAGGTACAAATAATTTAACGTGCACGCGCGAGACCGCAGTTATGTGCCAAAAGCTCGATTCCCTTTTGTATTTGAGCGTTAAGCGCGTTGTTTGATGTTATTTTCGATAGTCTAATTATAAGCATTGTTCTTCCGTGGCTCTCGACTGAAATATTTGACCGTTCGAACGTGTATCGTTGATCGAAATAGAAACTACGAGAAAGATCGATCGGCATACTTCCGTCGAAAATTCCTACGAATTTACAAAGCAAGACGAGACTTTCTCGTTGTTTAACTAAAAAGTATATAACAAAACGGACTTAACAGGAGAACCGAGTATGCTCCTTGATCTTCAACAATGAACCTGATCGCGGAGTCGCGGCACGGACTACCCGATCCTTTCTTTCGCATATAAACATCTAAATCTCGAGGGGTCTTTTATCGCGAGGAGAGGCTCTCTTTTGTGCGAACAATCTCCAACGATAATCAGAGCCCTCTTGTGTCTCCCGTGCGTGGAACGGCGGTACCGTTTTTACGAGGAGCCCCGGTAAATCATTCCAGGATCCCCGTAGAAACGTCTCGGCTATGTCATAGGATTCGGTACGTCCGTTTTGCCGACGAGAATTTTTCTTCTCTCTCTCTCTCTCTTTTTCTCTTTCGTCCATGCCGACTTCCATCTCCGATTTGCGTCTGATAACGAGCTCGACTCGACACTGCTTACGAGAGAGCGAGAGAGAGAGAACAAAAAATAATCTCCATCTTCCTTTCCTTTTTATGCCTTCGCATTTCTCGTTCAGGTGAAACCGAGAAAGATATTTTACGAGTTCGTACATTCCTTCCTCCCAAGATTTACTTATACAATAATTAAATCGTATTCGATCGTTGTCCAAAATATAATATACGTACGTGTATAAATTAAAGAGTATACATGTGCACTTATCCGTGCTCGTGTACCGTTCTCGTACGTAATTAGAGGCGGCAAGGAACAATGAGGAGTAAGTATAACTTTTATTTCTCTTATCCAGGACGTCGATCTGCTCCACCTTCCTGCTCTCTTTCTATCTCTAGGCTCGACCGCCTTCTTCCTCTTGTACATCTACAACAACGACGACAACGAGGACGACGCGACGCAGGAAAACTATTTAACTGATTGTCGCTTCGAGGTAAACTCTGCACTCACTTTTCATCGCTATATATATATCCACTTCCTTCTTGAGTTCCCACTCGTCTTTGTCACGCGTGAGAAACTAACTATCTCGATCGAAAAGTATTTGTTGATAAATTTATCGAAGGGAAAATTGGTGGTTGTAACTCGTAAAATTGGGAATGGTTTAGACTTTGGAAGAACATCGATTTGTGGTTGAAAGGGAGAACGATGTATACCTGCTACCGATTAGCTCGACGCTGAACGTTTTAGCTGGCATCCAAGAAGCTAGGTCGCTCGGAGCCCGTGTGTGCGAGAGCACGAGTTAACAAGGTTAAACACCTCAACCGAGTTAACGGGAACATTAACACTCCACGGCGATTACGATTAGAGACGTCTCGAGAAGAGAGAGAGGAAGAGAGAGAGAGAGTATATGTGTGTGTACGTGTGGGAAAGAGAAAGAGAAAGAGAGAGAGAGAGAGAGAGAGAGAGGAAAGGAAGAAGGGGTTTGGAGTCTGCTTCAAGAGAGTAGCGTGTCGATGTCGGAAAATGGTAGTACGGAGAAGGAAGAAGATATCAAGCGGTTGGAGGGCAGAAAGTAAGGAGATTCGAGGTGGAAAAGACGGATTTTAAGTTGGAAGCCGCATTAAAAGTTTCTCCTGTAAAGGGATACCCACTCTCGAGACGCGCGCGACGTAGCTGTGTGTTGGTGCACTCCTTCGCGTCACGCGTTTCTGCTGACGTAACGAACGGATTTATACGAGTTATTAAGTCTAACTAACGCGGTTTAACGAACAACAAATGCCTCGGCAAGTTAAAAGAGCGTATCGTTAATTTGCGTCTCGCGAAAAGTCTCGCGCTTTATGTTACCGCGTGCGATTGAGATATTTAACCCAGAATCCGTTTACGATTTTGTCGCGGTTGCTCGTGGCTTAAAATATTTTTTATACGTGTAACAAGCTACATCTTTTTTTCTAGCGTAATATTTTTATCCATCTCGAGTACGAAGCGACGAGTCTCGAACGTCCTCGTACTTTCGGAGGAGCGTTAAACGTCGCGGGAGCTTAATCTAAAACTAATGTACCTGCACAGATTGATACCTCGATTAACGCGAAGGGTTTAATCGCGTAAGCCGCCTCTCGAAGGGCGACGTCGATGAAGCGAGAGGCGAAGAGGTGAGTTGGAAGAGAAGAGGGGAGGGGTGGATGGGGGTCAATCGACGGTAGGACAATTTCTCGAGCTATTTTCGAGCTCCCGGCGGACACCGGTCTGCCGTAGGAATATATCGATAGAACGAGCATTATCATATTATGGAACTCTCTATACAGTTTCAGCCGGCCCCTTCCTTAATTTAAATTCTATTACACCCGATCTCTATTCCCTCTTTCCTATGAATATTCAAACTCCAAGAGAACCACCCCCTCGCGCCAGCGTCACCGCCATCGCTGGTACCGCCGCCACCGCCTACCCCCGTCGCCACCGTTCTTCTTCTTCTTCTTCCTCCGGCATCTATCGGCTATCCAAAGAATTAAATTAATATACCGGGCAAAACAGCCCTCCGTGCTTTTCTACGCCCTCTTGCCTCCGTCCATCGAGCTTCCTTCCTTACTTCACGAAGAAGAGATACCAACGTCAGCTCGACCTCTCCATCCTTCCACTCAGCAGCCATTAACGTCGTCCCTTCGACGAAACGGGATAATTACTTTAGAAAATCAGGATTCGATCGATCAGATTTTCCACGAGATTTTCCGCTTCTTTTTCCTTTTTTTAGCGTCTAACTGCTTTACATTTTTTTCTTTCTTTACTGGACGCGTCCGATGACCTTGATGGCTCGTCCTTGGGATCGTAGAATGGTCGAAGGGTCGGCTACGCCTTTTACGGGGTACCTTTTGCCGTGCTCGTCGAGTCGTTGTACCTACCTCCTCCTGTCCTTGGCTCGCGTCTAGGATCTAGATACGCGCTTCCTCGAAGCTATATATTTCATAAACGATTAAGATCACCCCAGGTACGTCTTCGAAAGACAGTTCCGTTAGCCACGATCGCTATCCACCGCATCTTTGTACGCAACATTGTTGTCCCTTATTGTATGTAACGCGTTATACTTGCCCACTGCTCGCGCTCGGTTGATTCTCGTTAATTGTTATTCCCCGAGGGTGGAAAATCTAATAGGATAGGTATCTCCGAGATCTCATAAATAATCAATGCAACTTCGTTTGGCCTATCTTTATTAATGACCGAGCTTCATCGTGACCGTGGTATTAAGAACTCGAGGTAATAACGCATATTGCCTGGGAAAATGAAGTTACACGTCAGTGACTTTATTATTAGTTCTTGTACTACGATTCGTGTACATTAAGTGCGCGCGCTCGCTTTAAAAAAGTAGAAAAAAAGAAAAGAACAAGGAAGAGCTCGAGACACGCTAAGCGCGATATTATTAACATAAATAGCAGCTGGAACGTGGAATAAAAAGTAATTCGATGTAAACTGAACGTCATGAAAAAAAAACGTCTGCAACGCGGTAAAAGTCAAACAAAAATCAATATCTATGAGAAGCATCGTATGTAAGAGATAGGTAAGCTTATTACGTGATAAGTATACCTACATATAAACGTAATTATTGATAAGCGCTAATGAGCGCTCGTTTTTACTGTAACGTGCGCATCTTTTGTAAGAATCTCAATAGCCAGCTCGCTTGCTCACGCACGACCTGGACGTATTGTTCTCTTATTCTCCTTCTTCTTCTTCTTCTTCTTCTTCTTCTACTACTACTTCTCCTCCATACTTACATACGTGCTTACGCCTTTGTTTCGCGACTGACTCGCGGCATAAATAAATATAGGTGCTACGCTGGCTAGTGGTGGTGAATCGAGGGAGTAGCGAGACGGTAAGACTTCCATCGATGTAACTCCTGGCCGGAGGGCTCGGAAAACTCAGCCGGTAAGATCACCGATAAATATAGCGCGTCGAACGAGCCGCCGGCCTTAGGCTAGATCTTACGATCTTGATCGTGGACTTGCCTTCCTGACACGCCGGCTTACGCGTCCGCCTTCTTCTTCCTCCTTCTCCTCGTTTTCTTATTCTTCTTCTCCCTTTTTTCACTCCTTCCTATACTGTTTTCCTTTGTTCATTTCACCCAACACCCCTCCGTGCCTCATCCGGTTCGTTCCTACGAACGATCTCCGACGTCTTACTAGGCTGCTCGCATCGCCGATGGCGATGCTGATTCGTGAAAGCGCGAACTCGAAGCATCAAGTTATTCAGGGAGGATTTCGTTTAATTGAGTGATTATTACGTGGAACGTTATGGAGCAGCACACTCCGTTAATGAGATCTTTTTATTTTCCTTATATTTTTAGATATCGCGAATTCGATATGACTCTCCTAGTTTAGATACTAATAGCTTCGGATCTAGGGAAACGTTGGAGGTCTCGAAATTCCTCCTCCCGCGAGATGAGAAATGTTCGTCGAGAACTGCCGTCCGATTTGGCGGAACTTATTGAATGGATATATCCCGAGGCCTTCACTTTTGTCTCCTTAAATAATATCAAATTCATCTGCACCTTACGATCCGCGATATAATCGGATTCGCGACGTCAGTTCAATTCCGTTAATCAGCCGATCCTGAAGCGGAGGCTAGCGCAACGGATTCGATTAAACGTGACGTAGATATTAGTGACAGACAGATCCAGAAGAACAGAGAAAGATCTTTACGTCAGCCAGAAATCAAATCAATTTTATGTTCGAGGCAAAGTCTTATCGGGAAAAGGAAGGGAACCGAGTTTGGTGCTAATGATCGCGAGAAACCTTTTGAATCATCCATAAAGGTAGTCTCGCGCCGATGAAACGAATTTTTTTTTTTCAACGATCGCTTTTTAAAACTCGATCGAACTTGACAGATCGTAGCAAAGGTGCGACATAGCGAATTTGTCGTCAGCTCGAGGCAGGGAGATTAGAACGCGTGCTGATACCGGATGGAAAGAGAAAGGGGACATAGGAGACGCGTTTTGAGTTCCACATCTCGTGTGTGCTTCGGCGTCGCTGGTGAAGAGCCACGCATACCATATCTAATAGTGAAATAACTGAAATAATTCAAACGGAGTTATGCGAATGCCTTATCGTCCTGACGCTTTGAATTACTCGGTCCGGGCGCGGACGGAGGCAGGACGCGGTGTGAGAGAAACAGGAGGAGAAGATGGAGATGAGGAAGAAGAAAAGAAGAAGAAGAAGAAGAAGAAGAGACGAGAAAAAGAAGATCGAAAAGGCGAGGTTAACATTTTCTGGGCTGGTGTTAGTGGTCCAACGTGGCGAT
Source organism: Odynerus spinipes (assembly GCA_032403825.1). Lineage (NCBI taxonomy): Eukaryota > Metazoa > Arthropoda > Insecta > Hymenoptera > Vespidae > Odynerus > Odynerus spinipes. Next base: position 532,012 of record JAIFRP010000045.1, on the reverse strand, counting down.
GGTGTGAGTATATTTTTAGAATGATCTATGTTTTCGTTTGATTTCGAAGATTGCGCTTTCGTGGAGCACCGCGATCTCGTGTCTTAACGGGATCTGGTTACGGCCCTCTGACGGCACTCTGTGTTTTCGGATTCCTGCATGTCGGTGTCGCTCTCCCGCGACACACCGCCCCACGGCTATCGCTACTAAGAATCTTCCACCGGGACGTCTTTCTTTTTCTTATGCAGCCGCTGACGGACCCGAAGCGGCTCGATTCACGCCGATCCAGAAGTATGTACTTTGTTTTTCCTTCTTTTTGCGATCGATAAAATTTGCGAACTGATCCTTTTTCTAAAAAAAGGATTTCTGTTTAACATTGTTCGTAATTCGTTGGTCGGAAACAACAAACAAAGTTCTCGCTTAAAGCGCTTCTATAATAAATGAATTTCGGTTCGAAACGCAGCCCGGGATTTGGTTACTCTCCATCTTTCACTTCTACATCGATTGGTTCGTAATTGCCTCGAAGCTTCGAAGGATTAATTCGAATAATCATGCAGAAAATACCGGCGGCCATTATGGTAGAGAATTAGGAACAAGCGAAGCATGATTTAATTACTTTCCAACTACTTTAAATTAGTTACACTTAGCGATGCGAACGAATACGAAACGTTAATAAAAACAGTACGCTATCTCTTGCTCTCTCTCTCTTTTTCTCTTTCTAGAAATATCGGAAGTAAACCGCGTTACTCGAAGGCGCTTTTAATCGGTATTTATTGGAAATAATTGGTGAACATAAATTACACAGTAACTGCTTGGCGTTCCTATCCTCTTCTAGTTTTATTTAAATGAGTACTACCGGTAATCGTAATTACTCGATTATAAATATAATTAATTCATGCCTTCTTAGATGTTTTACGATTATAATTATTTACATACTCTGAGAAGCCGTAAAAAAAAACAAAGACCCAAATTAATTAATTCTCAATCTTTTTAAATAAGATCTATCAAAGTTGAACATTGGAAAGAATTTAAAAAAAAATACAATATTGTTCCTACCGGTAATCCCGTTGTTCGGCCGATAATTGTAAACGAGCGTCTCGGCTCACGGTCGCGTCGTCGCGAGCTGTGACGAGTCGGCGTCTCGACGATTATCGCGTCCGTCGCGATTAGACGACGCGTCACGTCCTTTTGATAGTCCTACACGCCACGCTACGACGACTATGACGGTGGCGACGATGAAGAGACGAATAGAATAAGACGCTGCAACGATGAAGACCAAAGAGAAGCAGAAACAGAAGAGAGGAGAGAAGAGGAGAGGAGGAGGTCCTGGGTGAACGCGCTGCCGTCGGACACACGCACGGTAAACTCGTGATTTTTCTAACTGTTTTTCTAAGCGCTCGCTTTCCGGTTTCTATAAATTACGTCTCTTCTGCGTTCGTGGTTAAGAAACGCGACCGATTCTCTCTTCTATCTTTATCCATTTATTTCTCTCTTTCTCTCTTTCTCTCTTTCTCTCTTTCTCCTTCGTACTCGAGCATAGGTGGCTTTGATCTGTGGGAAATACCCTCTCCCTCCTCGTTCTCCGTCTTTATCTATTATTCTATCCGTCTCTTCCTCTCGTCTTTCTCGCCTTTGGTCTTTCCTATCCCCGAAGTGGGGCTGGGAACGTAAACGTGGTTTACTCTGCTCGCTCGCGAGACTTTTTATCTCGCTTCCTTATTTGATATTCTTCTCTCTCTCTCTCTTTTTTCTTCCATCTTCCTTTCTTTCCTTCTCCTCCCCCCCCCAACCAGTACCGTTTCTCTCTCTTCCTCTTTCTAGTTAATCGAGGCGACGCTGTCTGGCCGGGACATTAGCCGCTCACCGCCATGAAAGTTCGTTCGACCGTATTAACTATGGCCGCGCGATTGTTCGCGCCGGTGGAGGCGCGATGATTTCACCGGAAACCAACGTGGCACCGAGAGCGTCCACGAGTCGCCGGGCACGTTCGTCCCCTTCGATACGCTCCCCCGGACCCTTTTTTCCCACCTCTTTCCAAGCCGTTCGCAATTAGAGCGTAAAGATCATACTGATTTTTAAACGATCGATGGCGACCCGATATCAGTCGGACGCTCGAACGAAACTTTCATTTTACTTTACGGTATCGTCGGAGATCGTCGTAGGTAATAGGTCGTCCTAGCGATCGCGTCTCCTTCCCAAGATAATTTTCAAGGGATAAGAGTTCCAGAGAGATCAGTCGTCAGCTCATTGAACAGCTCCACGGCGATGGCCGTTCAATGGCTCGTAGAAAACTGCCGGTGGCTCTGGTGAAATTCCAACGCCGGCGACTCCATTACGATTTCTCGCGAATCGTTCCCTTTCTCTCTCTCTCTCTCGCTCTCTCTCTCTCTCTCCCTCACGCGTATGATACTCCGAGAGTCTGAAGAGAGATTTGATTTGTCGCAGAGAGTCGCTGGAGTTCACGGTTTTGAGCTACGATAATATCCCCTTTCCGCGTTTACGCGAGGTCGCCTGTCTCTTCGAGTTAAGCGTCGTATATCCGACGATACACAAGGATGTCGCACGCTCGAGTTCGTTCCACGCTTTTGCAACGGATTCCATGGCTCTCTTGGTAGCGGAGCGCGCGACCGAGAAAAGCCTTTACTCTTCTTTAGTCGCTCACTTATCGCGTCGCATTGTCAACGAGAGTAAGAGAGAAAAGAGAAAGAGAGAGAAGAGAGAGAGAGAGAGAGAGAGAGAGAGATGTCCAGGCTATCGATTCGAAGTCATGCGGGCGGCAAAATCGTACGACGTCGTCGTCTACTCGACTCGACCTTCCTTCGTCTCGAACAATTCTCGGGTCGATTAATTTCAAATGGTAGCCCGACTAAATAGATTTTAAATTCGTCCTTCGGAAAGGGAGGACTATATCGTCGCGTGTATCGTCGAAAGGAGGAGGGGGGAGAAAGGAGAAATTATTTCGATGTTAACTTCATTCGCGCGATAATCGTCGTCATTAATCATCCTCCTTCTGTCAGGATGGAAAGAAGGTATTATCCTTAAATCGGGTTTCTTCGATCCTGCCGTTCGCTCTCGTCGATCGTTAGCAGTTTACGTTGATCAGGCACGTATGGGATAACTATATTTTTTCAAATTTCTTATGAATCGATTTTGTGTAAATTGAAGGGTAAGAAAATGGAGAAAACGCCTAGAAAGAAATACGATTGACATAAGTGAACGTGTCGAAGGACTCACATGGATAATTGTACTATGTCTTATTACAGGATTCAAGCCGCGGATCCTGTCTTAACGAGGATCGTGAAAGGGAGTAATGACACGGCCGACGCGCTCGAGAGACGTCATCTTCCTTCTCTCTCCCTTTCTCTCTTTCTCTCTCTCTTGTCTCAAAATGAGAATAAATTTGCTTACCGGTTTCACAGTAGTGTCGGACGAATCGGTGCCGAGCGGAGAACGCGAGTCGAACATCTTTTCGGGATCTTTTCCGCTACGTTCTCACGACCGTCTTTTAGAAGCTACCCTGCCTCCCCCCACCTCCCGCGCTCTTCCACTCTCTTTACGTCTTTATTTCGCTTTTCGGACACTTCATTATTTTTATGTTTACCCAGCGATGGCTTCACGCGCCTGTGCCCTCCAATTACTTGACATTCCTCTTTCGTAAGATCGTCCGACTCTTCTAGATGGATCGAGCACGTTCGTTAAATAGCTTCCTGACGCTTAGTTCCGATCTCGTTTGCGTCATTGCGAAACCTCGGAGTTAAGGTCGGGCTAACGATATTCTTCTATCCGCTATACGGGTTTTGTAATACTTGGAATTTCTGTATAAAATCGTGGGAACATTTCTGTTAGCGTTTAGAAACGGGTATCGTTTCCGTGGCTAATTTTTTCGCGTAAATCATTTAACGTTAACAATTAACGTTAACAATTAGCGATACGATTCTCGAGAAATCGTAAGCGATACCCTCCCGCGTTTGACGAGCTGCAAATTCCAAGAGAATTAGATAAACGTAAAAACAACGAACGAAACGGAAGCGACGATTCTTTAATGGTCAAGGTCGTCGCGCAGACGGAGAGACGATCTTCGTGGAAAGATCTTTAACGTTTTTCGCGGACGGCGTCGTCGCGTCATCTCGTTCATTTAATAACGAATATCCGAGTCGACTTAATAACTAAGAGCGGGGTGGGGCGAGGGTGGGTGAGGGCGGCTAGAGAGGAGGAAGGCACTCGGTATCAGCATCAATGATGCGTCGGAGTGACTTCGCCGTTGAAATTCATTATTCTCAATTCTCGTAAACAGGCGGTTATAAATTATTCAGGCCGAATGCCCGGCCACGGTTGGAATGACCTAAGCGCTCGGATAGCCGCTAACTGCCGGTAAATTAGTCAATTGAGGGCTTCGAGTATCCGCGGATATCTTATTACACACTTGCCAGTTACAACGATGGCGCCCGTGCGCTTTTACGTACGTATGTATGTACGACCATCTCTCTAATCCACTTCCTCCCTTCGGTCTTCGGAGCCGAGACGCTTCGAGATTCGTCTGTGTCGCGCTTCATCCTCTTGGACCTTCAAAAATAGTGACTCAAAAATTAAGAGCCATTCGTGCACGTCCGCGTCGTAAATTGACACGATAATTAAGCCGGGAGCAACGTTTCGATCGAATTTCAGTACGAGTGGAGGACGGATTAGATTTTAGCGAGTATCCGGCCGACTTTGAACCGAAGCCACGAATAAACGCAATATAACTTTATTAAAGGGTCCGTCGAAAAAGTGCGGAGAAAGGAGGAGAAAGAAAGAGAGGAAGAGAGAGAGAGAGAGAGAGGGGGGGGGCAAATTCTCGATTAGCTCGATCGTAAATAATAATGAATATCAAAAGGATACGCGGAGGTTATTTACGATCGAAATTCGGACGACTTTACGACTCAAGATAGGAGTCTTCTCGAAGATGCCGCGCGGAAAGGTTTACGACGACGAGGTGGAGTTCCGAAATTCACTTTCGATCGGAATCACGAGGAGAGGATTCGATTTGAAAGGGAAAGAGTTCGTTGATCGCACACGAGCGGCTAGTTTCAATCCGGTCGTACTTGAAACTACCGCCGCCGCTGCCGCTGCCGCTGCCGCAGCCGCCACGAGATAGACGCGTCCGAGTAATTCGCGCGCGTGGGTGTTCGGCATCGGTCCGCTTCCGGTGCTGGAGTTTGTAGGGGACCCGTCGAGGGAGAGAGAGAAAGAGATAGAGATAGAGAAGAGGAGAGAGGAGAGGAGAAGGAAAAGGAGGGCCGCGGGGTACTCTCAAACAGGCCGATGTAAGTGAGCAGTCAGAGAGATGGCGCCTAATAGATTGGTTTGTAGGTGGACGCATTATCTTTTCTCTTTCTCTCTCTATCTTTCCCCCCTCTCTCGCGAACGTACGAACGAACGAACGCACTCGTGTGTCGGCGTACGCGTGTGTTTGACCGATGTGTATGGCCCGGGGCGGAAATTAGTAATGTAGCAATGAGCAACGCGTCGACCAAAGCTCCGGAGCATCGAGCTCGTGAACGAGAAGTTAAGATGCGCGATGATGGAGGTGAAAGATGAAGAGAAGAGAGACGATTCGAACGATCCAGCCTTCGCTCTCGAAAGCTTCGCAATTTCTATTTTTCTTTCTTTCTTTCTTTCTTTCTTTTACATCAACTTCCTCTTTCCTTTTTACTTGTGTTTTATTATCCATTCGAGCTCCTCGCTTAAAGCGATGGAACGTGTTCCCTTCGCTTCTTTGGCATAAAATTTGAGAATTATTCTTCCGTTAAACGCGACGAAGTTTTATCGATAATATCGTCGTCGGAGCCTAATAGGAACGGCTAAGGAGGAGGAGGAGGAGGNNNAAGAAGAAGAAGAAGATAGGGGAGAATTTCTACTTCATTTTATCACCGGACACAGCCGTCGTTCGTATCTTCGTTGAAATTCCAAACGATCGGCTAATCGATCGCGAAAGGAAGGAGAAAATCGATCGACGGGAACGTTCGCTAACGCGCCATCCAGGATCGCTTCTCTGTCTCTCTCTCTATCCGTGTCCTCCACTCCTCTCGATCTCCTTTGCACCGATATAAAAAGTGAAACGAGCGTAAAAAGCGGTACCGCGAATCTAATCGACAGCTACATAAAATGAAAGCCATAAAATCATAAAATCGACCACTTGCCTGGGGGATGACCCGCCAGGAAAATATTTACAGTCCTTTTCGGCCGCTCTCGTTCGCTACGATCATCCTTCGCTTAGCGATGGCTTCGAACCGTGCTCGAACGACTGGATCCATGGATCGTCCTTGATAATTTTCTCTTCGATCCGATCAAATTTCCTTCCCGAAACTCTTCCTCGTTAAAACCTTGATCGTGCTCTCTTTTATTTAAAATGTCATGTAAGTGTCAATGAATTAAGTATAGCGAGTAATCCCTTTGCCTTTTTCGTATTCATCGTCAAAGCCATTACTCGAGGGCGTTCGAAATCGGGAGATCAGAAACACGGTCGGTGGTCACCGGCCGTCGGTTATCTAGGAGCTTTTACTACCCGCGCCAATACTCACTTTAGTGGCGGATCGATTCGGAGATATGCAAGCAATAAGCCTTTAATTGCACGGGATTCCTCATCTCGGCAGCAGTCTCTTTAGAGCCGCCTGCAGTCCCGCGGACTATAAAAGGCATCGGACCTATAAAATGCATCCTTGGCTCGACGCTCGTTCCCGCACCATTGTATGCATGCGTGCGACCGTCTCACCCCCTCTCAACCCCCTTCGCTCTTCTACCATCGTGCCTCTTCGTCTTTTCATCCACCATCTCTTCGATATTCCATTCGTATTTCTTTTCTTCTCTCTCTCTCTCTCTCTCTC
>JAIFRP010000045.1:503230-521490 GCA_032403825.1 Odynerus spinipes | reverse complement strand
AAATATTTGTTCGAGCGGGGAACGAAATGCGGATGGGTCGAAGCACGAAGGAAAACGCGAGCCACGCCGCAAAAGAGAAGTTGGAGGAGGAGGAGTGACGCGCGCGCGTCTGCGAAAGGAAAGAATGCGCGATGGCCGCCGTTGTTGAGCTGCGACCCCTTTGTCTCTCCCTCTCTTTCTCTCTTTCTCTTTATTTCTTTCTTTCTTTCTCTTCGCAGAGGCCTGCTCTTCTTAGGTGTATAAGACGGTGCACGCAGCAGCAGCGGCAACGGCAGCAGCAGGTGCCCGTAATCGTTCACAAATTAATGTCGCCGGTGCAGTTTCTTCTCTTCGCGCGCGGATTTACGCGCTGCCGGCCATATAAGGGCAATATAGCTGTGGACCGTGCCCTTAACTCGTGCCGCGGACGTATTTCAATCATTTTGCGAAACCGGCCACTCGGTTCGCTCTTGCTTCGCTTACCGGTTGTCTTTTCTTCGCTCTTTGCCTCGAGAAAGAGAAAAAAAAAGATTTCATCAAAGAAGACATTTATCTCTTTAATTTCCAGCTCCTCTTCTACCGGAAGAAACGTTGACGATTCTATCGGTTTATCTCGACACGATCGATTCTTCGAACTTATAAAAGTCCTGCTATAACGTTTTTATAGCTTCCAATAAATTGTCGAGATGAATCGAGTAAGAATTAACGAGGGAAGAAGTTAACGAATGAACTACTCCGTAGGAAGGAGCGAAGCGTTGAAGAACGTCCGTCGGCATTATCCGAAAGCTACGCAAGGATCATCATCGTCAACGTCGTTGTCGCCTCTTATCCGAGCACCATCGTTCTCACACTCTCCACGTGTTACCGATACGATCTACATAAAAATCCGGACTGATTGCCCAACGAAAGGTCGACTCGCGCGAGTTGGAAAAGTCATCGCTTCGCTCTTCTTACTCTCGCGGTCCGCGATGAAAAGGGTAAGAGAGAAAAAGAGAGAGAGAGTGAGAGAGAGAGAGAGAGAGAGATACAAGGAGGGAGGGAGAGAGAGGGGAGAACAACTTTCGTGCGATGCTCGTTCAAACGATATTCCTGATTTATGAATATTGCCAGGCTCCCGCGAGTCGTCGCACTCTCCGGACACGTGTAATAAAACGCGACGGATACGCGCGTCACCGCGATGGATACGCACATACTACGTGTCCGTGTGAGTGTGTGCGAGAGTGCCAGTGAACTGATGGAGGGAGAAAGAGAGAGAAGGACAAGAGGAGAGGAACGTGGAAACCATTCTTGCTTGACCTCACGAACCCACTCACGCCGGTTTCCAAAAGCCGATGAGACTCGCGGACGGCCGTCGAGCTAATTGGTCCGGTGTTGATGACCGCGACAAGTCGCGTCTAAGTAGAAAGCTATGCGCGAGGGAATCGTGCCGGTAACGATGCCGCGAACTCGTGTTGCGATGCTACAACTCACTTGGATGATGAATAAAAAATTTCATTTTTTCCCCCCATTGTTAATGTACATCGACATTACGGGTACGATGGTAATTCGGTGAAATGGATTCGGTACCGGGAGACTTCAGGAACTTTTGACGTTCTTCAAAATTGTATTACAAATACGTTTGAAATATAATTTGTATGCCAATAAAGGGTACAGGTGGCTTTCAAACTAACGCTCTCGTGGCATCGTTCCGTGGAGAAGACGAAAGACGGACGTGTTTGCTCGAATGTTAGTAGAAATTCTATTCCTTTATAACGTAGTAGGTATTCTATGGTACGCGAATAAATATGACGTGAAAAGGATACTTTTAAAGAAGAAAGAAGAAAGAAAAATACATAATATAATTGCATGCTTGGCTGGATGCTCGACGTTCGTTCAGCGATTTCGCCTTTCGTATCTCGTATTCCCAATAAAGTTCTCCAGTCAAATTATCAGGAAACTCGTAACGTCGACAACGGAGAAATTGGTTTATTATTAAAGTCAAAGCCGTTTTCATATTTTCGCACGAATCGTGAGGTATCGTTAAAAGCAACGCTCGTAACGGCCGATAAAATTACTTCGAAGGAAAGTGGGAGTCGTCGTGTAATATTTCGCGCTGGCCGTTTCAATTCTAAATTAACATCGATTTCTCTCGCGATTCCTGACGTTACGAAGGCCGAAATGAAACGAGAACGCCGTAAATAAAATTATTAATTTGTTTGGAGGTTCATCGTTAAAGTAGGTATGGTAGATTTAATCTGTAAACTGTAGATAACGTGCCGCCTGTGAGACTGTTCAATTTTTATTTTTAAGGTAATTGCGCTGGCAATTTTTATTCAAATCGTTAATTAATGTCTCTCAAAAATTTTCTTTCAAATCTTTCACTTATTCTACACAAAAATATTAGAAAATAGTGAGAACTGAATTGCCCTTTATATAACTTAAAAAATAAAAATAAAATTTTATTCCTTTTCTGTTTCCTTAAAAGTATCAGTCTCACTGACAGTACGTTACCATTTGTGCTGAAAAATTTCGCGTTACCACTTAAGGGTTAATGAAAAATTGGAAAATAATATCATCGCGTACCAACATCGATCATAGGAGAGACGTTAAACGCGAAGATCGATTCGTGGCGATAAGAAGAACGCTTAGACGTAGCGACTCGTAAATTTTCCCTCGCGCCTTTCTCGCCTTCGCTCTCGTGCCTCCTGGAAGAATGGGTCGGAGGAGGGACGTAAGCCCTTCGCTTGATTTAGCATTCAGCACTTAAATCAATTCGAACAAGTTCGGTACTTAAGAGCTCCCCGAGTTTGTACAGAGACCGTTGCTCGCTCGTTCCGCCTTTCGAAGGAGCCGTACTCGCGGCTTGGGAAGTAACGCGAGAAAGAGAGAGAAAGAGTGAGTGAGTGAGAGAGAGAGAGAGAGAGAGAGAAGGAGAGAGGAAAAACGGTAAGGTGGAGAGGAGGATGGTTAAACGTGGACGCAGATGGGCTCGCAGAATCTCGAGGCGTTCATTACAATTATCATAGCCGCCCCACAACCGTAACAACCATCGTTGGCTATAAAAGATGGCGAACGATGTCGGCGAAACTCCTTCCCTTTGCGACCGTACACCATCGATTTCGTTCTTCTACAAAATTTCCTTCCTCACCTTGCCATACTTCCAACGTTCCTCATAATTTTACAACATTATTATTTATAATTCTTATAATTATACATTTCCACTCGACATCCCAACGAAACGTAAAATCAAAGTTAAGTTTCGTTTAATTTAACTCGCTGTCGCTCTTGAAATTTATTTAAAAGGCGCGTTATAAATAAAGACGCGTAATTTCTTTACAGAATACTCCTCGTTAGTAGACGAAGCGCCATTACCGGACGTACTCTTTACTCTCTCGATCTTCGGTAGTCCGATCAAAGGGCTCGGAAGAAAACGATCCTGAGAGAGATGGTTGGAAGGAGAAAGCTAACGGTGAGCCTTTTAGCGATTGGCGCGAGCAACCCCTTTCCTTGTAATTCGCCGAAATAAACACCGAACGTTAGGACCGAAAGCAATAAAATAAATCAGACCGCGCGGAGTCGGGAAGGAAAACATTACCGCCCGAAGCATCGTCCTAGCAAACGAGGGTCCTTCGACTTCCGTCTAAAGACCTTCTCTCGAATAGACAACGTTTAATGCGCGCGAATCTATCCTTTAGCCGTTCGACCTATCCAAATTCTAACTCGAAGAGAAACTTAAGCACGCGAAAAGATTAAAACGGACAAAACATTTATATTAACAATTGAAAATTCATTTTACAGAACGGTAAAACGCAAAGATTAAGACATCGAACGTAAATCTCGTAGCGGACGTTCCAGGATGATGAACGATCGCGTACGAAAGCTATATAAACCTGGTGCAGCAGTTAAGGTGTGACAGACCGCACGGCGAGGGCGATTATTAGCGATCGTAAAATATTGATTGATTTTTGCCGCCTAATTTTTAACTGCTATCGTCAATTATCTTCTCGCCGGGAGCTATGGCTGTCCTTACTTCCGAAGCTCTGCTCGTACATTTTATTTTATTCGAGACGTCTGTAGCCGAAGAGATTAGAAGCTTAAAGTTGTAAAGTATACCGAGAATATCGAATCTAGACAGATTAATCTGGAGATTAATCAGCGTCGTATTAACGAATCCAACGATCGGAGCCGGATCTTCGGAGAGTAGCGCCAATAAATCAGATTGAAGGAGTTAAAAGGATTCTCGAGGTACTTTCCCGCTCGCCACCCTTTCCAGCCCCGATGAAAGTTTCCATCACCCTTCGAGAGGTGCCGGGAGAGAGACACCACCCACCCGGACTGGCATTTTCAGTGGCGTACTTCTTCGCGATAAGGATCGACGATGCTTCCGAGTGAGCTGCTATCGGAGGAGAAGGATGGATCGGGAATCGGGGATCTTGATGGTGAATTTAAGGGTGAAAGAGAGAAGAGGAGGGTGGGTGGTCGAAGAGTTCGGAAGATACGGCCACGTCGCCAGCGAGAAAGGATGGCTTTCGAGGGGGATAAATACGGGCGCCGTCGCTCCTCGAGAAACACAAACAGTAATTACGAATATCTCCGCGCGGGATCGAAAGGACATCGCGAATCTTTAACTGCTTTCAACCAGCCGCTTTACTTCGGATGAAAACGAGGGCGAATTCACCCTACCTCTTCTCCGCCTGGCTCCTCTTACCCCTTCTGCTTCCTACTCCACCACCGTCTGCTGGAAGGTATCGAAAGATGAATCCAGAAAGCATGGCCCTCCTTCTGCTCGTACTTTCGGATTAACCCTCTCTCTTTTCCTCACCTCATTTCGTGCCGAAAACTTATTAGTAATTACGCCGGATATCTGCTCGTCCGATCCAAAGGGATGAACGGTGGGCGGGTGGTGGGTGTAGAGAAGGGAGATAGTACAACCTAACGCGAACCGTTTTCTTCCCCCGTTCCTTTCCTCTCCCTTTCCACACCCCTTTCTCTCTTTTCTCTCTTTTACTTTCACTCGCTTTACCTTCTTCGATTTTGCCCGCTCCTCTTTCTTCCCAGACTTCCTTTAATTCCGCGTCTCTCGCGCTTCGATAACTTTTGGTAAATATCGTCGGAGACCGAGAAAAAGCCGTCACAGGCGCCGACGTCATTATCAACCCCCCTCCTTCTTCGCCTTTTTCGCTTGCTTTCTAAGATTCGAACGCTTTAGAAATCACGCGAGTATTGAACGCTTAATATATTGTAAGACTACAATCGTGGTTACCCGCGTACTCTATACGTCCCACTTGATTTCTTCTTTTATAGAAAAAAAAAGAGAGAAAAAAGAGAGAGAAGGGTCGATCGGAAAATATTTCTTTACGGCTCGTGACTCACCCTCCTTTCGAACGCGTCGTCGAGCCACGCGCGCGTTTACGTCCGCTACGCCCCAAACACGTCATAAAATCACCCTCTCGCTCGCCTTTTTCCTATACGATACGTGGGGGCTTGCGAAGCACCATATTCTCCCTCTCTCTTTTTCTCTCTCCAACGTGGCGAGAGAATACGACGAAAGGAGGAGAGAAGAGAAAAAAAAGAGGAACGGTGCATATCCCGTCCGATGCGAAATTCCGGGGCTGGCCCCCTCCCGCCCTTCTTCCCGAGGGTGGTGCGATCAACAAGTGTATCCGCGTAAAAAAAGGCACAGCCCCGACCATTATCGGTGGAATTGGGAATCAATAGGCCATGAAGTGGAGAAAGAGAGACGGCGAGCTCTCGTGCGGACTCTCATACCCTTAACCTCCACCTCTTCTTCCTCCTCCTCATCCTCCTTCTTCCACTTCCCCTACTATCCTGCTATTTTACCCATCGTGTACGCGGCTCGTTTTATTCCTTTTTATCGCGCGGCCCTTTCGCTTCGAAGCCGTGCCGCGCTTCGGATAATTCGATTGTCACCTCTGGCGATCATAAAAAGAGGAAAGTAGGAAAAAGGAGAGCGGCGAAGAGAGAGGTGAAATCACCGAGGCCGACGTTCTGTTCGCTCGGCACCGATTCGCTGAGTTAAGTGCTCATTGACTCCTCGTGTTCCTCTTTTTCTCTTCCTTTCTTTCTCTTCGTTCTATACTTTACACGCGAGTTTCGTTCACACAGCGACCTTCCGGCGGTGATATTTATTTCGTGTGTAGTTTTCATTCGGAAGCGATCTCGAATGGAAAGTAGATCGTTTAATTTTGCAAACTATTAAGATGGATTAACATGGTACACTTGATATTTAAAAAAATGCAATTAGGAGAAATTGGCACTCGTTAAACGTTGATCTCCTCTTTTAACCGGTTACTACCTTTTCTTTTTGTTATCAAGTGTAAGATAGAGAGTGGGGGAGAGGGTTCGGCATAGCAACAATGAGTACCTAAAATAAATGCCGATTTACGATCGTGCGAGTGACACCAGCATCGTTGGAGACGTATCGTAAAATTTTCGTTTACCTCATCCCGCCTCTCTCTCTTTCTCTTCTTCTTGAAATCAACTGGCTCTCTCGCACAATGCGTGCCGGCCTCATAAAACTCACGCCTTCTTTCAACGATTCTCACCCCGCTCCCTGTTATTTTCTGACTTTATTGCACTCCAACGCTGGCCAGGCCGCGCGCGTCGTTTGCAGAGTTTCGTTTACATCGTCGAGAGGTTATGAGAAAGGAAGAGGGGGGTGGGGTGAGAGAGAGAGAGAGAGAGAGAGGAAAAATGTACGCTGCCAAGAGGGAACTCCAACTTCTCCTTCTCCTTCGTGCGAAGACAATGTTTCTATTGTGGCCACCTGTAATCGCTTGTCCCAGGCTTGTACGCACCGTCTCGGGCCGGTTCCTTCCGCCAGGTGTATTTCCCGAAACTGATAAGTTCCTTTAATTTCTTTATTGCCGCCATGCGGACCCGAGTAAACACCGAGCGAGGCACTCGAGTGTCGCAGGGCACAGGTGTCGCGTGGATTAAGCCGACCTTTATATCCATTCTCAGCCGTTCGCCTTTCCTCTCGCCTGGAAGTCGTCTTCCGTTCGTTTCTTATCGGTCTCCTTATCCGCCCTCGTATCTACGTAAAATCAAAATAATGTTATCGAAGGCAATGACAAAGAATTACTTACCGTCTCGTTTCTAGCGAAAGGATAAGAAAGAGGAGGAGGAGAATGCCGAGAGAGGTAATGGTTTCTAAACGAACGGAGGGGTGATGGGGATTTTTATCGAAGTTGAAGGGAGATAAAAAGAGTGAGAGAGAGAGAGAGAGAGACCTTTATAGATACAAATGGCGATGGGCTTGCATTGTTATGCGCGATCGGAGAGTCGGAAGAAAATGTAGGAACTTTTCGGGTATTTTATATCTACAGGAAATGGAGCATTCAGGGAGTCCTCCGCTCCTCCACCACGCCATCCAAGCTTCCTTCCTCCTTTTGAAGCGTAGCGGAGCGCGAGCAGGAAATACGTGGTCGATCGACGCGTCCTTTATGGGTACGAGCGAACGTTGGAATATACCCAAAGAATTACCATATTGAGAGGACATCTCGTCACCGGGGAATCCGCCATTCTTGGCTTCCTCATCAAATAGTCAAAAGTCGATATCTGTCTCCTGTATGTTCTCTACCCCTCCCCCTACCTTTCTACGATATGTACATATATACATCTCCGCCGCGTACGTATCTTTCTATCTATATAGTGAATATAGTATTTGAAAAGACGACTAGTCTACGAAACGTCACGGATCTCCCTTCGCTTCGTCGAGTCTCACTCACTCATTCTCTTTCTCTCTTCCTCCCCCTCCCCCCGTCTCTCTAGATATTTCTCTCATCGCGAAATCGATGGGGACTTTTCGTCGTTCATTGTTCGCCATTCAACGGCGGCGACCTTTTTTTACTCTCTTTCCTTCGCTTCTTCGGTCTCGAATATATGCGAGAAGTCAGGCGCGTGTCGTTTTCGATTTTTCTCCGAGCCGCGACAGCGAATTGAAAACTTCGACTCCGATGGTGGACCCCGCGAAGCGTGCTCCTTTTTAAATTTATTTAAACCGCGGTTACTCAACTTTATTACGAAGTTAACGCGCTGCAAGGTTTTCGTTCTAGAAAAAAATCGTTTTATTCGACTTTTCTCTCGAAGACCCTCGATAGTACGATAATACAATGAACGTATGTATAGAAGGAAGTGCTAAGCGATTCTAAACGGAGATTATATCAATTCGCGTGCATCTACACGTTTCGTGGAATAACTGATATCGATGAAAAAGATCTAGAGCGGTAATGATACTAATGCGAATCTATGAGCGTTTCTAATCTTTTAACGGTCACGTTTCCCGGAATCGCTGCCATTCGGTAACTTTCGCGTAAGATTAATTCACGTTCGCGATCTTTTTTCTATATTTCGTCGAAAGAGAAATTTTCTTTTCTTTCCACAGCAACGGTATTCATCTTTATCGTCGATGAATTAAAAAAAGAGCATTCATCGAATCGCCTGTTCGTGGATGAAAAATACGGTCGAACGAATCTCGATGAGCAAATATTAATACCTTGACGCGTGTACACATCGTATCCCACTTGTACCTACATACACAGAGACTACTTCCAGCGAGAAGAGAAGAGCTCTCGTTGGCGTAAGCCGCGAAAAGGCGTGCTCGTGGCACTCGAGTACCGCCGCATTCCATCCTCGTAAGGATTCCCAATATCGTCCCCCGAAACTCTCTCGAATTGTTGCGTCGTTAATAATTTTTAAGACTCGACGCCGGCGGTTCGCCCGAGAGACATCAAAGGAGGTCCTTTAAGTCGTTTCACCCTCTACGAGCAGCCGGCGAGAGCCACGCGGTTGAAAGTTAGACGAGCCGTCTCGCTCGCTCTCTCTCATCGGATCGAGAAGAAGAGTCGGGAGCTTGTAACGGAGGAAGTCCCGAGTTCCGTATTTAAAACATCCTGCCCGCGAAATACCGATAGCGGGTGAGGATCTTGACGTGAGGGGTTGAGGAGAAAGAAGGATGAGGGCTCGTTCTCTTCTCCAACGAAGGTGGATGCTTGCGGGGTTTGCCGGCGAGCTTACGCGAGAATTTGCTATGCCACCAACCCTTCCCTCTTTCTCTCTCCCTCTCTTTCTCTCTTTCTCGCTCGCTCGTCCTCTCTCGCTCTGTCTTTTCGTCGACGAGAGGTATGCCTTTGGCCTTTGTCATTTAATATCGGTGCCGGTATGCGAAGACTCGGGGGTAAGGAAGCCTCGGGTGATCGCTTTGATGGCTGGGCGGTCCGTTCTCGAATTTATGGCAAGTTAACTCCCACTCGCTCTTGCTTCCTACGTTCGTCTAGGATCGTGCCGTGTCTTCTTCCAGGACTCTTTCGATCGGTCGTCGTTCTGGATACTACTCGATTCCGTGGATCGATTATTTTACTCGTATCTTACAATTTCTTTCAAAAGCAGCGACATATTCCAACATTGTTAATAGTCTACGCTTCCATATTGGTGATTATACCAATAGGTGTATACGCATATGTATTACATAGACCATTTACGCGCACACACACACACACACACACACCTCGTAGTTCCTGCTTCTCCAACATTTCACATCGAGCCAGCACCGACACCGACGCGTAACGCCTATCCAACGATACCTACGGACACACATAGAAAAATGACGGTGACGAGGCATTACGCTCGCGCGCGCACACAGATGAGAGACGTATAGCCTGCCATAGCTCGGTTATTACTTTCCTTCGAGTTTCCCACAGAAGTCACGATCTGTGGTCGCGGATCATAGCCCGGTCCGCGATACAAATACAGTGCCGCGTACAATGAGCTTCTATATGCGAACATGAATTAACGGTGGGAAATATCCGAGGTTGCACGCACACGCATATGGGGGAGTAAGCGAGAGAGAAAGAGAGAGAGAGAGAGAGAGAGCGAGAAAGAGAGAGAATGCGAAAGGACGAACGGATTCGAGGAGGGCGACGTGCAACGCCTCCTGCTCTTCCGAGTTCTTCTTTCCTCTAGCGTGAACCGTACTATATGCGGTTTTGGTTACGGTCGTTACGGTTCGGCCGTTCTCCAATAACGCGTAGTGTCCACGGAACGCGACTACCGTCCACAGGAATGCAGATGCTACGGTCCGCTCCATTTACGAACTCCTGGCTATTAATAAAGCATCGTGCCGCTTGAAATTTCGTAAAGCTTGCCTCCGGTATAACGTACAATTGCATCGTAATTTTGCAATCGCACGATTGCGATCGACACGCTTTTCATTCCTTTCTTTAATTATTCCGGCTGCAATCGCGAGTGAATTGTACTCGAGCCGAGGGTGTTTCAATCGCGATGCGAAAGATCCACTAGATCGTTTAGATCGTCGAAACTCTCAAGATAAAAAAGGGGAAATGATCTTTCACGTAGCCGCGTGGTCTTGCATCGAGACGAATCTCATCGTCGCATCCGGCCCAAGAGTTCGAACGATACGAAACGAGTTTTCTCCGGCAGCGCCGGCCGATCCGTCACACCGCCCCCGTAGGAGACCGTCACAATGCCGTGCACTGCGATAAATTATAACGTTATGGTTTCTCTTGACATTTCTGTACAGTTGGGTAACCCGACCTGGCCTAACCTCCGAGTTCTTGCTCTCTGTGTATTCGTACGTCGTACTTGCGGGAACGTATAGGAAGTTATAGGAGGAAGAAAGAAGAAGAAAGAGAGAAAGAGAGAGAGAGAGAGACGAGTGCCAAGAGAGAAAAGTCATCGGTAGCGGGAGGCAGAGCAGTCAGGAGGTACTTATCTTTTGCAAGAAGGACTTTGCGAGGCCAACAATGCGAGCTCTGCTCACGCAACTGTCCCTCTACTTCCGCTCTCATCGAACGTCTTTCTCTTTCCTTTACCCGAAGGAGTTTCGGAATTAAAGAGACGAGGAGTAAGAGAGATAGATAGAGACAAACTGACATATCCATGGAAAATTGTGAAAAGGACGGAGAACAGAAGCTCGGGCGAGAAGAAAGGAGCAAGGAGTCTTACAATGGCCCGAGAAGAGAGATTACCTACGAAGCCTCCGCGCATATTTAATAATTACTGTTATTCCGTAATGACCGATGTGGGGCATGGGAAGACTCGATAATCCTATGCATTACGTTCTCGATGCTTCATTATATCCACCGGGCTTTACCGACTTTTGCTCTTTACCTCCTCCCCCTCCCAGCGGCCTTCTTTTTATTCATACTATTAGACCGAACGTTTCGAGATCTATCTCTCTTCTTACCGCGATATTTTTTTTTTCTTACCGCCTTTTTCTTTTCCTTTTCTTTTCCTCTTAACGGTGATCTCCTCCCTCGCTACTTACAAGAAGGTAGAACGCCCCCTGCTTCCTAGACTCGAGGAGACGACCTAGTAACTTCCGGTACCGGTGAGAAAGCGGACGCGATCCTAACTCGGCTCTTTTGATAGACAATCCTGGAATGTCCCGTCCAACGAATTACACGCTTTAATCCGTCGCGACTCGGAAAGAAAGAGTCTCTCCTAGCTTAGAATTACAATTATGGCTTAGAAACCCCTTCAGGAGGGGGATCTTCCTCGCAACGAAACCCGAGAACGCTTTCATCCGTTAATAAACGAGACGAGTTCCTTTTTGTATTTGACAGATTTATCGATAAAAGCAAGGGACTTCTTCGAGTTTATCGCAGTGCGATCGGAGGGAGTAAATCGAACGATTTCTGAGATCCCTGTGAACGCGAGGGGATTTGTCAGGCGGTTTTCTGATTTACTCGGCGTTACCGCAGCGAAGGCAAGATGGAGACCTCGACAAAACGAAAGGTCGATGGGACTCGATCCACCGATCGATCAACCGAAATCCTTCGACCTCGCGGACTTAACCTCGCTCGTTCTCTTGCGAGGATTAGCTTCTTGCGAGGCGTTTTCTTCTGCCGCTTGATCTCGCCAATTTGTTCGTCCAACTTACCTTTCCTATCCACCGGCGTTCAACGTTACGTTCAATCATGGCTAACGTTTTATTCGATCTAGGAATTCCATCGATCTTTCAAATTTGTTCGTTTTTCTCTTTTTTCTTTAAGTACCACTAACGTTTTGTCACGCGACCAAACATTATTGTATCCTCGTTGAAAGTTGAAAGGGCTTGCCACGTTTTCGGCGCAATGTTCACGAATAACGCGAGACAAGGCGTCATTGTGTATTTTGTCATACGTCATTCCCCCACAGACCGTCGACTACTCGGTTCTACTTTATTCCACGATCACGATCGTTCTTCTTATTCCCTCGCGTATTTCCTCCCACGGTGCGCTGGAGGGTTTGGGCGTTTTTCACGGGAAAGGGCAAAAGCGGAATCGGCAGTTGACGCGTACGGAACGCGACATGTTAGGTGAGGCGTGAATAAAACCATCCAAGAGAATTATTTTCTTTCTCTTTCCTGTTCCTTTTATATAGGTATATTCTCTACTCGATTCACTTCTTTCACTCGTTTTCAATCGAGACGACTTTATAACGATTCTTTGCTCCTTTTGTCTCTAGAAATTATTGCTGGAGGTAGATTTTCCGATGTAGTCGAGTTTTTTTGGAATTTTTTTTAGCGCGTACGTAGAAGTTTGACGTAACGAGCAGGTACGTATGTACGTAGCAAAGCTTACGGTTTGTTCTACACCGTTTCTACGATGTATGGACCCAGGGATTTGGATTCAAGGCAGTAGACGTGGAAGGATCGAGGGTGTTGCTGGACATTTGTCAAGCTGAATGACTACCGAAAGGCTGACACCAAGCGATATGTGGCTCCGAGCAGGAGACTCGTCGTGACGTTTTGACGAGGGTGCATCTCAGGATATCGTTATTTCGACCACCCCACCACCCTTCCGCTCCCGATAGCTTACGCCTTTCCCAAATGATTCATGATCGTATGGGAATCTTCTGTGCTTAATAATTTGCGTTATTAGAGTCCCACCGATGATAAATTTATTCGTTCTTTTCTACAGAATTTTATGAATAAGTTTAGAGAGGTATTTGAGACATATTTAAAGAGGGATCAAAATAGTTCTAGCTTCTTGAGTAATTATGTCGCTATTACCGATCCTCGGTAGGAAAGTTAAGAATAAAGGAGAAAAAATCGTGTGACAATGCGTTAAGCCGTAGCCAAGTTTATCCGCGACACTTCCTTCCTGTCAGTAGTAGTAGGAGAAAAAGAGAGAGAGAGAGAGAGAGAGAGAGAGCAGTCTAATCGTCTACTTTTTCACGAACTTATCTTGTGTAGCGCATCGCGTCTGATTATTTGATGCGCCAGCGAACCGAACCTTGAAATAATAAGCGCCTTCCCTGATTCCGGGTTCTATGTGTCGCCGTGTTCACACGTGTACCGGTGATGGCCGATGTGTGAACCACCATTACGCTCGCCGAACCTCACCAAAGGCGTAGAATCGAAAAGTATAAATCTCAAGACCGGAACCGACTTCAATCGAGTTTCCTCTTTTTTAAAAATAATTGATGGAAAATAATTCGACTCAACTTTCTTCTCATTAAACTTTCATGGAAAAGTGAAAATCGAACATTTTCGAAGTATGCATTAAATTAAATCTACAAAGTTGACGATCAAAGAACTGCCAGGTATTGTAGATGTTAATTTAAGCATGTTTATAAATAAAAAAAATAGTTGCCGTTTGAAATATTGATTTTTAATATTTTTTAAATTATCAGGAGCAATAGAAAATAGATCTTTTGGCTGCGCCTTTGTAAGACTCTTTTTCTAAGGACTAGCAAAGCGTGGCATAAGTGAGTAATGGCCACGATGGTTGCTCTATAGAAGAGAAAAGAGAGGGATAAGAGAGAGAGAGAGAGAGAGAGAGAGAGAGAGCAACATAGAAAGAGAGAGAAGGGGGAGGGACGATGTAGCGGGTAGCGTCGGTGGTTTCCTTGAACGATGATAATCAGCGATTTCGTGACAGACACGGGGCCGTGGCTACGCTAACGAGCAATCGTAGGCCGACGCTCGCTCGGGTGACACTTCTAGGCGTGTGGATATACCTTTAAGGATTCTTCCTTCTTCTTTTCCACCGAGTTCTCTTCCACGCCTTCTCCTCTCCACTGCCTTCCCTTCGTCTCTCTCTCTTTTATCGTAGTCGCGTCCTCGCACGCGTATCGAGCGTAATTACGAGCGACGATCTTTCATTAATAAGAGCTCGAGGAAAAACCTCTCATTTCTTCTTATAGTTGAAACGATTCAAGAAACGTCTTTAAAAAAAAGATTTTAAAAAAATGTATCGATCGTAGAAATATTTGTAGAACGTCACAAGAGAAATCTCTCTTTACAGCCGATGAAAAAGAAGGAAGAGCCAAGCTTCGGCCACATTTCGCGAATAGTTAAGTCTGCCCGAATAGACGCTAGGCATCATCTTGCTCTTTTCATGATTAACGCCGACCGGAGTCGATGTATTGCACTCCACTGAATTATTTTCGCGTTACGTTGCGAGTACTTCCCTGCTAAGAAATTTCGCTCGTCGCGGACGTGCATGTATTTTTCTAATATAAGAAAGATCATCTCGTCGTTCACGGGAAGATAACGAGATGACATCGTCTCGTATCCATCAGGAATGCGCGACGTGAGAAATCGCCGAATCGTCGCGAGAAGAGGAAGGAAAAGAAAAAGAAGAAGAAGAAATAAGGAGAGAAAGAGGGATCGAGAAGAGAGGGTTGGTCGAGGGGTTGCGTTCGACGACTGATACGGGCGATCGCTTCGTCTGACGAGAGGACTGATCACTCTGCCGTCGCACTTATAATTATTATTCGTATTTTAATGGCCGCGGAAAGGTTTGCGCGCCTTTGAAGCCGGCCCGAGACGACGGCTCCTCGAGACCCTTCTTCTTCTCCCTCCCCCCTCCTGCGTTCACTTCCTGCGGCTCTCCACTCTCTTCTCTCTCTCTTTCTATGCGAGAGTAGGCAACCCCTGTGCTTTTAAAAATATTGGGGATTTCAGATACCAAATGCCGCGTGGTGGTTCTCTCTCTCTCTCTCTCTCTCTCTCTTCTTCGCACTCACTCGTTCGTTTCTTTCTCTTCTTCCTTCTTTTCTCTTCTCCTCTTTCTCTCGCAGTTTTCTCGCTCTCGTTTTCCGTCGAGTGCCTACGGCGCAGCCATTCAATC
The DNA here is from genome assembly GCA_032403825.1 of Odynerus spinipes. NCBI lineage: Eukaryota > Metazoa > Arthropoda > Insecta > Hymenoptera > Vespidae > Odynerus > Odynerus spinipes. Next base: position 506,431 of record JAIFRP010000045.1, on the reverse strand, counting down.
AGAAGCCAGAGCCTCGGATAAGTCGTGACTTTCATTTCGAACTCTCCTTCCTGCCAGAATGCAGCTCACCCGATAACGATAGGTGAAGGGGGCTTTCGTCTCTCTTTTTTTCTTCGCTCTTTCTTTCTACTACTTTCCATCCCCTCTCCCTCTCGCCGTTGCCCTACCTCCTTCTTGTCATTTTCTTGTTTCAAACCTCTTCGTATTTCCGAAGCACCCAAGAAAAGCCTCGTTCTATCCACCCTCTCAACAATAGGGTAATAACCATGATGAATTTTTAAAAATCGATATCGCGTCTCTTCCTCTCCTTCCTTCCTCAAATTGAACGGGTTGCGATCGATAGTGTAAGAAGAGCGCAAAGGAACAATGCGAAATCAAAAGAAGTAACGACGGTTACCGGGGAAGTGATGGGGGGGGAAGAATGAGACATCAATCAATTTACAACCCTTCGGTCGATTAAGCCGAATAAGCCGACTAAAGACATTCGTTCGCTCCGGTGGCCTCCACGTTAATATGGATTAATAGATAAATATACAATTAGAAGTAATCTATATTAATTAAGGGAGGGTCTTGCCTTCGTGGTGGCTCGACTTGGCTCCTTTGTGGCTGCACCGTTGAATATCCGGCGATTCATTCATTAACCCCTCGCCATCGACCTCGGAAGGGGGAGGGAGGTAGGAGGAAGGAGGAAGGCAGAGTTTGATATCGCCAAGACTCGAATCACGTCTCGGACGATAAAACGAATCGATCGTTTGACATGTGGCCTGTCGACCGATTCAGATAACCCTTTCGAATGTTTCCCATCTATAAGATAATTACATAATAACATAAGAGATAACGAGCCAGCATTCGCGAATCCGGAATCGTAATTCGATTTAGAGAAAAGCATAGGAGTACTCGGTTATCTCGGTGAAGCGAACTCTAAAAGCAGCTTTGCTCGTCGTTATCTGTCAGCAGGTAGAGATTGCTTTTCAAAAATTACCTCCGGCCGGTCCCACCCCCACGGATAGCGTGTACCACCGTAGGCGATGGCACAATCGTAAAACGGAGACAAAGGCGAAGGGTAGAGACGCTTGACACTCGTTCGTAATCCTAAGATTTAGGCGTACCCTCATACTACGGAATCGCTATAAACAAAAACAAGGGCTCGTTGTCGAGAAGAGAATAGGTAGCCGAAGCGCGCGCGAAAACCGTCTGGGAGGAGGGAGGGAAGGCGGGGGTGGACGGTGAGTGGAAGGGGTGACTACTAGGGAGATGCGGATCGTTATTAATACAAAGGGACGATGCTTCCCAAATCCCAATCTGAAATACGACGGGGAATAATCCGGTTGAAATAAAACGAGGATCCGCGAACCACGTTAAAGTTAAGCTTATTCGGCATTGCGTTCCGCATATTTGTACGCTTTCGCCTATGTACGTGCTGTATGTGTATAGATATCCACCGCGGAAAATAGGAAGGAATAAGAAACGTTTTTACTGGCTCTCGGGGGTGGCTTGCGTACGATGCTACTTCGCGGTGCTACCGTTCTCTCGTTAAGAGCGAAACTATAAAAAAGTCGGGAAAAAAGAAGCAATGGTTTAGGGAGTAGCTAAAATTCGTAGCTCGAATCGATCCTTTCGCGTTTTTGATCACCTATCGAGGCAAGGGAACGAAGGAGATAAAATATCGTAGCCATTAAACGAGCGACTACAAGGAGGTCCGCTCTTGCTTTGGGACGTGGCATGTGTCGGGGTATTAAAAGTTGCGACTCGGACCGACGCCGGGACTGATATACGAGCTATGTGGAAATATCGTTAGCAAATTGCTTTATTTACCGCCTTCCTTCCACGATTGGTCTTTTAGTCTCATAGATTATAGGTGATATTTATAAATTAATACTTCATGTTCTCATATTTTTATTCATTTATTTATTCTCTTTACAATAACAGTCATTAGCAGATATTAAGGATACATACAATTATACAGTAGTATAATTATTATAAATATCCAAAACTCTAATATATAAATATTTGTAATTTTTTACTATTTCTTTGTTAGATAATATCACAAAATAGTCGATGCTCTAATATAAATTTCTTTCGAATAGGAAGGTGTTCGTTGGAAAGGTCAAAAACACCAGGTCTTTGGCATTCGCGATTGGCAGGTGCGCGTCGGTACCTCAGCAGAAATTGTGGGCGCTTCTCCTGCCGAATGGAATTACGAGAGTAGGAAGTCGAAGAATCGTATAGCCGGCAGGTGCTCCCATTCGGTCGACCGACGTGGTGCTGGAAAAATCGACGTTGTCCGGGAAGAAAAACGATTTCAAATCGAATAACGAGGATGGTTAGAGTTAACGAGGCTTTTAATACCGTTCTTAAAAATAAGGGGCTTATCAATATTTATAAGAGAAAGTTTTCGATCGTTCTAAAGGCGATCAAAAGAAGGAGGGAAGGTGAGAGAGAAAGATATAAAAGTATTTCGTATAAATCCTCGTTAATTAACCTAACATGACAGGCACGAAAATTCTCGCGTGGTCGCGACGGGGTAATTAAAATCGGCCCGAGTACGCGTCGAGTCACTTCGATCGGGATCGTGCAATTCGTGGCAAAAAATAAATGAACTTGCCGATGGCGCGTGGCGATTAAAAAAGAGTATGAAATCAAAGAAGAAGAAGAAGAGGAGGAAGAAAAAGAAGGTATAGGTATATATGGAATTGATCGAACGATGGAACGCCGTGATATAAGCTGGGACGAACAATGCCGGAGTAGTTTATGACGTCAAATATAGTCGGCCATCTGCTCGCTCGTAATTACAATGTATTCGAGCTCTCTCGCTCGCGTGTGCATTCGCGTATGCAGATAAATGCATAAAGATATGCACGCGCGCCACGGCGGCTTCCATAAATAATCGAACGTTAACGAAATAGCCGGGACGCGTCCGCCGTGTAAACGATATTCGTTCGAACGCGCCAATCAGCGTACCGAAATTCAACGGCAACAACAAAATATTCATCGGATCCATAAACCCACAATGGGTCCTACCGCGTTACAGCACTCGAAATCCCGGGGCTCGAGAGCAACAAAGTATCGATGGCTTTGCCTCGTAACGACGGCCATAATCGAAGCCAGCCAACAATGGACCATCGAAATAAAAGAAACATCAGCTTCCTCTCGTCCGCCCACGGATATTCTTCTCGAATACGATCGACGAGAGTAAAAAAA
>JAIFRP010000045.1:469658-496378 GCA_032403825.1 Odynerus spinipes | reverse complement strand
AGAGAGAGAGAGAGAGATCTGGTTTCTTGGCGATCTCGATGCGGATACGCCTCGGAGGGAGGACGAGTCTCTTCTATCCTCCCTCGCGTTAGCCTTCGCTTTCAACCTTCCCCCCTCGTTCTCTTCTTACCCCTCTGGCCTCTTTCTTCGAGCGGTGCCACTTCGATTGGCTATACCGTGTGTGTTTTTCTCGTTACCGTCCGGCGCGAGCAAAGGAGAGGACGAAAGAAAGAAAGAGTCCTCTTCCTCCGCAGAGGTAAGAGGACGCACGATACGCGCGCTTTCAGGGTGAGCATAACAACGTCTAGAAGCGTAATTAGTAGGCGTGAACGCACGCCTACCAGACACCGTCTCTTTTTCTCCCTCGCTGCTCACGCCTTCTTCTCTTCCGTCTTTTGCTCTCTTTTCGCCGTCTCCTTACACCGTCCGCGAAAATCGTTTAGAGCGAGAGTCCGGCTGTGCTCCACCAGCGACGAGAAAGAAACGCTAGGATATTTCGCGTGATCTCCCGTGCCGGCGTGCACAAACGCCACCAGCTTCGCCCTTTGATCGGTTTGCCTTGCATCTCCGTTTTTTTTTCTTTTTTTTTCTTTTATTTCTTTTCTTCTCTTTCTTTCACGTTCGCGTGCCCGTCATTAACGCCAGGATGATTATTTCTAAACACACGTTTCTTGTCTTTACTCTATCCTTAATAGAGCAGTCCAGACGTCGTTTCATTACGTTTAGTTAATATTTATATAATTGGTCCAGCAGAGAGAAGACGCTCGTACCTGAATACGTCAGAGTGTACCTTAGAAAGGATTAGCTTCTTTACAAGATGTTTCAGAGTGACGTTCACGCGACAAACGAAGAAGTCGAGAAGCAAAGTCGAGCGTGAGCCCCCCTTTCGGTTTTACTTCGTTGGACGTCGGTTGCAGATCATTATCGATATTCCGAGCGGAGAAGGCGAAGAAGCGTCGTCACCCTCTCCCTCCGACCAGTTCCTTATAACGCTCTTGATGTCGCGATTGTGACAAAAATGGCGCGTATCCGCCGGAAACGCTCCTCTCCCTCCCCCCCGTTCCTCCTCCTGCACCCTCCCACCAACCGAATCACCCTTCCTTCTCCTTCGTCTTCTTCGGGAACCTCCATTATTTTGTAGTTAGCTTTTTTCCTCTCGGTCGACGCTCAACGCTCTTTACTAGGATGATTCGTCGTTTCGAGAAGAGCCCGAAGAAAGAGACGACACAGAGAGAGAGAGAGAGAGGCGCGAATTCGTTTAAACTCGGCACAACCAACGACAGCCGGCGCATCTGCCAGCGGCGCGTCGAATCGAGTCCGCGAAATTAATCGATCTCGATCTCGAGCGGTGTCCATCTTTCGCAATTACCGATCCTCCTAATTTCGACGAGAACGCGTATCGTTTTATCGCATTGTGCAGACTTATGATACCTTAGATATCTATCTATACGAGATTAGGTAGGCAAGTACCTAGCGTTAGGGTGCCGCGTAAGACACGTGGCTTCTGTTTTAATTTCCTTAGATTATCATTTTGACATACATCATTAATATTCTTTTTTTTCCCTTACTCGCGGAAGTATCGTGCGAGTTATCTGTGTTCCTTAACCGATTCTCCGCGGCCAGACGATTTTTCTTCGAACGCGTAAAGAATAGTTTGAATTCCTCCTCGCGTGAATATCGCGAAACGATAGACGACTTTACATAGTTCGAAAGCACGGTAATTGTATAAAATTGAGATTAACCTATACGCAATGCCCGCCGTTTTATATAAGTTACGAGCCCGGTCCTTTTTCGCTAACTTTCTTCTTCGGAAAGCGAGAGTCGGTAATTAAGCATGAGGTAGGTAGCTAGCTACCTAGGTAAGAGGAAATATCATTGCTCGCGAAGTCGCACGTTCCTGTAAAACGTTCGTGCCGTTACGCCATTGTGTCTCCTATCGCTTGAAATTTCTCGCAATTATACTGAAAAATAATAACGAAAAAAATGGGAGGAAAGGACTCTTCCGATTTTCTTGCCGGTTCACACCACTCCCATTCTCGGCCATTGAATGACAGGAGCGTCGGTGACACGCACGTGGTCTTGTTTCAAAGTTTTCTCGCGAGTTAACGACCGATCGATAGTAGCAACAATTTTCTCGGTATTTCTTCGATCTTTCGCGATCATTCTCCGATCCCCTCATCATTTCTCTCTCCCCCCCCGTCTTTCTTTATCTTACTCTTCGTCACGCCCGAGATGTTCGAGATGCGTGTGAACGCGAACGCGTGCGTACACATTAATCATACCGGCCGCTCGCCACTACGGACAACGTAGCCGGCGACTGCAATTGTTATGCTAACCGCTCTTCGCTCGGCTATCCGCTCTTATACAGTCTACGTTTCCTGCCCGACCACCTGTTACCCTTTCGAACCACGACCCTCTCTTTCTCTTTCCCTCTCACTCCTTCTCTCTCTCTCTCTCCCTCGCTCATGCTTTCGAGCCTCCTCCCTAACTGTCGACTCGTCCATCCTGTATCGACGCACGTACATCGAACCGCGCCCTCCCTTCACCCTTTTCCCCTCTCTTCCATTCAAACGTTTCTCGGTATTCTCCTCGATACATCGAGAACAAGATTTTTTTTTTACAATGACCACCCGAGCCGATCGATCGCGATCGCGATTAATTGGGAGGATAGATTAAATTTTGCGGAAGAAGACCATCGCTGATTGTTTTCTATCTCTTTCTTTCTCTTTGATAATTCGGCTTAATTGACTCGTACTCGCGGCATTATCCAGAAAATCCAAACTACGTCGACATGGAATAAAATTATAATATTTTAGCGTGTAGATACGGGTAAGGATAATGAACCGTGCTAAAGAATTCCTTACGATCGTTATCTTAATAACCGCGTGTTCTTCGGGCAAGGCATAAATTATACGAGAACATTTACGCGTCGTGTACGCGAAATTTTTCTACGGTTCGGTATTAACGAATATTAGGGACGTTATGAGAACATATCGGTGGAGGGAAACGAACCGTACGCTTTTACTGCGGTTCGTGATGAGAGAGGGCTTAGAAATATAAGCAATCGAATTAAATACTTTGGTTAACGACCTCTTCGATCGAATCTCACGTGCTCGATTATTTTACCGTTCCCCTCCGCCTCGTTAAGAAACGTAGTATTTCACTCGTGCCAACAGCAGAAAACTATGACTGTAAAAATGACCGGGGCAGAGATACGCCGTCAAGATCGCCGAGGAAACAAATGAGGACGGTGCGGCTTTTAATTGCCGCACCTGCGGCACTCGGCCGCGCGCCGCCAGCGGCGAAAACGCGCGGAGGTGATAATTCTTCTTCTACAGCTGTTCGATCGCGTATTTCGGAACGTCATCGGTGCGTATCGGAAAGAACGCCGACGAAACGGGACGTCGACTTGTGGATGAAAATTTGACGACTTTGCAAATGCGTTTTTAATTTCTCACGATTTACAAAAAGTGTTTCCTTTCTTTTTGAACGGGAAGTTCGCGAAAAAAAGATTCTCAATGACTTTCTCTTTAAGCGATCGTAGCTGCTCGGCATCGCTGCCACCGAGTAAAGCTTCTTTAATGAGCGCATTTCTATGTGTAGGTGTCAGGAAGCGGAGCGCGAGCGGTACGAAGAGTAATCATCGAGCAGATATTTATTTTCTATTATTTCGTGGGAATCGGCCGGCTTGTTCCTGCCTCTCGGATTCATCCACTTCTCTCTCTCTCTCTTTCTCTCTCTCACACACTCTCTTTGCGTCCCTCACCCCTCCTCTTATTCCATCTCTCTTTTTAGTTCGATGACGGATTTTTATTTCTTCCCCTGCCTCTCCATCAAGAAACCGACACGCACCTATCGTCCCTCTTCCGGTAGCGATGGCTTCGAACCATTCTCCGCGATAATAACGTTAGGATCATTAATCTTCGACGCGTTACGACCGAAAGGATTTATTTATCCGTAAGCTTTATATCTATATTTATTGGCCGTCCTTATATTAATTTATCGTCGCTGTAATTACGATCGCTCGACTATTTTCATCGTTCTCGCCGTTGGACGAAATATAATTTCGCTTCTGCGACAGATAATATCGTTATAGTGGATAAGTATTCCTACTTTCGGAAAACACTGTTTCGCCACGGGGCAAAAATACGCGACACGTATTTGGAAATTCGTATCGATCACACGACCAGTGGATTGGGTTATAAAATCGCGTGACTATCGTGGACGGTGTTCTTAGAAATTCGGTCGGAACGTTACGCGCGAACGCTGCGGGTACAACATGTAAGGAAACTTTATATTGATATACAAGAACGTTTCCGCTTCGAATGGCTATGTATAGCCATCGTCGAGCGGAATGCGTGCGAGCTTAAACGCACGGCTCGTCGGTAACGACGTAATACGCGTTTCCAACCGATCTCGTCTGTACGATCTCGTACACCCGGTAGAGAGGGAGCGAGAGCGAGAGAGAGAGAGAGAGAGAGAGAGAGAGAGAGAGAGAGAGAGACTAGCTATTAGTCGAGGTAGTAGCCTTCGGTCGTTGAGTCCTGGGAAGACTCGTTAGATGCGTGCGATGCGCGTTGCGTGGCACGTAAACGTTGCGTGATACGAGCGCGATTGGTTCTATGGGAATCCAACAGCATTGACGAGGCCCGTTTATTAACCTACTTAGATATCCGATTGCTGCTACCATCGGCAGATGGAGATATTCTCTCAACCCCTCTCTCTTCTTCTTCTCCTTCTTTCTCTTTCTCTCTTTCTCCTCTCGTTCGCGGTCTTCGATCACGGATACTCGTAATTCGTTTTACCTGGCTCGCGTGGGCTCCCATCAAATTGTTCTCCTCCGGATGCCACCTTATTCTGCTCGCTCCGAAAGAACCAAGTACTTTTGTGCGAGCGGCCCGATTGTTCGGACTAATGATGGATGGTTGCCTGCCGCTCTCCGGTAGGCTTCCACCTACGCGATGGAAACGTATCAATCTACGTCGAATCGCGCGCCACGACGTGCTCGCTCTCTAACTTTACGCGTCCTGTCGCCACGCGCGCACTCCTCGTGGGAATCCATTAGTTACGATTTCTTTCCGTGTCTTAATCGTTCGCTTGCCCGTCCCTCTCGACCGCTCGGTATCCTTTCAAACGTTATCATAACGATTTCGACTTTCTAGGAATGGAGAATAAGGCATCAGCGAGTTTGTTTTATCAAACTTTGATAAAATCTTCATTGGATATCCAATTGTTTTTATTTCCTTGCAACCATAAACGAACGAAAGTGCAATTATAACGGCGCGATACTTGTAATGCAATTTTGTATAGTCGCACACGAAGCATCGCCGTTTTTCTCACTTTCACTCTAGGATATTCCACCAGCTTACGATCGTTCGACGAGATAATACGCGCGAGGTGGGTCGAGCGAGTATTCGCCAAGCAAGAGTGTTATTGTATTTAGATATCATTTCTAATTTTATTGCGAACGCTTGAACACGTATTTACTGCATGGCGAGCAACTTTAAAGACGTTTAAAACTTGTTGGATTTTCAACCGCGACGTTTAATCGCGTTTCGAGCGCGATGTTACTCTCTGTCTCTCTTTCTCTCTTTACGGGAGTTGTATTCATAGATACGGGAATAAGTTTCTTTTCTTTTATTTATACGGTGGTCCGACACCGAAGGCACAGTTCCGAAGTTTTCGTCACGAATGAGCAACGCCACGAGTGACTCGGTGTCGACGATGCCGCGCCAGTCGACTCACGTTAACTTTTTTCGCGGTTTGTCGAGGCTTTAGTATCCTTAAAGCTGCTGTCGCAACGAAGCCTCGGACTTCTGTACCTTAACAATAGAATTTTTCTCGAAAATCAAAGTCAAGTGCGGTGAAAATCTCCGACGGAAATCCGCGATGAAAAGTTGTTCGTATTTATAAAATCTTTAATCTTACAAACCGATCTATAAATAATGAATCGCATAAAAGTCACGACAACGGCCGAAGTCCTTCAGTGAATCTTTTAGTCGCGACAAAATACTTGAATTTCTCGAAGGAAAGTGCAATATTCGTAGTCGGTGTAGAGCCGGAGTTGGAGGGGACATGAATTTAATTACTTTTCATACTTTTCGTGGATGTGCAACCTCGAGGCGCGAGGCGTTGACAGTCTGTTTGTCGTAGTCGGTGTTCGCGAGGACGGAAAGCGAGTAGTACCTACCTACCTACGTTCGAAGGAGCGACAGAGGTTAGGGTGGTTGGTAAGGCAAAGGAAAAGACTATGCACGGGCCTGCGTGGCTTTTAAATAAACGCCTGTCTCCCCCTTTGACTTTACGATAATAAGTTTGTTTGCATTTCCAGAAGTTTAACGACTTCTCGAGAAACGCATACGCCGTTTCTATCGTTTCCTTTTCTTTTTCTTTCTTTTTCTTCCTTCGGCTACAGTCCTTGTAACGAGTTCCAAGCGATCGACATTTCCGGTGAGTTAGTTTTTATAATTCCTCTTCGTACTTACAACCTACGGAACCGTATAGTCATTTCATTTCGATCGTGCGTTCGTTTCTTAAGAGAAAACATAAATGTGCTAATCGTGATTATCAAAAATTATCAAGATAGGTAGGTCGCGGAACGAGCGTAAACGTAGTTTCGATAATATGTATTTCAGAAACACGAGCCATCCCGGTGATCGCAAAGACAAAAGAACTGGGAGGGGTGGCTGGGGGTGTTGGCGGGTGCTCGGATATGAAAATCGTAATTTATACGACAGGAAGCACAATGTAACTGGCCGACAAAAAAATTCGAGCAGGGAAATTCATTATGATGGAATCGCGAGGAGTTTCGTACCGGACACAATGGGTAAAAACAGCATTAGTTTCTGCATTATATCGAGATTAATATAAAAGGCGAGAAGGTTATATATACCTATCCCGCGCTAGGGAAAAAAATATTTTTGAAGCTCGGAAAAGCGTTAGTTCAAGAGAGAGAACGAGAGAAGGGGAGAAACGGGAGAGAGAGAGAGAGAGAGAGAGAGAGAGAGAGAGGAACGAACGACGGTCGAGTTTCTATCATAAACCCTCATTACAGTCCGTAATTATCACGCAAGGAATATAACGCGAAACCAGTGGCGTGCCGCAATGCACTGAAGATCGTGTCCGCCCTTCGTCGCGGCTAATCCGCATTGCGCGCGAATAAATTGTACAGCTAATTTGATAAAAGAAAATGAGAAAGACGGAGACGTCAGTCGTCGGATGCGTCGACGTCCGAGAAAGAAACGATGCAACTCCCGGAGGACAGCATCGCTCGATTTTGTTTTGTTTAAACTGTTACAGTGTCGTTCGATTATAGCGTAATTAAAGTGGCACCTTGCAACGTCGAAAAAGTTTCTTCGGCGCATTACGTTCAACCGGTTTTACGTTATACCCATTCCCTTCGGATCTTATTTATCGAGTAATTTAATCCGCGATCGAACCGAACAACGAAGATGATAATTGGATGAATTTTATTTGCTCGCTCGTAACAAAGATGTAAATTTTTAACCATAGACACCTTCGTTATCCTTTTTCAATGGTCGTATACTATACCGTACTCGTATAAGAGACACGTGTTACGTATAATACGATAATCCAATTAAGGCTCACGTGAAACGCATCGAGAAACGTCGAGCGTCGTTAGGGATCGAGCTCGTCGTCTTCCTCGTTTTTCCTTCGTTCCTTCTCCAAAGGCATAGTTACCTAAGATACAAGCCGAACGATCGAAGCTCTGTATCGCGAGGAATCGCTCGGGAACGAGCGAGATATATTGACCGGACGGTGGGTATCACGGAATCCGTGCATTAATAATCCGGCCGGTCTTTAACCCGTAAACTTTGAAACTCGGACGGGAGCGCGCGATTAAGAGGCTTCCACGGAACGAACGGTCGCGTTTCGTGTTTCCTTTCGCGGTGAGGAGAGAGTACAAGAGAGTACGGGAGTACCCTCCGACGGAGAGAAGGAGGGGGAGGAAGAAAACTTATAGATGGCCCCGATCGAAGTACCTACCTCGCGTGAGACGTTCGCTTCGAAGCGATCGCGATTCGACGATCGCGATCATTTTTCTTACGTTGGAGCACGAAGTTAAGCGATTATGAATTTTCTTGTCTATCGTAACCCAACTATCTCGAGTTCTTTTAAGAATTAATCAAAAAGTGAGCGGGTATACCTAAAGCAAAATATTTCCCGATCTACGACAACATGAATTTTCTAGCGCTCCTTTCGCTAGGAACACAATACCGGTGATATCGCGATCCTGGTCGCTAGTTAATAAGTATCCCGCGAGTACCGAGTGGCGAAATATTTGTTTGATAAACAAAGTTCCAAGAGCGTGCGCTATAACTCGCCGATGTCGTCGTCGTCGTCGTTGTCGTCGTCGTGGCTGTCGTTGTAGGAGGCTTGTACCGGTAATGGTCGCGATATATTAGGAAAGTTTCCTTGGCCGTGGTTTGACGTCTTTATAAGATCCAAACTGCCTCGATCCTGGACGAGTACTCGCGCTATCGTTACTACCACTCACGAGCTATACTTAATAACGATCTCAACGACCTTACGTTTTATCGTTTCCTCGCCTAACCGATCGAATCTCATTTTTCTCTAAAGAATTTTATACCTGCTGTAAAATAAATAGAGTAAAATAAATTTTAGTTTAATCTAACTTTTCGAGAAACGAGAACACGAGATTCGAATAACGAATAATTTATTATCCTTGGATAAAATCGTAAGAAGATAATACCCTAAGTGTCGTAGGTTCGCTTATCGAACGATTTATACACCGGTATCGATTACTGGTAAGACCGACGATACGCGAAAGTAGCTAGTATCAAATCGACACTCCGTGTTTCCCAGAACGGTAGTTGGAGTAGGTATCACCTGGCCTATCGCTCGCTCGGTTAACTAAATACACGTATTCGAGATATCCATCGACGTACACCTCTCTGGCTATCTTGCATCTTTATCTCGAATGGAGCGTCATGATCAATCCACCTTCTACTCTTTCTCCCTCTTGCTATATATGCACCTGTATTCGAAAGACAGTAGTAACGTTCCATCAACGATACATCTCGATAAGGTACACGAACGTGCGTAGGTACATAATACTGCATGTAAAATGGAAACAAACACCGTGTTGTATTTTATGTCGAAAAAAAGTTTTCTTTTTATTTTAATTCAAAAAATTGATGATCTTCGGTCTTAAACTTTTGGAACCACCATACCATCGCGTGCTAGTCCCGAAGCATCGAGTCTCTTGGTCGTTCGAGGAGCGAGTAATATTCAATTTCAGGCGTCGCAATTTACGTGGACGAGCACGAAGCAAAGAAGCGAAGAAGGGTACGAGCGAGTGGCGGAGCAAAAAAGTGGTAGCTACTGAAGAACCGTCACGAAAAGTGGCGAATGACTTTGACCTCGCTAAAGGAACTAATCATCAGCTTTCTATTCCACGCTATTACTTTTTCCATTTTTGTTATTTTGTTTAAATTATTTTACTAGATTTCAAAAGGAATCTTTCTCGTCTACGTTATAAATGTGTGTGTGTGTGTGTGTGTGGGAAAACGAGCGAGTACCGTGGTCTCTCTACGTAGCGCCAGATGTGTTACGCTTACGTGGCGAGTGTTGCCCTGTCAATTATTGAAATGCGCTAATTATCGTTTTCTTGGGGCGAAGCGGCAGCCTCACGGCAGCGGACAGCTGCGTCTTCGCTTCGTAGTCTCTCGAAGGAAGAGGGAAGCAAGGACGTGGAAAGGAAGTGAGACGTCGGACTCCTGGCGTGGCTGATCGCGCCGTGCTAGCGCGTGCTACGAGACGTGTACTTATCCTTAGAGTATACCGGGTGTATCTAGAATTTCAAATTCTTCGTTCTTCGAGTAACACGATAAGTAGATGGAAAAAAACGATCGATATCGATCCGCTTAAATTAGCATTCCGAAATAATCAGATCGCCCGATAAAATCATCCGAGAATTTCCCGCATTTATTTTTAATAACGAGATCGTTAAAAAATTTCTCCGGTTCTCCGACGGCAGCTGCGTTATACTTTAGATTGGTAAAGCCTCGAGCCTCGTCGTCGAATCACACGCAATTTCCTTCCGCAAATAGAAGCAATCCGAGATTTTTCGCACGAGCGATCCAACGCGCTGCAAAGTCCGGGAGGAGAAGGAAGAGTAAGACATAAGCGGGGCTACGAGCGAGGGTTGCTATCGTTCGTCTGATGGAACGAAAATGAAGAGGAGAAGAGGAGAAGCGGAGAAAGAGAGAAGATGGAAGGAAAGTGGGAAGAGGGGCTACGTGAAAGAACCTTATTTCGCTCGTTTATCTGCGGAGTGCAGATTCTTAATAGAATACTCGATGAATGTATTTCTCTTACGGGACTAAGACTGGTCACGATAGGACTCGAAGTAAGCGAGAAATAGCTGCTGCAGAGAAAGAGAGTCTCAACGCGATAATAAATCTGTGCTTAGCTGCGCGACAATGGAACGGAACGCGGCTCGGGGAAACGAAAAGAAGGGTTTAAGCCGCGTCCTACTTACGCGCTCTGGGGATACACTCAAATGGATCGTACCCGAAGTTCGAATTAATCCGTCAACGGCGAGGACGGATTTCGGGAAGATTCGTCACGAAACGAGCAATTTATTCCCTCCTATGATTGCACCGTCGCGATGCGGCAAATTTTTACCGATCACGATCGATCGATGGAATGTATCGATGGAAAAATCGAAATTCCAGGAAAACGAAATTGCGCTCGACTTCCACGAGAATTCTACAGCAGGAAGAAACGCCGTACGCGTAGAACTCGGATTTAATGGCCTTGAAGAAAAGCGAAGAGGTGTCCCTCGTGGCGCAGATGCGGCTCAATCAGTGTCGCATACTCCCGAGGCCGTACGCCCGACCTAGCCAAGGTCGCCCGTTGGAACCGCTTGCATTCTACGTGTTCTTGTCTTATCTTCTCCTACGTGGCAGCAGGTGATCTCTCCGCGCTCTCAGGTGGGACACCAGTCGAGAAGGGTGACACCGACCCTACGACGTTTTATGGATGCGCTTGGCCGAAGGAACTACGCTCGGGTTCGTGACCTTCCGTGGAAAAACGCTTTTCCACGAGTTCTCGACGATCTTTGTGAGTTTTTATTCTATTCCCCTTTTCATTGGCGAATTTTAAACAACGAGAAATTTGATTAAATTAAGTAATTTGAATTTTACTCAGGAAAGAAGATTTTTATTCGTCGCGTCTAAGCAAACGTCCAATAAACCGGCGCTGATCGTTTATTGGTACACGGCGGAGGTTTCTCGCGCGCTCGAGCGTAACGCGCACGGCGTATAAGCTTCTAGATTCCGAAGCTTTCCAATCACAGTAAAAGGGCGTGGCCGGCACCGAGTGAATAGCTGGAAATCGCGCGCTATGTGCACACACTCGCGTGTAGCGAAGGAAGGACGGAGTGTACGACTGCACGTTCACGATCGAGAGAGCAAGAGAGAGAAAGTCAAAATACAGAACGGCGGATCGCGAGAAGGCAGTTGGAACCGGTCGATGAGGTACGACGGGTATGTCCGAGAAATGCCGTCAGTCGGCCAGCTGATCCTGGGAACAACGCCCCGCGACGATTTCTTGCTGGAATTAGGGCCTCCTTGATTTAAGGCCGACCGAGCTGGCTTTCTCACACCGAGCTCGACGATTCCCTCCTGTCCTTGCCTCGTCCTTCTCCCCCTCATCCTCCCAGGATCTTCCATGGAGGACCGATTTCGACAATTTGCTCGAAGCTTCTTGCATTTACATCGGTTCCGGAGTTATGGCAATACGTTTAGGATAGATCATTGAATTGAAACAGGGTTATAGAGTTTCTTACCGTACCAACATTTTGGTTCCCTTCGTTGTCCTACGATTATGGGAACCGTGCTCTAGACGGAATTAACGTTGAACCTGACTACCGAAAGTCCTTGAGATCCGGAGAGAAAGATCCGAAAGAAAAATCGAGGAGATAATCGAGAAGATATCGGAAGGAGTTGATGGGAGAGGAACGAAGGGGAAGGAAGAACGCGGGACGTTTGAGAGGCGATTCGCCGTGCGGTTCCCAAGGGGCCCGCGGTGTGTGTCGATTGGTCGGGATTGTTTGCGAAATTCCTTCGATAGTATTCGATGAATCTATCGAGGCACGTCGTCCGCGGACTCTCCGAAGGACTCGGTATGCCGAGTGCCGGTCGTTAAGGCGGGTCGTCTTTGCTATCGAGAGTCCCGCGGATAAAACCGTCTCGAGAATCCCTCCACCACCTCCTTTTCCCTCTTCCTTTCTTCTCTTCACCCTTCTCTATCTGTCTCTCACACACAGATACGCACGCAGACGACTCGTAGGAGCCACTTCACTTAGGCCACGCGCAGGTTTGTGGCCTTCTTTAATTGTTTACGCAATAATTAAACGGACTGGTATTGTCTCGAGAATAAGAAGAATTCGTGAAAGATTGGATCGATAAATCCAAGCTGGCGACGATGGGAGTAAAAGAAGAAAGAGACTTCGGTGTGCGGGATGCAAGATCAAGGTCGTCGTTCCTCGGACTTTTCCTCTAAGGAAGAAGCGAGAGCATCGATCGTGGTAGACGCGAACACCCGACGACTTTTCCAACGTAGTTCCAGAGGTCTTCGACCTTTCGCGCAAAATAGAAAATTTGCCTGGCTCTTTCCGTCTGCATTTTTCATACTTTCTCTCTCTCTCTCCCCCTCCCTACCTCTCACTCTTTTTCAAGCATACGCTCTCTTTTACTCGCGAACAGCGACTCTCATCGAATAATGAATCGTGGCAAATCCCCGGTAGGAACATATTCTATTTCCGCAATTTACTTTATTACATTTTGAAAACTCGAGGATGAACGGGTCGATGCGCTGATCCATGGAGCACCATCGAAACGGTAGCTAGGTATCTTCTCGAACGAGATGATGAGAAAGAGGTAGAGAGACAGAGAGACGGTTACTTTAATTTCGAGCCCTTTTTCAACGAGATAAACGTTGAAGGAAAAAGGGACGAAAAGAGACGGGACGAGTAAAATGCTCGACGAAATGCACGCACTTCTCATTGCCCTCGTCTTTCCCATGGATCGAGTCTAGAGGGTGGGTCCGCGGCATGAGAGAGGGGAAACGGCGAAAGGGGGGCGGGGGTGGTTTCAGCGTTCAAACAAATAGGAAGTTTGTTCGCCGGGCGCACAATAGGTGGAAACCGAATGATATGTCTAACTAAATACGTTACCCGTACGGTATCAAAGGGAGAACCGAACCTTTATGATGGTTTCTGGTTGGCTCGCGTCTCCGCAGTCTACCGCTCGCCTCTCTGTGGTTACACGTACGCTGCCAGCGCTTTCGTAAGCGTGTATCAGTCGCTCTGCGTACACGTGATCGTTTCTACGTTGGTATATAGGGCGTGTACGCGTTCACGAACACACACACACACACACACGTGCGAGGAGCATCCGTCGTCGCTTTCCAGACGATGCATCAATTGCAAAATTGAAATTTCAGCATCAACAATAATTACCATTGTCACCGCACCCGACGGTGTTTCTCGTTCGTTACAGAATCGAGAGAGGTTCTCATCTAATCGTCGAATCTTCGATCGACGCTTTTCCAAATTACCTCGCTTCAATTTTCGTTAAAACTGAGGAGACGCAATGTTGGATATAACTTAATAGAAATTGTTCAACGTGTATTCTTAATCAAGGGATGTGGTTATTAAAAAAATGTACACGTTTATTCTTAGAGATATTGAAACTTTATTTTAAAGGCGATCAAGGAACATTTTGCGGTTGATTATACTTTTACAGAAGAATAATGAGTATTGGAATAAAATGTTGATACTTCGACGGATCGGTCCATCGATCATCGATTAATAATATACAATAAAGAAGCTGCGGAACTTAGAACACGGAGATGAGAATCACTGATCATTCCAAGCATCAGGGAGCCCCGAAACTTTGCCTAAAGGCTCGGAAACATCGCGAAATACGTAGAAACCGCCACGGGCGGTAGCGCATCGCCGTTTCTCGATGCATCTCTCTTTATCTTCCCCTCTTTCTCTCTCGCTCGCACGCTCGACTCCGTTAACGTTTCCGGTTTTCCGTATATCGAGCGAGACGCGTGTTCGTTCGCCTGTGCGCTAATATGTCAAAGGCAGGTACGGTAATAAAGACAATTACCAACGCGACACCGTGGACCGCAGAGCTCCTCCTTGAAATCATCAACATTTCGCGCCTGTTCTTCCGTCTTGATTATCCTTTCGCCTAATCGAAGTGAACCCCGTGTTCCATAGATCCACCGTTCATAAATTTCGGTACTCTAACAGCATTAGTTTAAATTCATAGATGAACAAGCTCGTTCGATATGTTTTGGTCCAGCAAACTTGGTATCAGCATCAGCACGAAAGATCAGCCATTTATAGATATCGATAATTACAAGTTCGAGCTAACGAGGAAACGAGGAACCTCTCGGTCACTTCATCGTCGTACGTGTTCCAAGAAATGGTTTAAGAGCGACGCCAACTTGATTTCCTTTCCTTTCCCAATCCTCCCTCCACAGCTCTCGCGCTCTACCTTACTCCGTTTCTTCTCTCGAGTTATTCTTGCGCGACCTTAGAGAGTAAGAAGGAGACGGAAGAAGAGAGAATCGACGTATCCATTCCTTCCAAGTAACTCCGTTGCTCGATGTGGCCCGAGGACAAAAAGAAGCAACGAAAGAGAGGAGTGCCAGAGAAAGAGAGATAGAAAGAAGGAAGAAGGGAGAGATAGAGAAGAGGACGGTCTCCCGTGGGAAACCATTCCTTTCGAGGCAGCGCGAGGATGGAAAGAAATAAATAGGTGTAAAAAAAGGATCGCGAAACGATGGCCGGGGAGCGTACGCGAAACAAAATCGAATAGAAGAGAGAGGGAGAGAGAGATAGGTAGATAGCAACACATACATCGAACGAGTGAGAGATAAATAGAGGGAAGGGTGAAGAGGGCGATCGGAGTATAAAAAGGCTGGCGACAGACGCGGCTGCCAGAGCTACCGGAGGAGAGATCGGCTTTGTCGGCGATACTGCTAATTAGTTTACTAACTTATCGACTCGTCTTTGTATCCATACTCTGCCACTACCACGAACGCATCACGGGCGGTTCGGTGGAGGCGAAAGAGAAAGAGCGAGAAACGAAGAGTGGAAGGAGGAGAAGACGAGGGTATAGTTACGGATCGACGATGCTGTCACCATATGGTTGAGGTGTTGCGAAGCTCGAAGAAAATAAAATACAAAATCGTTCCGATTCTCGCGTGGAAAAAAGCTAATAAGAGAAAGAGAAAAAGAAAGAGGGAGAGAGAGAGAGAGAGAGAGAGAGAGAGAGCGAGAGAGAGAGAAGAGAAGAAGTCGAAGCATCCATCTGCTCGATCAAGCCGATAGTCGCGTTCCAGGAGACAAATTAAGTTCTTGCCTCTCCTCTCCTCTCTTCTCAAACGAGGATAGCGATAGATAACTCCTCTCGTTTCTTCCTTCATCGATACGAACGCTCGATCGAGGTGCTAACGGTTCGCGGAAGACACTTAAGCGTGACGGCAAGAAGCGAACCGAACGTAGAATCGTGCTCCTCTTCTTTCTCTTTATAGGGTGATCGAACGATCGCTGATGCGATTACTTGTATGCAAGTATAGAAAATTGTTCCGCTCGACTTGTCCCGTGGAGAACTGTCATTTTACACGATCGACCGTGACCAAGCCGTTATGTAGAATTGTTCTTTATTATGCTCGAACGGGATAGAATCGATTGGTCATCTATCGAAGTTTATTGCACTCGTGTGATATCGTACATGTTATTCTACAGATTGATTCATGCTATGCTTTCTTTCAATTATTTTTTAATCTTGGATAGCTTTACTTAAAAATCTGGCTCGATCTTATTGATAAAAGGCGATCGTTCGTCGGCTCCATTACATAATTTCTAAATTCTACCAAGACGTTTACTCGCAGGTTGGTTTCGCGATAGGATAAGAAAAGAGGAAGAGGAGGTTCGGTAGAAAAGCAGGAAGGAGGCAAGGCTGCTCAAGCGAGCGCGTCGAAGCGAACTGATGAAATTCAGACGAGGGATAATTTTTTAACGTTATTACCCGCCGACCGGGCTGCGAATCGTCTGGACCCCCCTTTCCACCCACCATCGTCTATACATCCTCCCTTTTTTCTTCCATCTCCCTCTCCCTCCCTCCGTCGCTCTCTCTCTCTCTCTCTCTCTCTTTTTCTCCTTCTCGCCGGTTGTACCAACGCCCGCAGCCACCCACCCTTCCGTTGATTGGCAATTTCGCGTCTTGAATTTTTATCCTGCCGGCGCCACGGCAACCCCTTCGTTTTTAAATTATCCGCGAGATTAATCAAGGCGTCATTTTTCACGTCCAATTTGCAATAAAAAGAAGTCCGACGCCGAAGCGAAAAAGCTCGACTCGTTGAAGAAGGACGAAGGTGTGGAAACGAATAAGTGGGAGTGAGAGAGACAGAAAAAGAGTAAGAGAGAGAGAGAGAGAGAGAGAGAGAGAGAGAGAGAGAGAGACGAAGTCGGCACGCGGAAAAGTAAACCTTATTCTTAATTGATATATTCTGAATTAATTAATCCTTCCGACTGGATGGGCACGCCACCGGAGTGAAAATGTCCGAGTGCAACGTAGGAGGAGCGGGAGGAGGAGAAAAGGGAAGGAGACATCCAGAAGGGGGTGAGAGTTTTCACGATCGCCAGAGAACCCCTTTTCCTTAATTAGTGCCAGTCGTAAATTTCTTTCATTGGACACTTTTTTCTTCGATTATTAGCGCATACATCTTCTGGCAACCCTTTATTGGCTGCGCGAACCCACCACCCCCTACTTCTCCCTTACCACCTTTTCCACCCTTTTGCGGACGCTCGACATCTGCTGGCAACGACAGATTGCCGAAGTCTTTGAAACGTCCTAACGACTCTGGAAAGAAGTCAGAGTTGTAATTTAGGCGTCGCGTATTTCTCCCGCGGGGCCAACCCTTTTTTCTTTGGGGTATCGTCCCCGTCGTTGTTAACGGGTTGATACGACGACCCAAGTTAAACTGCGAAGTGATGATTGGTTACTTGCGATTATCGCACAAGCATAATTTTTTCTCGAATGATCGCTTGTTCATCCGAATATACATATATGTATATGTTAATACGTATATCCAAAAATCGTCGCTTTTCAAAAACTCTATATTTCATGAAAAAAAAGACGAACAGCAGATCTCTTGTCATATCGATTCGACGATCCTCCCGGAACCTTAATAACGAAATAAAGTTAGCTGGAGCATCTTGGAAAGGGTTAAACTTTGATTCCCGAGGGTGTTCGAGCGGGTGGAGAAGAGGAAGAAAGTAGAAGCCGCCGTTGTTTAATAAGAAACCAGAAGCGCGTCGAAGATCGAGGGGCGGAGGCGTTGAAGCGAAGTAATTAAAAAATATACGGCGATAAAATAATATTGGTACAAATCGCGCTTCCTCCCCTTCTTTTCTCTTTCTCTCTCTCTCTTTCTCTTTCTTTCTCTCCGAGCGACGATGAAAGTTCGAGGTAACCCTTTGCCTCTTTTATATAAGATATAAAATTTTCCGGCGCGGTCGCCCCTCGCTCGCCACCCCGTCGCGAGCGGTTCATTCGCGCGCGCCTTCTTTCATTTTCCACGTTTCTTTCTTTATTCAAGCAGTGACTCTCATTTGCCAGCACGGCATACTGATACGCGATTTACATTCCTCATTTGAAATCTCGTAGGTAATTTTAATTTTACATTTTTTCTCGCGGTTGAATTCGTTTCCCTCGAATCCCGTAGCCAGTTTTCCATTTCTTCGATATCTAGCTATTGTTAAACTTACCATAAATAAATATTTTATAAAACGCGATTGAAGATCGTTTTGATCGAAAAATCGTCGGAATAAAGTTATTCGCGGTTCGGAAAAGAGATTCGGCTATCGAAGCGGAAACCGCGACTCTTATTATATACTCGGATACTCGGTACAACTCCTCCGGTTGGATATACGCGCAGAGCCGCAGGGCGTCCGCTCGTTTTCATCCTGGAAAGGCGACGGAAACGTTATGCAAATGGGTTTTTGCGGGGAGAACTTTCGTCGGCAACGAGTAGGAGGAGGAGGTGGGAGAGGAGGTAAAGGTAGGACGAGGTAGAGTAGAGGAGGAAGGAGGTAGAGAAGGGTCAGTTAAGCGAGCGAAGGCAAAAGAGCGAGGAGAGCGAGCGAGAGGGGGGATACTCGAAGCGCAGGGTCGGGGAGGTAACGGGGCTCATGGACTCTACTCTTCCCGCAGGAGCGCCGAGATCGGCCAAGAGCTCGGATCATTTTTACCGAAATTAAATCGAAAATTAGACTCGCATTAAAATGCGCTCCCGATAGGGCTCGGCCCCGAATCGCCGGTGGCTGAACGAGCTCTGCTGCCGAGAAAGAGAGGAGAACGGACATAGCGTTCCGTACCAACGAGGACAAGAGGGTGTGCGCGAAGAACGAGAGATCTCGAGAGAGAGAGAGAGAGAGAGAGATGGAGAAAGAGACAACGAAGAGAGAAAGAAGAAAGAGAGAGAGAGAGAGAGACGGACGGACAGAGCTTCGGGGGGTTTAAACCGAAGGAATTCCTTGCTCATGCAAATCAGAGATCCATGGCTGGGCGAAGAGGAGGAAAGGACGGAGGCTGGGATTGTACGAGTTAATCAGGAGCCGTTCGCGCGGAAGCTACGGCGGAGAGACGAAAAGAGAGGGAGGGGGGTAAAAAGAGTATGAAAGAGATATAGAGAGAGAGAGAAAAAGAATGAGAACCGCGTCGCTTGAGAACCGCTGAGAAATAAGACTCTCCAGGAGAAGCTCCGAGAGGAAGAAGAGAGGGAGCGAAAAATAGGACCGGTGGAAGGGATAAAATGAAAAAAGTTCTCTCACGTACAATCACGTATAAATCAGGGTGGTTAATAAGTAAGAGCAAAGGGTTAGGGTTAGGCTTTCCGCGGCTCGGTGATGGCGGCTTCCGCGGAGCGCTCGTGGCGGAGTATCGGCAGCGAGATGGCAAGGGGAAGGGGAAGTGGTGAGGTAGCGCTAAGGGGGTGGGGGATGCGCTCGGAAGGGTCGGACCTGCAGCAGCTCCAATTTACGATTCATTTCGTCGAAACGGCCGCCACCGTCGGTGCGCCTTATATCGCCATTTTACCGATCTGAATAATTAATTTTAATAACGAATTTTCTACTCCCACTACCGTGCCTTCTCGCCACCTCTTCTTTCAGTTAGTAGTACGTATCCTCAACACCTTCCGCGGCGTCGAACTCCGATGCTCGGCACAACGTTCCTTTCTTCTTCTTTTTCTTCTTCTTCTTCTGCTTTTGCTTCTTTCGCTTCCATCCAAAGAGCTGGAAAATACCTGCCTCGGACGTTTGACGTAAAGCCTCCATTGTGGGATACATTTTTAATCGGCGAAGGAGAAACGAGAGCTCGTTGTGTGTGTGTGTGTGTGTGTGTTTGTGTGTATGTGTGTGCAGCCTTCGCAGAACCTCTTCTATCTTTTTCTACCTTTTTTTTTTAAATTTCTATACTTTCTTTCTCTCGCGGTAATACGCCGATACGAATCAATTATTTATTTTTCCATTTAACTTTCACAATCTTCCGCTTCAATTTTCTCCAATTAATATGACAAGCTGGAGTCGAACGGCTTTATTATCGAACGGGCGGCTCGGCAATGAGGCGGCATTATCGAAGAGAACAAGACCGATCGATCGGCGTATAATAACACCGAGCGTCGCCTTTGTGGCTCTTTCAGCGAGCACGAGCGCGTGTCATGGCGATGGAATTAATGGAACACGGTGACAAAGCGTTTAACGGTACACGGGAGACATTAGTGTCGGTTTTATTTAACGATGAGTCTATCTATGTATTAACTTACACGCGCCTTCGAGCCTCGATGCGAAAGAAGCTAAGTTCTCGGCAATAATACCGTAGATCGTCGATCGATTGATGCAAAAATTATTCAAGCGCTTTTTTTAACATTCCACATTTTTTGATCCATCATCGAAGTTAATCTATTGCAGGGAAGTAAAATCAAAGGTCTCGTATGAAGAAAACCGGTTCGAAGGAACGCGATCCCGTAAAATAATCGATATCTCGAAAGGAGAATAAGGATCGCGTCTATTTGCGAGATCGACGCGATCCGGGCAGCCCTCGCCACATACACATCGGAATGGCATTTAAAGTAATCGATAGAATTCGTTCGCGCGAGCCGATCGGCGCGACCCAAAGCCGATTCCCTTTTACCTCGGCGCGATTAACGAGCGCGGACGTTAAATCGCTGTCGCTCGAAGAGGACCCGCTATCTCCTTCACGTCTACGGTGATACACGAGCCCGGAGTGAATGGTTAATTGTCAGGAATTCTCTTGTCGGTTATGGCATTCCGAAAGACTTCGACCGATCGGCACAACGTTACGGTGAACTCGAAGAAACGGATGCCGATGCGACGCGTTCTCGCGAGAACGGGAGATCGAAGTGGAGATATCGGAGTACAAGAAATTAAGGAATAATCGACTATGATAAAAAATGCGTTTAAAAATGCGAGGTCGAGTGGAGTAACGTCGAAACGATAAAGGAAAGAATTGCATACGATTTGGGTGAAGCGTCAGGTTGATATTAACGAGAGTTAAAACCTAAAAAAATTGTGCAATTATTTTTATTACAATTTTCTTTTTATTGATTCATTATTTCAAGGCATACACATCGCGTTACAACGGTTTCTCAATTTCTCACGCATCCCTGAACGTTCTCGCCCAGCGTAAGAAATCACCAAAGCCATGCATCACCGAGGGAAGTTGGTTAAAGCGAAAGACGATCGGCAAAGTGCGTGTAAGCGGCATCCAAAACGGCGTCCGCCATGATCGCGAGAGCACGTGGCATTTGGTGCGAGTCTACGGTGTCGGTGGGTGTCGGAGTCGGTGATGGTGTTGGTGGTGGTGGTGGCCCAGTGATGTACAACGCTATCACCCTCGTATTTACTGCAGTGTCAAACCAGGGCGACAACTTGGTTACAAATTAGTGCTTTGCACCGTGCGCCGTGGCCACATCCCGCTCTTACACCGTACACCCGATATATAACTATACGATACGTATACGCGTTTATACCTATAGCGAGAGAGCTGGGACCTTCCAACGGAGCGTACGAGTCTCTCGTATGTTTATGTTCCTGGCAGCTGCGCTCGGAGAACCTTGCCAATATTGGTTCTCAATTTTAATGATCTACCAGTTCCTGGATCCTTCCTTCCGTTTCGACTACCCTTCGTGATCCTAGATCATCCGCACGCGATCCTTTGTCCACTCGGAGGTTGTTGCGAGATTTACGAAGTAGTCTCCTAGTAGAGCTACAGAATAAAAATGTATATATTTATCGATATATCAAGAAAAAAAGTCGTATATATTCTCATTCAAAAAGTTACTTTTACGATTACGATCAGAGACATCGGAAAGACAGAAGAAAGCATTCTGACCACGTCGAGCGAAGATAATCGGATAAAGTTCTCGGTTCCAGCGGTCCGGTCGGATTAATTACGGAGAACAGGGAAGAAGGATACAGGATCTCGATCCTGGTATCGATCGGAGGAACTGAGAACCCCTTGGTGATGGAAGAGGCGATATATCAGCCGCGGGTCAACAATGTGTAAGCGGTCTCATCCCCGAACCCCCAGGTCGAGCGACCCAAGTTCGCTCTCGGTGACACTTCTGGAGTTTCCGTTCCTTGGACGGTGCACGGGCCAAGATATATGTTGTGTGACGCGTGTGTAGGTAGAAAGAGAAAGAGAGAGAGAGAGAGAGAGAGAGCAGACAGGAACGTTAGTGTGTTCTCACATATACACCAAGAGTCAGACTACGGTGTTGTGCGAAGGAGATGCAAGAAGGGCCCCTCGGTGGACGCGGTGGCGTGCACGTACTCTTACCGAAGCTTTCAGAATTATTGCCACGACCGACGAGCATATTCTCGTGGATCCCCAAGGCGACTTTAAACGGCGTCGTAGTTGTCACCTCCACCGGACGCGCTGGTCCGGATGCTCGGGGATCGATTGCACGATTAGTTTTCGGGGGACGACGCATCAGCCAATTTGTAATCCGATTACATCCCGATTACCCAGAATTATTTCCCTTCGGTTCCTCTCCCGGCTTGTGTTACTCCTTTGCCTTGCCCACGAACTTCGCTGTACCGTATCTTCTTATTCGGTTCTCAACCATGGCGAGGGTCCTTTGGGATGATACGAGAAACACGACGAGCAAGAGTTTATTATAGTGGAAGATTTTTTATAGCGTGGATTTCAAGTCTTAATTGTGTGATATTTAGGTCACATCGTATTGAGTAGTCCGTATATCGACCCCAACCTACCAGCTATCGTTGCCAACCGACGGATATATAAATTGCCGAGAATAAAGGGTCGACGAGGTAACGAGAAGAAAGTCGGGTCCTTCCTCGCGTGACATGGTTAATGAGTAAAAAATGTTTTCCCGGGTACAGGGGGCAGCTTGACGTAAAGGATTTTCGCTCGTGAAAAGTGGAAAATTGCGGGTGCCGGGTATCGAACGGGTCCATCGTGCCGTGAATCGACAAATTACTTTTCATTGCCACGATGTAATCACGGATTCAGGTGTCGCCCTCATTACGGGGCCTACCCGCCGGCAGGAGGGTTCACGAGGGCGTAACGGGAAAGCAGTAGCAGCACCAGCAGCAGCAGTAGCGAAGGGAGGAGGAGAGGAGGTCGTGAGCGGTAGACTTCAACGTGGAAGCAACAAATTGAGGTTTTGCAAAAAAAAAGGACGGAAAATGAGGAGGAGGAAGAAAAAAGAAAAAGAAGAGAGAGGGGGTGGGGTGTGGGAAGAGGGAAAAAGATATTCGCCTTCTACCGTCGCTTTACTAAAGAGAAACCCATTGATTTCCTCCATTCATAGAGCCGCGATAATTAAATGCATTTTATATACACGAGTCCTTGGCGCGCGGCCGGCATAACGCCGAGTAATTAATAGACATTTAAACTTTTTAATAACGATGCTTTTATGCGTGCCGCACCACTGGGCTTCCCCCTCTCGCGCAGCCTCTTTCTTTCTCGCTCGTTCATTCTCGTTCTCTCGCTCTCTCTCTCTCTCTCTTTCTCTCACTCTCTCGCGCGCTCTTCTCGCCGCAACCCGGCCGGTAATTATGGTCCGGTGAATGGATCTGTTGCATTTGACTTTTAATGCCCGCGGATCAACGTGCCACCACGACACTCGTCGACGCTTATCAACCCCGCGCTAATGACGGGGCAAATTTTCGTGACGCCGGCTTACCCCCACCGTCTGCCACCGCCACCACCACCGCCACCGTCGCCGCTACCACCGTCATCATCGTTGCTCCGCCGCCGCTCGCGACTTTGTGTCCTGTTCGTGCTTCGCTCGGTACAAAAAGGGTGAGAAAAAAAATTGGGTAACGAGAAAGGAGCCTCGGCGCGTATGGCCGTCTAATGAGCTGCAAATAGTCGAGGTTTACGTTCGGGTAAACGCGTGCTGAATAGCGTTACACGGAGTTGATTTATAGTTCGGAGAAGAAAGGAGGAGGAAGAAGGAAGATAGAAGTTGATGAGTTTATACCGCGGCAAACTCGCGCGCGCGGGTACCTGTCTCTCGCGCGCGAGCTCCCGAGCCTCCACCGCACCGCTCCGCGCGACTGTCTCTTCGTATAATCGTCCTACCTCGAAATGGATTTACCGGTAATTAATGTGCGCGAATAGACAGACGGCTGAAAGATTTTGTTCGGTTTTACACCTTAATTGTCTATTATATCGTGAATTACGAAAAAGATTCAACGGGACGAGTCGATGAAGAGCGGTAATTTCGTTAAGAGTCCTTACCGGGTGCTCGTTAATATTTTATAGCTTCGAAGGACGCTTCGATTTTTCCATGGAATCCTTTAGTTACGTAGACGAAGGTACTCTGCAACTCGTTCGAGGATCAACGGAGCGCGTTCTCGGAAAGAAAAGAATGATCGAGGTCTTACGTAGAGGCTGGTCCAGTCGTCCCGTTGAGAGAGTGTCAGTGAGAGTCGGATCGCTACTACCTTATATTTCACGTAAAAGCCTTTCGCATTCCCGAATGCCACCTGATCCACGTATCCCCGGTCTTCCCTCTTTAAAGTCCGTTTCAGACTGGTCGTACGATGCACGGCCGGTCGTCGGTCCACCATCGAATTCGAGTTCGACCGTGGACGCGCGCATCGTACCGGATCGGACGACACGGAGAGAGATTCGTATTTCGAGAAATCGAGCCCGATCGTAAAGTGTCATAATTTTTTCGCGCGACCGTCCGACCTGGACGTCCGACTCTCGCTCGTCTGTACGCTTTGGATTACTCGGCTGAATCGAATCGAACGGATTTTCTAATTTTCCATCGATCATCGACGTGAAAGAAATTTTTTACATAGGCTTGCTATGAATTTGCTTACAGGACGATCGATTCCGCGTCACGAATTCACCCGATTTAATTGGAAACGTAATTACATTAATGCGATAAAAATGAAAGATAACCGGAGCTAGATCGTAGTGTTAATAAATTTTCCGTGGCGAGCTCGGCTCGAGGTGGAGAGCACGGTATTCATAAGTCGAGAGCGGCGACGAAAGACATCCGGCGCGTCGTGGTGTTAATTTCTTCTTAAATTAATCGTCCAAGGACTTCTACGTGCGAGAGAGAATGAGAGAGAGAGAGAGAGAGAGACGGTACGGTGAATCGCGAGGGTTCTGCACGATTTTACTGAATTACGAGAGGTATCAATGTAGCACTTTCACGAGGAAGAAGGCGAGAGAAGCTCGTGCTCTCTCTCTCTCTCTCTCTCACTCACTCACGTTGCTTAAAGAGGGAGCGGATAAGAACGGCGGGATTGGATGATATCGAGTGGGTCCTCTGTCTTGATATAGACCACCATGGGCGTGCTCGGGCCCAAGCGGTAGGCCTTAAATCGTCCTCGCACCAGGAGGGCAACCGGTACCCCCTCGGTACCCACCTAAAATATCCTCGACCTAAGATATCCCGATCGAACGTGTCCGACGGCGTGGTATACATAATCGATACGTCCTGCTCTTAAATCATTTCGCAATCTAAACTACGGTGTGATATTGCCGGTGTTATTTAGCGAATTCTTTTGCACGGCTCGGTGAAGAAACTTTAGACACGATCTATATTATTTATAATATCTTTGTTAGTAATATTCGAAATACATAATATTTCAAATTTTAAGTGATCGCTTCTAAAAGTCGAGGGCATGTAGAGTTGTGTATGAATTAGGTATGTATGTGGATATATATAAACGAGGTATAAACAAATCACGAGCAGTAGGTCACCGGACACGAACGGAGTCACATCACTCGTTTCAACGACACGATCCCGTTTACACGTTCGAAGAGGAACCATCCTACAACGATGTAACAGAGTTTTAAAGAACATAGAATACTCTATCCGTTCCCCTATCTTTATGTACATCGAATCTCACGGCGAACATTACCACGATTCGAAGATGTCGCGGCTCTTCTTTTCTCCCCGCGTTATTGCGCGAGACCCTTGACAAATAAGCCCACCGTGGGAGTAAGCGAAGCGAGAAAGGGGTAAGCGGAGGGTGCAGAGGAGGAAGGAACAAATAGCTTCGCGGCCGGGCGTCAGAATCAAGATTATGACGGGACGCTGGGTATAAATTTGAAATTTAAGAGAATTCCACCTTTCTGGTCGTGCTTGCTCGCTCGCTCGCTCGCGCGTTCTCTTCCTCTCACGAGCAGCGAACGCGACTCCTCCGGGCCGAACGCGTCGCTTCGACGTAAATCAAGGTGATATGCGGGTTCGCCCAAAATTCCCGGCTAATCTCGAAATCAAACAGCCAGGACGGACATAAAAATGCTTTATCGCCGGTCACGAGGATGCACCTAAAGGGACCGTTCCCCTTTTCCTCTGCTACGATCCGACCGATCGTCCAAGAAGAGACTTCCTTTTTGCAGGAGAGTACCGGAGAGTGTTAACCATCGAATTAGGATAGATTACATCGAATGATTTTGCGTAAAATTTTATAGCCGTGGTAAGAGATCAGAGGGAATGACCAATGATATTTCACAAAGGGATGTACGTGTACCTGTGCTCGTATACAATTAGACAGGCACAACTAATTTGCGAAGCACGCAAATGAAAGAACAAAATCGCGATCGGATATTCGAGACCCAACGAGAAAAAAAGAAGAAAGCTCGAAAGGTGTATCGGCGGACAGTGGTTATTGACGACCGGCCGAAGTCGTGGCGAATGCGTTCGGCGATCGCGCATAAATTTTGTCCCCCGACTTCTCCAATCGTTCTCTCTCCGCTTTTTTCTTCGGTAGAAAGCGTACAGTTGTAATAATCGATTTTATCGAATGCATGGTACGTCAGACTTTACACGGTGATCCCATAACACACCGAACCGTTTTGTAAATAAGAATTTGTAAATATGTTTACGATTTTGCGATTTTTTTTTGCAGCGCACGTTTTGGCGTGAGAAAGAAATAGGAAGAAGGAAGCTGAAAAAGAAAGAGGAAGGAAGAAGAAGAGGCGACACGATCGAACACGGTCACGGTGTTCGGTACAGGTACAACAACGCAACACGCATGCTCCACGTACGTGGCACGCCGTGTTGAAACCCCCTTTCGAATATCCCATCGGCACGTCGCCGGAGAAGTCCAGCCTCTCTCTCTCTCT
>JAIFRP010000045.1:389301-403295 GCA_032403825.1 Odynerus spinipes | reverse complement strand
CTCTCTCTTTCTCACCTTTCAACACACTTATCTCATTTTTATCACACGGATCGTAGCTTTATCAATAATAAATCTGATTTTACGCGAACCAGCGATGATTCAAGCACACGAGAAACGGTGAAACTCACGATGCCACAGTCGTTTACTTTCGTTCAACTATTTTACGGCGTTGTATATCTCGAAATGCTTCATTACCGTTTACGCGACAACGTGGCAAACATTTAGCGCGAGCATAACGTCGTTCAGTTTCGTGACTTTACTATCCAACCGCAACATGGACGTAGGCGACGACGAATCCCGCGGATTCGCTTTTGCCGCGAACCGAACTTCCTCCATCGTGTGGACGGCAGACGTTAGAATACGATCAAAGAGAACACGAAGATCGCCCGAAGTACTTGGCTCGAAGTATCCGAGAACGGGGCTTTCCTCTTGCTCGGAACTCGAACTATGTTGCTCTCGGGAAAGCTATCTCCGCGATGATTTACCGTTTCGCGGAATAACATCCAACATTTGTTTCGTTAACGTTAAATTGTATTTTCAGATTATAAGGTATTCGAAAGTGGATCGATCGTTGTAGAATTCTATAATATTTTTATGTTACTTCCCGTAAGAGAATAGACCAAAAATTAGAATAGGATTAGCCAATCTCTTTTCTTCTTAAAGTTTTTAATTCGTAAACATCAAAGCATCCTATCGAGTATTTTACGCTAAGGATACAGCACAGGGGTCTGGACCGAGGTGGCGGCCATAAGACGGGGTGAGCCGTCGAGGGACAAGGCAATGGGACGCGAAAGACGTCTTCGTAATGACGGGACATAAATAACTCGGACGTTTACGCGCGCATTGATTTAAGCAAACTAATGATTTCACTTTGACCGGTCGGCGGGTGAGAGGACCCGTTGGCCCACCTTCTCTCTCTCGTAGACTCGTCCCCTCCTTCTCTCTTCCTTCTCTTTTGCGGCTTCACCTCGGCCAGGTTCCTCCTGTCATATTGACGTTTATATCCACGCGCGTAATTTACATGTCTATGTACGACAATTATTACGACGGCATCGCTTTTGGCTTCACGCTTCTCTTCCTCAGCCGTCCAACCGAGTATCGTTCTGTCTTTCAAATTTATCTTCATTCTTTTCCGTTTGTTTTATTCGTGAACTTTTTACACCGGATAGGTTACGACTCGATCGAAAATTGTTCATCGATACAAGAGGTTGTATCGAAACATTGTCAAAGTAGTTTGAAAATAGAATGATAACTTTTTTTTTCATTTCAGAAACCACGCACCGTTTTCCAAGTTCGCTTTACTGTTTACAAATGCGATATTCAGCAAACATTCACCTGCGAGTGACGCGTGCGTACGTGTGGGTTCGCAGCTTAGTAAACGCGTGCCTTTGCTACGCGAAGAGATAGACGCAACATCTTCGTGTCCACGGTGGCAAAGGCGGCGGCGGTGGCGAAGGTGGCGGAGGTGGCCGCGGCACCGGCAGTGCCACGGCCATTCACGTAGACATTCTATTCTGCTTGGCCGAGACTTTGACTCGAGGCGACTCGGCTGGGAGTCTTCTTGACGACTTTAACGTGTATACGTGTATGCGTGTGTACGTGGAAATTCTGTGGAAGAGGAGATGACGAGGAGACGAGAAATTCTCTTAGAAATTATCCACTCCTCGTATGATAATCGAAATACTATCCTTTTTATTATGTTGTATTTATAATATTTAAACATCGAAATTTGTAATATTAAGTTATACATGAGAGCTATTCTTCTTTCTAGATTCTAATAGGGATTAGAACATAGGATTTCTTTCCCGACCGATGACCACGGTGGACGATGTCTGCTCGCGAAATTTGAAGTGGTCGAATGTCGACATTTCTGCGATTTCCTAACGGGCCGACGCGACATCCGACGTGGAAATCCACGATGCTGGTGGTGATGGTGGTGGTGGCGGTGGCGGGGGTGGCTGCCTCTCACTCCCATATATATATACACGGGGTCCACTCCGTCCGTTTGCTGCAGCGTCCGATAAGTCTGAAGGGACTGAGCTCGAGGAGATGACATTGACGGGCTAAGCGCGGGACTTAAAGCCTAGAGCTTAACTCATCCGTCAGTACGCGATACACATACTTGGCCGATCCTCGCCTAAGTTAATATTCTCGCGAGTAGAAACGAAGAGGTAGGTACGTACGTTCTCTTTTTTGTGGAAAATTTGTTACGGCTATTAGTCAATCTCTCGTGTCTAAAAATATGTTCTTTTTTTTGAATAATTCAGACTCGTCCTTGTTCCCATCAAACGCATTCTAATTTTCCGTCTTTCTCTTACGATCATTGCACTCACTTACACGCTTTCACGCTCGCATTCGTCTCTACGCGTTCATTCTAGCCTCTACATACCCCTCCGGAACACGTGCGTGTCGTTTCTCTGCCCCCCCCTCTCTCTCTTTCTCTCGTTTTCTCTTTCTGTTTGCTCTTCGTCTCTCCTTCGCTCTCCTTACTCCCTTTCTCCTTTTCTCCTTTTCCTCGCGAAATGATTAATTATTGCCTATACTCGAGCACGTCGCAGATGGCTGGAAGGGGTAGAAGGAAGAAAGGGGAAGGTAGGCTTTTCGAGAGGGAGGGAGGGAAAGACCGAAGGTGGACGTTGAGTCTGGCGTACTTCAGCAGCACGAAGGACACGTACCGGTGTTACTACGGAACGCTAATAGCTTCGTAATAATTCTGATTTATGCGCCGGTAAGTAGGCGCGCGACGCACCGACGACGACAAAGACGAAGACGACGAAGAAGACGACGTTGCCTGGTTTCGTCGTGGAAAACGGGGGTGGCTTCGTTTTCGCGCGATCTTGGCTTTCGTGCCAGAAATATCGTTCCTGCTTCTATGCGAGGAATCGTCGACTTGACTCTCGAGTCTTTCCAGACCTTTGTCAGATTCCTTTGGAAAAGTTTTTGGTTCGTCATTTTTGGTGATTCTTTTTTTCTCGAAAAAAGAAAGAAAAGACATAACAAAAACCGTGGTAGAATTCGTAAACTTTAATATCAACTTTATTCCTTGAAGTTCACGCGTGAAGTTTCTCTTCCCTGTAGCTCGTAACACGTAGACAAAGTAGGAAATAATAAATTATGTAGCTCACGCGTAAATAGTAATTTCTGCAGCTTCGTTAAACCAGTATTGCGTGTGTATACGCATGAGAAGACAAGATGCAAGGAAAAAATGAAGAGAAAAGTGGAGATAACGTCGTGGCAGTATAACTCGGCATTATTGTTTATGAAATGTAAAGCCCCTTTCTTTAGCGCACGAATTATGACATTAGAACGCTTATGACGTTTAAAAGCGTAGAGCACCGCGTTCTCAGACTTTTACCCGATTCGTTTCCCCCTTTCGGTTATACGATCATGGCTTATCTTTGTTCACGTGTTAACAAATAGATATCTTGTTCTTATTAGGCACGCTTAGGTGTTCTTTTTTATCGCATTAGGAAGTATAACTTTTCGAAGATACAAATCAAACTTCTAGATCTAATTTTAGCTACGATGTGGGGGTAGATAAATAATTAGCAGAGGCCGAAGTTAAGCTCGAGAATTCATTCTGATCGATAAAAATCAAACGTCTAGATCTAATGTTAGCTACGATGTGAAGGTAGATTAATTAGCAGTGGCTGAAGTTAGACTCGAGAATTCATCCTAATCGATAAACCGACTTTACCAGATCTTAGATCATCCCTTGAACCAAGGCCGATCCACTTCCGCTTGCTAGGAATCGCGATGTCGTTCGTTCTCGATCCGAAGATCGAAAAGGAGGGTTCTATGGGTTTTGTAAGCCGCGAGCACGCGATCATCCGAGTCATTTTCCTGCGGATAGAGGGCATGAATTACATATAGAGCGGATGCTCGATCACATTGAAGCACGCTAACGACGTGGAAGATGACGTTCGCGATCGCGTGACTCCCAACAGTCAGTCCCTGGGCGAGTGTCACTATGACAGTAGCGGTCTATCTCCCGCGTACCAATGGATTCGCTAAGAGACCAATGACCGTTCTCCCTTTCACCTTGTAAATCTACTCGATATACCCTTGCCATATCTTATTTCGTCGACGGTGCCTTTCGTGCGAGCTTATCTTTCAGGCGCCGAGCGAATCTCGCCATCATTTATTTTCTTGCAAATAGAATTTCATTGGCCCGATCGTAGTTCAATTTTCGGATATAGGTTCCTACATTTATTATAAATTTATATATTCGACGATATCTTCTTATTATCGATCTGAAAATGTCTCTAGATTTTGATCCATCGATCTTCACCCCGGAAGTTCACTTTCAGCCAGGTCCGACGATTATATCGAAGCTGATCTCCCAAAGGTTCGGCCACGTCTCTTCCTCTCTCTCTCTCTCTCTCTCTCTCGTTCTCTCTTTCTCTCTCTCTTGTTCCATGGTATAATTAATTAATCCGTTGGTAATTATATGTAATCGGTGATGTGGCTGCGCCGGCCGGGTAGATCGCGCGCATAGTAAGTGGGGCTTAAACCGACGGAATCTCGTGACTCGTGATAAATTGCCAGCCGATGACTAACTACCAGATAAAAGCGTCCCCGACGTCTCGAGGAACAAGGTGCAACCCCAACCGAAAGCCGTCTCGCCCTCTTCTCGCCGGTGGAGACACCTCGAAAAAATTTATTCTCCCTACCTCCCCGTCTCGAGGGTATAATGCTTAATTATCGTTCCGTATAAATTAAACGAAACAACGATGAGGGATTTCGAACGTCCGCTCGAGCAACGTTGTACCCGCGTATTTACCGAGTTACGTGGAGACTGATAGGGAATTAACGAGATCGGATAAACGAGAATTTGATAGATCTCTAAAGAAAAGTCAATCGTCGATGAAAAATTTTGGGAGACGATTCGTGCGAAAGAATACTTGGCAAAGGGGGAAACGAGGTCGTCGGAAAACTCGATCGCGCTTTGCAGCTGCTCCGCTCGCGAGTCGTTTGGGAGGGAAAAACACGAGTACGAAGGAAAGAGGAAGAAAACGAAGAAGGAGGTGGTGGTGGTGGAAAGAGGTGAAGGCAAAGGGGGTTGTCGTGCGACGGTTCGGACCGAGAGGAATAAATACCGCGACGATGGCGCGTATCTCTCGATTACCGCTGAAATCCCTCCATAGATCCTCAGAGTGCCTTGTCTCGCGGATGCATAACACGGTTCGCAGTGCAGTAAAGTAGCGTGGGTGACACGCCGCATGATGGACCGAGAAGCAGGTGCACCCGCCAGTTACTTTACTCTTACACCCCCGCTCGCGCGCGTGCTGCTTCCACTACGCGGCCAATGGCGTAGAAAGTATAAACCTTTCTATGCCGTCGTATACCCTTTACCGGTGTAACGGACCAACGGTGCTGCTTGGGCGATAAATTACGCATTAACCTTTTCCGAGATAAATTAAAAGATAGGAGCGCGTTTGTCGTCGCCTTCCTGCCTCTTAATATCAGCAACATCGAATTTTACTTCCCTCCTACTCCTTTTATCGTTTGTCAGGTTTTTTTTAAACACTATCACAGGGAGGTCCTTGTACTTTCGATATTGCAAAGAGTGTATCCTTATTAATTATTATTACTATTTATAAATTATCCATAAAGCTATGGTTATCGATGGAGAAGCAATTAAGCCGTCTACGCCTATGCGTACCAGCTTGAATTCGTGGACCGCGACTGAGGCACGCGTTTCACGATTTGAGCCCAACGACGCATACACAGAAGGTCTCTTAGCCTTTCGTCGTTGTTCCATGCTCCCTTCCTTTTCTTCCTTCCCGCGAGTCTACTCCCTCCGCGTCCTTGCGCATCTCCCGGCTACGTCAGAGTCAAAGACAGCTTTTCTCAGAACTAGCGGAGATCTTTCAACCCTCTTTGCATCGGGTCCGTGTTGTTCGCCTGCGTTTCTGCTTCGGAATTTTCTTAGAGCGTCTATGCAACGTGCATACCACGCGTCATTAAAGGTATCCGCTAATGTTCATCTTTGAATTAGCGGGTTAAAATTATCTACAATTTTATTTACGCATACTCTCGGTACTTTTCTACGTAGAGAGTCGCGAGAAGAGACGAGAAAACTGTCTCCGGGTCGCCGCAATCCTCTACGAGCCAACTTCGACCTCGTAAACGAGATTTTCGCGAGACGGAAGAGTTCCTCGAAGACGCGTACGAAGTAGCCCAGTTTCCTTTTGCTCTCTTGCATCGAGGAGGGGAGGGGGGCTATCTCGTAGCCAGGCCCCGGTTTCTTCGCGCCTCTTTCGAGATTAGGCTACGCGGTACGCGTCTTATAAATCAACGAAGCCTCCCCGAGCGTCACGGGTGATGACAACCGCGCGTTATGTCACGTAGAAGCCGAGTTTATGGCTTATTTAAGCGGTGTACGAACGCGAACGGGACATCGTCTATATCACTCGCGAAAAAAGTTTTCCTGCCTTCCCCCCGTTCTCTCTCTCTCTCTCTCTCTTTCTCTTTCTCTTTCTTTCTCTCTTTCTCCCTTTCCCGTTGGCCCCCTCTTCCCATCCCTCCTCCACCTTTCGTGCGAGCCGCGTCCTCGAAAAGCCACTCGCGAATGGCACTCTGCGTCAAGGAATCCGAAGGTTCCGCGCGCCGTACTTCTCTCTCTACTCTTCTTTAATGTCGCCACTCGAATCTCCGAGTTCGATGAGGCGCGACGAACGAGATGAGCTCCTCTCTCCCAACATCCTCCGCCGGGTGGTCCACCTCCGAGATTTATACGTCGTTCCGCGTCGTCGTTCGACGCGACCAAAATGGCGCGAAAATTCCGAGAGGAACGCCTCCGGACGGTTCCACTCCTCCCTCTCCACCTCCACCTCCGCCACCTCCTCCTCAGCCTCCTTCTCGGCTACGTCGTGTTGCTGCTTCGTGAGATACGGCATTGGCAGAGCTAATTATTTTTCACGCTAACGGATGCTGGGTGTGGACCAACGGTTATAAATAACGAGTGTAATTCGACGTAGGTGAGACGTGACGATGGTTACTTTATCGCCGACAATCCACCTTCTTGGATGGTAACTTCGATGAGAATATTAATTTTATAAACGAGATCGAAGGAAGATGTCTAGTGATTCTGATAGTAAAAAGGAATAACGATAATCCATTTCCTTCCAGAGATATTACATCGAGAGTAACATAGTGGAACGATACGGCGATGCGACGTTAACGATAAAAGATCGAGCGTTCTTGAGGCATTCTTAAAATAATACATAATATTGATTAATAGTAAAGCTGAGAGTCTAGAAATGAGATTAATTCGTCCTATTACGAGACGACGAGCGGATGCTGCTGTGCGGTAATTAATCGATCTGCGCAATCTCGACACGCGAATATTCCTTCTGCAAAAAGCTTAATCTTTTTCATCGTTAATATCATCGGCGTACATCACACGACTTTTTTACTGCCTACTTCGTATCTTCGCCCCAATTCCATCGACGATTCTTAAACATACGCGTCGTTTCCGATGAAATAAATCTATGTCGCGTGCATACCGGAATATCGAAGAGTCGAGAACGAACGAACGATTATCTTTAGACACCCTAAAACGAAAGTCGTTTCTCGTCGCGTCGGCCTGAAACGAGTCGAAAATAAGAGAAACGCTCGCTTGAAAGACGGACGGACGAAACGATCGAACGGTGCTTAGCCCGTTAATACTTCTTTCCAGGAAGATCTTTTAAAGAAGAGTGTGAGAGGACGGATGAGGGAGAAAGATGGATAGAGCGACCGAGAAAGAGTGAAAGAAAAAGAGAGAGAGAGAGAGAGAGAGAGAGAAAGAGAGACAGAAAAAGGTAGGTTGGTACGGGCTTCCAGAACTCTTTCGATGGGCCATGACACTTCGCGGAAACTAAATAGACCAAGCGGAAGGGTAATTACAAGCGGTTTCGAGGAGCCAAGAGAAAGAGTAAAAGGGCCGGTAGGAAAAAGCGAGAAATAAAAGAGAAAAAAAAGAAACAGAGGGTAGGCGACGGTAAAAGAAGCGAAGGCAGAGACTCTTTAAGTCTCTTTGATCCTCCCAATGCGTTATGCCCGCGCCGATGATTTAAGGATGCACTTCGCGCGCTCGCTCGCGCGCTGCCTCGCTAGCTCGCTCCTGCACTAACATCTCGCGTTTGATTTGATTTATCGGAGCTATTACGCGCGATGAAAAATAGCCGAACTAGGTTACGAGACATGGAGGGAAGAGACCGGCACGAGTTTTCGCGCGGTTCCGCAACGAGGATCGTTCGTCTTTGAGAAAACTTTCCCGACTTCCGTTTTCGCTTCGAAAAACTTTTAACTCTTTTCTTTTCGATGTATACTTCTCATGTACCTACCGTAACTACCAGCTTAGGTTTTCGACTCGTGGATGTGTCGTTTATCGTCCTCGACGTTTTGAGATATTTAAAGGTTCGAGCATTCGATAAAAGTTTCAGTTTTGTAGAATTATATTTTATTCATTTTTACATTTACAGGTTTTACACGTAACAATTTTATTATTGCTAGTATTGTAGATATATATGTATATATTATATATCAAGCTAATATATTGCTTTGAATTGTTTTCTTTCGGAAACGTTCGTACTGCTCGGGAGGCCGAGAAAGAGAGATCACGCATACGATAATTAAAATATCTTCGTTCGGTACGGTCTCGTTCGATAGCTTCGGTTCAGCTCGCGCCCGGGACTCTTTGGACGTGCCTCCGGCGGAACGACGTTGGCGATCCTCGTGTAAGCATTTACAAAACATTCTCTTCGACGCGACGACCGAATAAATCACTGTCGAACGCGATAAATAATCGAAGCTCTCTCGAAATAGTCGGAACGAACAGCTCGTTCCATCGTGATCCCATAAATACTGGAAAAGAAAATCTTTTTACGATCGATTTATCTGCATTTTTTCGAAACACGGGAAAGAGTTATCGAAAAATATCGACGAAACGATTCGTTAGCGTTCGATAATTTCCCGATACAAGTTCGAGAAGAGGAATTAATACGCTCACGTCCTCGGAAGGAGCGTAAGGAAAAATGAGAATTTGTAAATGTGCATCAGGTGAGAACGCTCGCTTTCCACGGCACAGGCCAGCGAAGGTGTAGCGCTCGAGAGAGGTAATGGTCCCGGTAATATCGGTGCTGTGTGTGGGGCCCGTGCTGCACTACTAGTAATTGATTGGTCATACCTTCGTGCCCATTACTCCTTCAAACTTCGCCTCACCCGGCTCCTCGACCTTCCGTTACTTCTTCCACGTGACGATGCCTTTAGCTTCCATCGAAAGATCGTGGGCCTCGATCGCGAGCCTGTGGAAGGATCGATCGTGCTTTGAAAATTTTCGTTAAGGTCCCTAGAACGAATTACTCGTGATAAATCCATAAACGATCGAGAAATCGACGCTCGAGCCTCTCGATGTTAACTTATAGGGGTATCACCGATCGTACGCGATAATTATAGATTAAATAAATTTACGTCGCGGTGGAATTCGTATAATATATCTACGTCTGCCAAATGGTACCGAGATACACTCGTATATCACCAGTGGAGTTATAGTCGCTGCCCGGTAACTCGTGGCTCAAGAGTACGTCGTTTTTCGCGGATGCGTTTGGCTCGTATCCATAGGTCGGCTCTATGGCGCGAATCGTGCGTCATTCGAAGATCGACGCCATTTTCAAAGGTATCCGATCGAAGGAGGAATATACGCGAAAGGTTCGAAAGACGATCCTTCAAAAATATAGCACGGTGTTACGTGAACGTTCGTTATTTGCGTTGCGGCTCGCGAACTTCGCGGTAATATAGAAATTCAATCGTTCTGGCAATTATGCGTTGCGGCTATTATTACGGACCCCTTCTCTTTACTTCGGTCCGACCGTATCTCAAACCCCGTACGACCGCGTACATAATATTTTATTAGCTTTGTTTATGGCTGGCTGGTGTTCTTTGACGCGACCGTCTCTCCTCGCTCGTTCGCTCACCGCTGGTGCTTCCACTTGTTTCTCATCTTCGATTCTATTCTAACGACTCGAGATTCTTAGCCAGACACCTCCACAAAATACGTCGTTCCTCGTTGGTATATTCTTTACGAGACAAAACGATTGTTTTTACGATCGCGTAAAAATCCAAGCGTGCATTACATTTTTCGATAATGTTTAGAATACTCGAGTTTATAGTTACATTTTTAATATTGTTCTCCCATATAGACAAATCTCTTGCTTGATCTATTTGCTATAAAAATGATAGATCAGTTTCACGAGATGAGAACCCCTGCCGGCAACCGTAGTACAGCCGGCAATAAGTGCAGCGAAGTCGTAATGCAACATATAGTTACACACGGCGAGCGGAGTCGGTGAAGATCAAAGGTTCGAAGAAGCGTGGATCGTCCGGTCGGTCCGGGGCGAAGGGTTAAAGTCTGCCCATTGATAGCTCAATAAGATAGCCTACCATATTCATTTGAGACACACCCTCGAGAAGGAGAGACCGATCGAACGACAGACCGATCGGAAATTCCACGTGTCTATTTCTACTGGAAGCCGATGATTACAGCGAAACGGAATAAAGATGGCTCGATAACGTATAATCATGATGGAATAACGATCGATGATTTCACGTTTCTATTTCTTCGATGACGCTGAAGAGAATACGCCAATGTCTCTTTGATATCTAGAAAAAAAACAACGACGACGACGACGACGACGACGATCGGAAGAGCAAAGAAATTCAAAGGCACGTTACACGCGTGTACGAGACCTTCTTCCTCGCGCTTCGCTTTGTAGATACTTTGCGTGCCTTTGATTCGCGAGCCGGCACGCCGGCACTTCCGAGTCCTCTTTGGATTTATACCGGAAGGTGGACCGAACTGCGGACGTCAAGCGTGGAATCGCGGTTAGGGTACCGCGTGACACGTCCTGGCGCACGCGAGCGGCCGACGATGACTCAATGAACACGAACAGTTGGCTGCTGTCGTTAAAGGGCTCCGTGGATGGAATTCTTCGGCTATGTTTTTATTCTCACGCGAAAATATCGGCATACTTCAATCGAGGCTAACTTTTCGTTCCGTGCGATACGATGGACAGGAAGAGGGAGACACGTGTTTCTCATAGGTGATACCTGTCATCGAGAAAAAGTTATCTAGAAAGCGAAATTTGCACGCGAGGCGAACGGAAGGATATCGATGAATGCATCGATGCAAGACTGTAACCGCACTTTATAAACCGGTTAAGAGGGGTCCGATCGTACCTCACCGTACCATTCGATTCTTATTCCCGTTCTGGAAGCATCGCGAGACTCGATGGCGGATGCGCCGTTTGCGAAACGATTTTCGCATGAAAAGGTACGGCAAATGAAATAACGCTTGGCGATCTTATCTCACGGCCGTCAGATATTTTGTCCGAGGCCACCCTCCTCAGAGGTTACGAGCGAACCTTCTGATGCAGCTCACCGGTGAACGATCAAACCCCAAGAGAGACCGAGACATAGGCAGCGTGCACACACCTACGTGCCACCGTAACTCATAACCGCGGCCAGGCAAAATCGTTCGGTTGAATCCGTGACGTCCGTGCGTGGGGGGGTACGTCCATCTCTTCTCCGACGATCACAATAGCTTCTGTTTAGAGTACTTACGCGAAAAGACGAGGACGAAGAGGAAGAAGAAGAAAGAAAAAGAATGGAGGAGGAGGAGGAGGAGGAGGGATAGCAAGTAACACAAGTCGGTCTTCTTACGTCGAATAAATCATCGGAGACGTCCAGGGAGATATCGTTCGGACTAACGAACGATACACCGGGTGTTCCTAAAAACACGCGACGAATCGCTCGAGAATTGCACTTTACGTTTACGCGTTATCAATTATCGAACGTTAATAGCCTCCAGCCGTAAGTTTAGATTTACGAATTCGAAGACGGCCACGGAGCGTTCCAGCAAGCTCTCCGGAATAATCATAAACTTAATTTAGGAGACGTAATCTTTCGTCGCGGAATTCGCTCCTTCGCCCTTCGCACGGTTACACGCACCATGAACGTCTTTACGACTTTCTAATTCCAGCGAGCGTCGAAAACGGAGTGTCTGCTTGCATCAAAACCGAAGTACGTCTGTAATGTCTAATTTAAAAAATCTTTATCGTTGATAAAGCTACTTATAATAAAAAAGAAAGAAAAAGCTTAACGCAAGAGACGACGAAAATAATGTAATTCCATACGGTCGTGAGTGATACCTCGAAGAAGAGGAATCAAATTATTTCCATTCGGGGAAGACTCGGAAAATTACAGGAATTTCGGATCACCCCGGTATACTTGATAGCAGGATGCTCACGATAGGCGGATAGTATCGCGTATCAATCAGATGCGGGAAGAGGCACATTGTCTTACGCGTCAGACGGATAAAAGGCGCGTCCAGAAGGCGCGAGCGGTGTATTCTCTTTCTCTTTTACTCTTCCTTTCTCTCTTCGCTCCATCTCCTCGTCTTGCTATGGGCCTGCAGGTCCCAAGTGCCCGGGAGCAGCGGACCACCCGGACCGCGCCTATACACCCGGCGGGGATCTTATTGACTCGATGCCCGGACCCGCTTGAATCCGTATCCACGTCTTCTCCTCGAGTCAAGTGTCTTACCCGACACCTTGCCGATTCGTGGGCCCACACGATGCTGAACTCGCCGCGGCGAACAAAGCCCGCGATTCAGACTTTCCCACGCACCCACCAACGATACCGACCTATCGACGGTACACCTACGTTCGCCACTTCTTTTTTAATCTCTCTATCTCTTTCGTCAAATCGATTTCGAAAGTATCTTTTATATTTATCGATAATAATATTTCTGAAAGTGTAGTCATTTTTTTATTCATGGATAGCTCAGTGCATGTACCTACTACAAATTCTTAAAAAAATCACCAGTTTAAAATATGCGATGACAAGAAATGCAAATTTATAACATATGTTGCTAGTAAAAACAGAGTTTCTTAAATACAAGAATAGAAACTAATAACTATATCTTTGCATAATCCATCATAGGAGAATAAATTTTTCTTCGCTAAGAGAGGTAGCGCGAGCGGTAAGTTAAACCGGACAATAGTTTCCCACCGACGTGGACGATAGGAAGAAGGAGAAGAAGAAGAAGAAGAAGACGACGAAGAAGAAGAGGAAAAGGAGTAGGGGGAAGGGTCCCGATGTTCCTTCGCGAGGACTGAGTACACAGTAGCAGACTTCTCATATAATGCGATATAATCACCTGGCATGACTGCACACTATCTGATCCTCACGAACACACGTACGGGAGCTCGCATGAACGCACGGACACGTTGGAACTCTCGAAGCACACCGATTCTAGCCTCCTCACTCCCGGCGATCATGCGAACGACGCGCGCGCGCGCTCCCTCGAATCACCGGCAGGGCCACATTTGAATCCGAGGTGATCATTACTCACTGCTCCTGATATTACTTCAATTCAATCAGTGTCTTGCCACTGCCATGCTCGCCACGCGCACCTACACGCTTCTCCATTTCGAGGTCCACACATGGAAAGCTATCGCAAGCGTACGCGCGAGTCTATAAGCATCTCTCGTAGTAGTCTTCTCGATGTAGACGCGTATCATACGCGAGAGGCTTTGCCTGACGAATGGCTACGGACACGCTTCTGGAATGCGGTCTCCGTCATCGATATTATTGCTCGATTCCCGATGGACCTCTTCGTAGGTGGGAGCAGCATCCAATGATCCTTTTGTAATTGTTTTTATAATCGCGTAGCCTCCCGGTGGAATAACTATACGAAACGATTTCGTGCCTTCGCGTGTAAGTCTCGAACAATGCCAAGCAGGAACAGAAATAGCTTTGTACCGAATTGCCGATTAAAATAGCAAGGACTTCGCTGTTCCCCGAAGCTATACGACGCAGGTTCAAATCTAAGACCGTTCCTCGGACAATAAACGACGGTGTTCCAGGCCATCGAGACTACATCTCTCGTGAAAGGCGTGCGTGCACGCAACCGGGGTGCATCGTTCTCTCTCTCTCTCTCTCTCTCT
>JAIFRP010000045.1:342616-357197 GCA_032403825.1 Odynerus spinipes | reverse complement strand
AGAGAGAGAGAGAGAGAAGGGGTAAAAAAAGGAGCAGGGAATGCAAAAAAGGGACGATCTCCGAACGGGGCAACTGTGAAACCTTTTCAAGTCTCCAACGGGACACCCTCCTCCTCCTACTCCTCTTCGTTTTTTTTCCTCTCCATCCTTCGACACGCGCGAGCGAGAGTGAATTTCAATTTATCCGCCGGCGGCTCTCGACGATTCATCGATAGCTCCCCCTCTCACTCCTTCACGTGGTATTTTCCATCGTAAATCCAGTCGGTAATGCAGCCAGGAAGCTCGTACACATCGGGTTACGTACGAGAGCGTACAAGTAGGATGAGAAGGATCGGAGATAGAGATGGATGAACGAGAAGAGAGAGAGAGAGAGAGAGAGAGAGAGAGAGAGAGAGAGAGAAAGGAAAAGAGAACGAAGTGACGTTCGACGGCACGTGAAGAGTGTCGAAGCGAGAAGCCGTGACAAGGTGAAAATGCAGTAATAAAAGCCACGGGCTTCCTCCTTCCTCTCGATAATACCCTCTCTTTCTGTCTCCCTCGTACCTACTGCATCACGGTATCTCTATCCCATTTTCCGCTTGCCGTTCTCCATCGATGCATTCGCCCTCTCCATCTCTCTTTCTTCCTCTCTCACTAGCGGCAATATCGATAAAAGCTTCGGCGTATTGTAAGCTCGTCCACGAACGGTGCCACCACCAGCAGGAGGAGTTTGTCATGGTATGGGAAAGCCATCAATTTCAATGGGCTTTGAAAACCGAACTACTTGTTGCATGTCCTCCTCCTCCTCCTCCTCCACCTCCTCTACCTCTACCTCCTCCCTTTTCACCACCCCTTAAAACCCCCTTCCGGAAGCGTTCGCCCTCCTCTCGATACGCGAGCCGATAGCTTC
Source organism: Odynerus spinipes (assembly GCA_032403825.1). Taxonomy (NCBI): domain Eukaryota; kingdom Metazoa; phylum Arthropoda; class Insecta; order Hymenoptera; family Vespidae; genus Odynerus; species Odynerus spinipes. Next base: position 356,308 of record JAIFRP010000045.1, on the reverse strand, counting down.
CCGAGGGAACGATGGCTACGAACCGTCCCAAACGTGCTTTCCAATCTGTGAACAAGCGACCCTTCATCGTATTTCCGTCGTGCTTCCGCTTTTGATATCGCTTTGCGAAGGTGAAACTTTGTAGAATCGTGAAAAAGTGTCGAGATTGCGGGCAGTAGGATTAAATCACCGCTCGGTAAAAATAATAAGATATAGCTAACAAGTTCTAAGATTCGAATCTCCTTAATCCTTGTATACTTAATCGAGTATCATTAATCAGGCAGTCTTGATTACTCGAATCGATACGCTCTCACATGCGAGAACGTTCTCAAAAAGGTTTCCAAATATAACCCACGGATACACGTAGGATCTCATTCTTCCACGACGGCATTGATTCACGGCTGATTCCCAAGGATAATTGAAACGTCCTTGTTAAAGCGAAAGATTCACGGAGGGGTTATAAATCACGTCGCAGAAAATCACTGGAGAAAATCAGAAAAAGACAACGGCGGAGTGGAACAATCCCAGAAGGTTCGATAAAATCCGGCCGATGTAAATATATCGGCTTGGTTGGTTTGATCAAATGCGCCATAGGTCTTCGCGCCTGTGCTCTCTCTCTCTCCTCTCTCTTTCTCTCTCTGTTTCGCGGCTGTTTAATTGGTCGGAGTGTTGGTCACGTTAATCAGCGGCGCTATTACCCGCGCGAATTAAAAGCGCTCGGCGTTCCGGACGTGGGAATATCCTGATATCCTTCCCATTGTCCTGGCACATCGTGCATCGCTATAATTAAGTGGCAACTGTATCGAAACGTTGGAAGCACGTGGAGAAAGGAGAAGGAGGAAGAGGAGGAGGGTTATGCGTTCGTTCCTTTGAAGCCAGCTTCAAATTAACTATGATAGGAATTCGCGCGCATTAATTGGCGTCATTGCGTCGCCACTAGGTACTAGTCCATAGAATGGATTCATTATCTCTCTGTATTGGTGAGTCAGAAAGACCGGGGGAGGAGGAGAGAGAGAGAGAGATGCGTTCCAGGAGTGTTAGTATCCAAGGAATTTACCAAGATATCGTTCTGCATTAGTTGCATGATTAACGAATTTAGGTTACATTACAATAGAGAATAATTCATTGCATTTAACAAAGCCTGTGCTTCTCTTGAAAAATATCTAACTGGTTCGCTCGTTCGAACGAATCGAACGGAGGTTCGAAACCATTGCTAGCTGACGAAGAGTACGGGAATTCCAACAGAATTCAGAGTCAATCGATGGGTCCTGATCCGTGTTGCCGATCCTGGAGAAACCGAGTGAAAGTGCGATAGAGAGAGAGTGAGAGAGAGGGTTGCGTCCTCGTGGGAAGAGCGCGTGCAGGGGTTGGAGAAGCGATAGCTCGTGCATGGTACACAATTCAGAGCAAGAGAGACAGAAAGAGCGAGAGACAGAGAGGGAAATGGAGAGAGTGACTCCCCCGTTCCTCGCGATATCGAGGCGGTGGTTACGTGGAGCTTCCACGTTAATCACATATCCACACACACGAGTACCCACTGTTTGTTTACCCACTGACGGCTCTAATGAATAGCAAAATCGAGCTCTCGCACTCCTGCGTTACGCGCGTCCTTCCTCGATTCCATTCCTCTCTCTCTCTCTCTCTCTCTCTCTCTCTCTCTCTCTGTCTATCATTCCCTCTCTCTTTCTGGCACCCACGCATTCTCTATACCGGTACACGCACAACCCATGCTCCATTGACAGGCTCGAGGCGAGAAATTACACGCGCGAATGCAGTTGCACCGTGCATCAAAGATGAACGGCCAACGGAAATCGCTGAAACATTCTGTTTTCCTGATTTATCGTCCGATATATCCTTTCTCTCGACGTCCACGGGCTTTCGCGTTACGGACAGATGCGAAAGGGCGAAGCGTTCCCGGTGGTTAATGAACTCCTGCCATCGATGAATCCCCCGCGTCGAATTGACTTTATCGAATTACTGGAATCGTTTAATCGTTCGTTCCTCCATTCTCCATCGCTGATAGCATACGATTCATTCAATTGAGAATCACGAAAGTCACGATAAAGAGAAAAAGACAGGAGGTTTTTAGACTCGAGAGGAACGACGCACAAGTGGTTTGGGTCAAACAGGCTAAATCGGTAAGGATCGGAAAGGAAAGGAAAGGAAAGGAAAGGAAAGGAAAGAGAAAAGGAACGGGACGTGACAAAAGCGATCTACACTCTTTGGCGTATCCTACCCTTCCGACTTTCCCGCCTGGCTTCCACTCAATATCCGGACTTTTATATTTACAAGGCATCGAGGAACGACGGAGGATTCGGAAAAGGAAGGGTGGGTGGGAGCAGGCCGGAGGTTTGAGATTCGTGGTGTTCTCTCGGGGGTGGAGGTAGAGGGTGTCGCCCTCCTTCTCGGATATTCTTTCAATATCGAGGGGAACCTTTAAGTGGCTACGAACAGCAACAGGTTGTAAATCCGTTTTTTAAGGGATCTACACCACCATCACCGACGCTACTACCGTTCGGTTTGAGGTCGCGAGGGTAAAGAGAGAACTCCTTCGGGAGAAAACCTAAAACTCCGTTCCTCTCTCGGCCTCCCTCGAACCTTTCTTCCTCCTCATCCTCCACCTTCTCCTTCCACGTCCAGACGAGCTTTGCACGTTTTCCAATCACGCCGTTACCCACCCTCCTCCCCCGTTCTTTCGCTCGTCTCGCCGGCGCCCAAGACGAACACGGGTTACGAGGGGAAAAAGGATTTCCTGCCATTGGAAATTCGTTCGAGCGAGCCACCTCCGTGGCGGCACGTCGTGCCCGAAGGGTGAGGAAGGGTCGATTGGAACAAGATGTTCCTCCTAACGTCGTTACTTCCTTCTTGAGATCTACCCGCGTAACCTTTCGCGACTACTCGACACAATGGAATTTTCTTGACGCGTGCGACGAGTTTTCCTTAACGATTTTCCATTTTTCACGAGACAATGTCTTTTTTGATACAAACTTTTAATACAATGATCTATTCGAACTTATTGTTAGATCAGCGCAATACTTTAGAAAATAAACGATCGCGAAGGAATCAACCGGCTGTTCGGAAATGGTATGCACTTCGGTAATTCCCTTGGACAATGACCATGAAATGACATCAAACTAGCCATGGCGACTTGACCGACAAATTACGCGGAATGATCGTGAATGAAAAAGAAAAAAGAAGGTGAAGAGAAGGGAAAAGGAAGAAAAAGAAGAGGAGGAAGAAGAGAGGAGTCGAAGAAGCGACCCCGGGAGCGTCTGGGCTTTCTGTGAGACCGGATGCCGAGCAATCATTTATTTTATATTAATCATGCTCGAGCAGGAAGAAGGGCGGTCGAGTTTTACGCCGAGTCGAAAAGAAAGAAGAGAGATAGGTAGATCGAGAAGGAGAGGAAGGGACTACTGGATGCGTATGGATAAAAGGAATTCGTGGTCTTATATTCGGTTTTTCGAAGCGGTTGAGCTTACGAGAAAGGAGCCGGTGCATGTCATTAGCTGTGATGGGGCATCCGGATGGCCCCTAGCCTCTCTCTCTCTCTCTCTCTCTCTTTCTCTTTCTCTCGCGTTCGTCTCTATGCTCCAAGGAGGAAACCGCCTTCATGGGAGACGTGTACGTGGATTGACAGATTCCTGTTCGCCATTGTTGTCATAGTCATGCCCGTTACCCTCTACGAATCGTCACTCGTGCGTGCCTCGTTCTCCCTCCATTCTTTTTCCCATATGTCGAATAATATATGCGAGATCGTTACGACTCTCGATGGATTTTTCCAAGGTAAATGAAATCCCGGTGAAAAAGATCGATGTTGAAATCCTAGTAAAGTTAATGGAGGTTTGTTCGTTGACGGGGAAGAGGAGGCGAAGTATATTGGTGGATATTCGAGGGATGACCTTCGACTCCGATCTCGTTAGGTCCAACGGCAAAATACGTAGCTCAGGCTCGTTTTCTACGAAGGTGTCTGCAAGATCTCAAGGGCGGAGTTTCGAGCACGCGGCGGCCCTCGCTCGATCGCGGCTTCTCTCTCGCGAAACCGGTCGTTATCCGCCGGTTATTGATTGGCCCTCGTTAGCGCCGGCTATTTGTTTTGCGGAGTGTGAGAACCGGAACTCTACGACTCTAGCGACGACCACTGCACGTACCAACCTTTATCCCGTGGCCCAGCTTTCTATTTTTTCCAAACAGCTCCACGCGTTCTGCTAAATAATTCCGGGAAGGGTCGAATAAAAAAATTAAAATACTTAATAACCTAATAGAACGACGATGTTACATCGACCGAAGAGGAGACAAAAGGAAATTCAACGAAACGTTAGCCCGATAGGAAAGGAAGACCTGATAATTGAGGGCGGTCGACGAGAAAGCCATGCCAATCTCCTTCGCTCGACTTGCCCCGCGATGAGGTTCTTTGCATACGCGGCCGAATGTGGACAACGACGAGAACGGTGACATCACCGAGAAGAAGGAGGAGGTGAAGGAGGAGGAGGAGGACAACGAGCGCGGCAGGGCCGGAAGTAATTTCCGAGATGAGCGCCGGCCGAGCCGACTTGCAATAGTGGTTGAACAGTCAAAGTGGACTCATTTTGGCATGTATGGTACCAAGAGAGAGAGAGAGAGAGAGAGAGAGAGAGAGAGAGAGAGAGAGAGAGAGAAGCTCGCGACGAAGGGACACTTTACAAGGGAGAGGTCATATCCTGTCCACCCTTGCCGGTCGGCTCGACGTTCATGCACGAGAAAGGGAAAGAGACCGTTCGCGAATTAGAATACGCGGGGAAATAATTTGCTGAAGAAGCAACGCACAAATGGCCGGACATTCGTCAAAGGAGAGGGAGAGAATGAGAGAACGGTAATACGGCTTTTCAAAAAATTACTTGCACGCTTCTCGCAAGTGTTTAAGAAGAAAATTGTCGAAAAATAAATGCTACACAGTAGTTGTGCTTTTTAAAGAGTTTTCTGCGTTCCTTCCTATTCTCTTTCTCTTAATCTCCCAAAAGATACGAACGCGAGTTAACTCGTTATTTGCTTTCACGCGGGACGCGGCGAACGTTATAATTAACCTCGTATAACTCCAGCGGTAAAAAACAACGCACCTTAGGCGTTCGTCCGCGAGAAGATAAAGATCGTGATCGCGCCAGTGAACGATCAACGAGGCCGGTATTGTTATGTTCCCAGAAGGAAGCGTAACGAGCGGCTTTCGGTCTGAATTCGCTATGTTTCAGCTCTTTCCTCCTTTCCGTTTAGAATAATTTAAGTTGGTACCTATCTACTTGATAGGAGATCAGCGTATAATGTCTACGTGTAAAAAAAAGAGGGATTAAAAAGCAGGGTCGCGAGAGATATACCTAACCTCGGGAGTTTGATCCGTTCGATGCAGGAGGATGCGTTAAATGGCGAGGGTCCAGCGGAGGGATCGCGTGAGTCGACGGAAAAAGAAGAGGTTTTTGCCGCGCTCGTGGCTGTCCCGTCGTATCGGGAGTGGAACGATGACTGGTCGTTTTCTGATGCACGTGATGCGGGGACAATGAGTCGTTCTTGCCACCGTCGACGTACCAATCGCTGTTCTGTCACAATACGATCGGCCGTGATCATTCACGAATGGTAGGAGAGAAGAGAGTGACGACGTGTAACGGGCTACCGGGCTACGGGTCTACTGAAAGATCTCGTTTCTCTCTTTCCCTCTCTCTCCTCTCTCTCTCTCTCTCTCTCTCTATCTTTCTCGTGCTTGCTCCATTCAGAGACTCGAAATGACGAAGCGCAGTCACGATCGCGTGCGTGATCGTCGCTCGATGCCGCGGATTTGTCCGCGGGAGGCAGCAACTTTCACGATTCACGATCGTAATCGGCTGAGAATTGAATTCGATCAAATGACCTCCCTATCTCTCTTTCTCTTTCTTTTTCTCCCTCCTGGTTGACAATAAGGTATTAATTCCTTACGAGACACAATAGCGACGGCTCTCGTTCCGCTTCTCGCGTCGACTCGAGATCTTCCATTAGTTCGAAAGTTTCCTTTCACTCCTGTTTCCGGCAAACGCGAACAAAATTCCCAATCGTTCCAGCTCGTACGGTTCTTAAATAAACTATGACGATTCACGGCCGCTTCGCTCGGCTGAAACAATTTTCGTATTCGTTAACGAGCAGCCTTTGACTCCTTCGAACTCTGGATTAAATTATTACATCGAATTTCGACGTACCCGTTCGTTAGAATAAAGAATCCTGTATCGGAGTGAACCCGTTGAAAGGGAGGAGGGGGATTGAGTCGAAGCCGAGGGATGGGAAAGGCGTAACGCATTAAAAATGCATACACACTTTCGTGGCCCATAATTCGATTAACTTAAACGAAAATACGCTCGTTTGTAGCCTGGCGCATATATAACAAATGAAATCTCCTGCATAGTAATTCCATTCGGAATACGAAAGTAGAGAGGATGCGCCGGCGGGGCTCGCAGTCTCCTCTTCGTAACGTTAACGTAACGCTACGTACGACGGTGCTGGGCATCGAGGGGTCGCAAAAGAGCGAGAGGAGCTAGCGTGGGACAAGGAGAGGGTGGGAGAGAGAAAAAGAGAGAGACAGAGAGATGGCCGGGACTGAAGACTGCCGCTGCCGGAGGTAGAGAGAGGGCGGATTAAAAATGTAATCCAATAATAACGCGTCTCTGGTGTCCGTGGAAGAGTACGTAGGTAGATACGTATATATACGTCTATATATATAGACATGTATATATAGATATATCTATATAGATAGAACGACGTAGAGACGAGAGTTGCAAAGGCGCAACGCGAACATTCGTCTCTTGGAAAAAAGATAACCAGGTTACTCGAGAACGCGATCGACTTTCTACCTCGCGATCCCACCCTCCCAACCTTCCTTCTCTCTTTCTCGGTCCTCTCTTCAAAGGGAAGCGCGCGTATCGCGTGACTACTTTTAATCCTCGTCGAGCGTATTTATTTTCTGGAGGAAAAGAAATTGGTTTTTCTAATTATGCATCCCGTACGAAAGATTCTTTTAAACGTATAAACAAATAAGCTATCGATGAAGAATTCATTTTCAATCGGAAAAAGAAATATTAAGTAAGGGAGAGGTCTACGCCACTGCTCAGGGAGTATCCATAATACCCGAATGAATCTTGAGGCAGTGAAAATACGACGGTGTATGTACCTATGTATGTACGTCGACAACGAATCGTAAAAAAAGCAAACGACGGAACGGGGGAAAGAAAGACAAAGAAAGAGAGAAAGAGAAGGTTAGGGTGGAGGAGGGTAGTTAGAGGAGGAGTTGGAGGGAGGATAGACCGAGGCGGGTGGATGGAGTCCATTAGCGAAGCGGTGAGGATGTGTGCGATTATACACCATCGCCCTTTCCTCCACCTCCCCCCACTTCTCGACAGTCCACTCAATAATGCATCATCCTTCTCCGGCGGAGCACCTCCTCCACCTCCAGCAGCAGCAGCAGCAGCAGCCTGTCTCCGGTCCGGCACGTATGACCACTCGTTGAGTCCCTCTCTCTCTCTTTCTCTCCCTCTCTCTCTCTCTCTCTCTCGTTCTGGTTATTACCCTCCCTCGTGCTATCTCTTTCTCTTCTTCGTCCCAACGGTCTCCACCTTCTACAACCTCCCACCCCATCCCCGTTCCTCCCTCCAACCTCCGACGGCTCCGCGGGTGCTTATTACCGCCGTGGCTTTGATTTGTAAAGAGGTAGGAGAAGAGCGACGGCAGCGGTGGCGGGTGACGGACAGAGGGAAAGCAGTGAAAGCTCCATATCTTTCAAAGAGGATGCTGGACGCGCGAGCGACCGAGCGAGCGGCTACTTTGAAAACCCCGGGTGCGAGTCATCCCCTGCTCGAAATATCAAAAAGCTTAAGGCGCGGCAGACCCATTCCTGGTACGCTATCGATGCCGTTGCTATTCCTACGAGTCGTTCTAAATTTCGAAAAATTACTTCGATCGATCTCGAACGTCCTAAGCAAGAAGTAATTCGGAAAATTTCATCTATTCGATTCGATCTTCTCACACCGGTAATATACTTCTACCATTTTCTACCACTGCCGAGACAGACCGAATATATATACCTACATATATATGTATATACGCAATATAGAAGATCCTTTCCCGTTCGCTCTGCCTTTCTCTCCTTCTCTCGCGAAAGGATCTCCCTTGCGCGGAACGATACTGAAATAATACTTGATACAGGCACCTGGAGGAAGATTCGTTCTACCGAATTACTCCCTCCTGCGTTCGTCCTTTCGCTCGTCCTTCCGCGCACCCTTCAATCCTCTCTTTCTCTTTCTCTTTCTCTTCAGTTCACGCTCTCTCACACACACACACACACACACCGAGAGTCGACGGCGGCCCCCGTTGGCCCGCTGCGGATTAACGGATAATCCGTACGGGAACGAGGAATTGTTGAGAGAAAAGCGGAAATGCTAATCTCTCGATGGGAGATCCCGGGATACCTACGCACGACGGAGTCTTCCATTTCCGCGCGTGTCGTTAGTCCGTTTCGTACGTGTGCGCATTAAATCGCCAGGCGCGCGAGCGCGCGAGCGCATTGTACCTCCTTTAGCTACGATAGAAAGAGAGATATATATAGAGAGAGAGAGATTGGTATGCGCGCGTGTGAGGAAGCGCACACGCGGTAAGTACGTTTGTCTCGATTGCGTGCGAGAAACGGCGAAGCGGAGAAACGACGCTCCAACGTGTCGCGCAAATCCTTTCAAATCGTCCTCGTCGCATCCGCTGAACGACGTTCTCGCATGAAACGGTTTATTTTGCGACGGCGGGCTTTCGATTCAATCCCGTTTCTCTTTCCGCTTCCTCCCCCTCGCCTCGCCCAAGCAGCCATCGCTCCTTCTCCTTCTCTCCACGCGGCGCGGTGAAGATACCGCGCGATTAATCGTCCTTCGTGAATGTTTCATCCTCCATCCTAGGAATATCAAACGCACCGTTCAATATGCACACCTTCCTCGTATTTCCGAATTTTATTTCCACCTTAACGATGTATTACGAGATTATGAGAAGATGTCGTTCGAACTCGAGCAAGATTTCCCGTTCCCCGATCACGCGGAACCCCCTCGAGCTTTCACCCCTCGAGCGAAAGAAAACAGATTTCCTTCGTTAGCCCGAGAGCACATCCATTTTCTTTCATCTCTCACAGCCTCCGTTACTCTCGCGGTTTCCGGTCGATGGTCCTTTCGTATATCCGATCGATCCCACGTCAGGCGAAAAGCGAAGGACGCGGAGACGACACCTCTCTGACTTATAATCGCATTTCCCACCTCCAGCACCACCTCCGCGTCACAGCACACGCTCTGCCGAGCGCGCTGGCTAGACGAAAGAAACGAAATCAAGCCTCCCTTCGTTAATGGCCGCTCGGCCAAGGCTTTTAGCTAACCGAGTCCTCCCCCTCTCTTTCCGTCTCTCTCGCACTCGCCTTTGCTCATCGCCTCTGATCTATTCCTCGGCTAATCTGTTGATTATACCGGCCCGTCTGGCAATACGTTATCGAGAACGATGGGTATACCCTTCGGTCTCTTTTCCGCTCTTCGACTTGGATACGGGATGAAAAAAGACGAAGAGAATTAGATGGAGAGGAAGATCGTAGAAACGTGCTTTCGGGAAAACACTCGATTCGGTTAACAAAGGAGAGATATTGCCATGGGATGAAAGCAACGGTCCGAGAAATGGAATCGCTACTTTTACGACACGTGATCCGTATACCAAATAGACGAAACCTATTCGAGATTTTATGAAAAATATTGTAAAAAATTAATTCCTTTTCCCTCGTGAGATATCCATGCAATGGCGTAACTTCGGAAACGATTCCACCAAAGTTCGATTTCTTCACCGCATTTTCCCGAGCAGTGAAATGCGCTCGGAGTAAACGATGGAAAAAAAAGGAAACGGAAAGAAGAGCGAAAGAGCGTATTGCCATTCTTTATTCTCAAGCCGACGACAACGACGACAGGCGACGCGTATTGCCACAGAATCCTGTAACGCTCGGAGATCGTGTTGGCGTTAGAGTCCGCTGACGGCAATTACCCAAGGCAGATAACATCGTAGGACTTAACCTACTATCACTTTGGTTTATTGCGAGTTATATTTCAGCACGTGAGAACCGCCTACGGTTTTCAATGGGACCACTGTGCGAAGAAGGTTGCCCAATGATCGTCCGATAGCGCTTTCAGATCGGCGGAAACCCACTTTTCCATAAAACGCGAGCGTTGCTTATGGCTAATTACTCCCGCTCGAATTACGGCCGATCATGCGAGTTCTTCCGCGGAAATGCGCAAAAAGACGGCAGCGGCGGCTCCTACGCTCGACTCGTTTCGACTTAATCGTCTCGATCGACCGGTGAACAGCCGCTCCTATCGGATATCTTCGTTGCTACATATGGATAGGTAACGTCGTTAAACTTTCGCACGTGAAACCATTTTAACTGTGTGCCTCGAGTTTTTCTTTCGCGAGCTGCGTTATTTCCTTACATGTCGATCTCGTTCGTTACCTAAGAATCAATCTTGACTGATTTACCTCGAAAAAATGCCACGACCGGAATTCCTCGATTTTTCTTCCTGTGTTTCGCGCCGAATCAAAAAATTCAAATTTACTCTATTTCATTTTCTTACGCGGGCGATTTAAAAGCTACTCAATTGTTTTCACGATATTCAAAGTTCTGGCAATTCGCTACGGTCCAACTTTATTTTTCATGGTTTCCGAATCCTTAGACGGCGATGGCGGTCGAGCAATAAAAGCAAATGGTAGAAACGCTAATGGTTTTCCGGTAAGCGCCGTATCGCCGATCCGCCGTCGAGGAGAGTCGGGAGACCTGCCCGTATTTTTCCATAATTAGCGATAGAGAATTAACAATGGCCGAGCTCTCGACCCGCTCGTTCCTTGGATCTCGGTTCGTGCAAACACACCGAGACTGTTCCAGAAAGATAAATAAATTATCACTTAGAAGAACTAACGAGTCGCGGGTCGTTCGCGTTCTTACGTCTCATGAATATGGATCGTTCGATGTGCTCGGTCTACCGGCGAACGAGTTTCTACGTTTCCGCGTTTTCTTAAAAGCACGGAACATCGAAAGAATTCGCTAGTGCTCTGAAAGAAAGAAGAAAGGGGGACGACGAACTCGAAAGATTTCGAAGAAGGTAACGGAGAGACAGGAATTGATTGGGATCGTGCAAAGAGAGAGAGAGAGAGAGAGAGAGAGAGAGAGAGAGAGAGAGAGGAGAAATGTCTCGAAGGCGATCGCGGAACCGAGAAAAAGAGAAGAACGGCTGACAAAGGGAATGCCGAAGAGAAAGAGAGAAAGAAGTATTCTTGTCTATCCCAACGAGCACTCCCCTTGACCCTTTTATGTCGCAAAGTAAGCACGAACGTATCCGAGCCGAAGGCTGCCTGCCCAACGTATATGTCGTTCGTGCAAAAGAGATCCCCGAGGGTGCGCAGGTAGGTAGGATCTCGTAGAACGTTGGAAAGGGTTTTCGTGGAGGAATAGAAGAGGGTTGCCCACCCATACGCGAGAACGTCTACATATCCACACGTATGCATATGTAGGCATGTACGAAACAAACGAATGGACCGTGCCGACTCTTATGATGGACGCAATTAAAACTTTTACAGCGAGCGTACTAAAATGCAAATAAAACGATGCCGTATGGTGGTGATGGTGGTAGTAGTGATGGTGGTGGTGGTGGCGGCGGTCGAGTTCCCAGTATTCACCCCTCCCATTTCCTCAACCGCCCCCTCCTCCCACGAGCTCGGTATTCGCGCGACACCCCTCGGCGTTCTCTTTCGAGGCACACTTGCGATAGATACAGTTTTCGTGGTTAAAAAGGACGCTGCTCGCCTCTCGCTCGTCTCGCGTATGCCTCGGAGCTGAAAGGCGCCGAGCGTGGATGCGACACGATAATTACGGCGATAATGACCGCGGACAAGGGGCTCGCTCGATCGCAGCTGCTCGCTTCGTTTCCCTTTCCCTCTAAACCCCCACCCCCCTCTCCCTCGGCCTCTCTCTCTCTCTCTCTCTTTCTCTTTCTCTCTTTTTGTTCTTCTCTCTTCGAAGACTCGCTGGTTGCCACTGGCCGGATAACGCGAGAATGTCACTCCTATTTCTACCGACCTTACGTAAAGTGACTACAGAGTAACGATTCTATCGCGGTATCGATCTCTAAAACTTCATTTTTTTTCCTTCCACTTGGAATATGCGTTTATATGAGTTTTTATCTTCCAGTAGGAAGGACTCATCGATCGAGATCATGATACTCCTGCTTGCAAAATGAATGAAAATGCATCGTTTCCCCGGTACATCTTGATAAATCGTAGCGCAGCGTGAAAATGCGAAGGGACCTCGATACTCGCGCACATTCGAACCCATTAGATCGCTTAGCGCGATAAATCGTCAGTGAAATCATTTATCAATGATAACTCGCTAGTTCGCGCTCGCGCGCGCGTGTGTAAGATACAGGCAAAGAGAAAGGGAGAGAGAGAGAAAGAGAGAAAAAGTCATTAAGAAGGCTTCTCCTTTGCTCGAGGAGTTTATCTGCGATGGCGTTCGGGGTGGAGGACGAAGGGACGCATACTCGCGAGAAAGAAATAGAGAAAGAGAGAGTGAGAGAGAGATTATTATCAATGATAAATCATTAATTTGCTTTTACGCGGTGCTAAGGACGAAGGTCGACGAAGGAAATGTTGCGTCTAATTAATGCGGCTGATATTCACGCGCGTGGTTTCTAATTCTCACGCTTAACGGGCCAGGCTTCTTGGCCCAAGCTGTTCCTACGCGCGCTAACACACGCGGAGTCACACGTACGGCTCGATGAACGTAGTACTTACGCGTTCGCGCACATGCGGATGGATTTGTTGGGCGAACAAAGGGAATAAGAACAGAAATTCATGAGGCCTCTCGGGTTTCTTCTATCGCAATTGGTCGAAAGCCGCGAGAGGAAGACAGGATCGTGCCTTGGGAGTCGAAGAAAATGCCGTCGGGAGTGAGACCTCTGCCACGTCCGAAAACGCTCGGCGTCTTTTTGCACGGCAATTAATTCGACTTACGCTTCGTACACCTTCCAGTTTGCGTCATCTCCGGAATTCAGTCGAGCGGCTACGGGGAGACGAAGGAAAGACAGAGAGGGGACTACCACGAAGGAAGAAGACACTGCTCGGTGGAATAGCGCTGCTGATTAGTCCGACTAATAATTAGCATACAATAAGTATCGCCGGAATGGATCGGGCTCTGCTAGCCGAGGCAGAAAGAGCTTTGCAAGGAACAACACCCATCACTCCTCCCACACGATATCAATCGCTCGCTATCGCCACCCCTACGCGTCTTTCCCTCTCTTTTTTCCTCGTGCAAACGTCCAGGACTCTCTCTCTCTCTCTCTCTCTCTCTCTCTCTCTCTCCCTCTCTCGAGTTTGATCTTCCTCATTTCGCCTTTACTTCCCGCCCCCGCCCACCTAGAGCGGACCCTAGAAGCCCGTTTGACTTAATCAGTAATCGCTAATTGCTCGACTGAGGCACCTCGGCCTAACGGACGAGGAAACGTATGCAAATCTCGCGGAATTATCTCGCCCGGACAATTAGACGAGTATTCTTGCTCGCGCGTATAATGCCACTTCCGCTTGCACCACGACCGAATCCTCTCTTCTTCTCTCTTTATTTACCTCGTTCCTGCTGCTCCATCCTTCTCTCTCTCTCTCTCTCTCTCTCTC
>JAIFRP010000045.1:280717-309247 GCA_032403825.1 Odynerus spinipes | reverse complement strand
GAGAGAGAGAGAGAGGAGTGCCGACGGTCGGTTAAAAGCCTGCGAACTGCACATTGCGGCACCACCACCAGCGGTGAAGGGTGGGGGCGGCCCTGGAGGAGAAGGGAGGAGGGACCCACGGCGTTTTCGTATTGAGCGGCGTCGCGTTTAACGAGCCGCGTAAGACAGAAAGGGTATAGGTAATGAACGTGAATGCTCGCCGCGATCTACTCGTTCTCTCTTTCTTTTTCCTCTTCGTTCCCCTCTCCCTCTATCTCACTCTCTCTTCCTCTCTCCAGCTACACGGCTCCATATCTTCTTCCGCCCTGCCGCTCGTATCGCGTTCGCCAAAGCGTGGAAAGCACGACTCGCGGATTCCGCCTTCATCCTTCGTACGAAAAGGAAGAAAAAGCTTGGAAGGGTAGGGGGATGAAGGAGGCGAGTAAAAAAATCGTATCCCCGTGTACGGACAAGAGTCTGCCAATGGATGGGATCCGTATCCCGTCGTACAATGCTCGTTGCGGCTTTTCAAATTTTTATTTCGTCAAGACGGGGAAAATAAAATTTTCGTCGGGGGAAAAAGGATGGACTTGAATGTTCGCCTTCACATTTTAATTAAGGTTCGTTTTCAAATCCGAAATACGAGCGTGTGCCGTGGCCGAACTCCGCGAAAGTGCTTCGGGTAAACGGCGTACGTATGAATTTTGACTTTTCCCGTGATCTCCGTCGTCTTCGTTCGTCGTCGTTCGCTGCTACGTAGATACAAGAGATGAAAAGAAGATATCCCTTTCGTTTCTCTACAGTTCGGATATGAAAATACTAGTTAAATTCGACGAAACGATCGCGAGCTCTCCAGACTGACTCGCGCCACTACATCCGCCAGTCTTCCCCCAAATCCCGCGCTCGAAACCATCTTTCCCCGGACTTCCATCCTTTCCATCCTCGCCGTCGACGCGAAATAACTCATTTCGAGGATGCGTGCCAGCGTGAAACTGTCGATAGCACGCCACCGCGAGCGGAATACACGACAGCGTGTAAACAAGCGCGCGAGTCCGTCAGTATCACGGTTTGTGTATTATATTTCGAAGAGGGTGCAAGAGAGCATCGTTGAACCCCCTGCTTTCCTGCGTATAACCGATTTCGTGGATCCGTCGGTGATCTCGTCTCTCTTTTAACCCCCTCACCCTCTCTTTCTCTTTTCCGAGCGGTGACGCGAGCTCTCTTGCCGCGGACGCGCAATCGTGTGTGCGTGAAACGAGCGAAACGAGCGACGGATACGAGACGGGCCGAATACTCGACGGCGAGCCTCTCTCGCGCGACCGGCTGGCAAGTGACACCAAACAAATCTGCCCGCACTCGCGTAGTCGAGCCACGCCATTAGCGCGGTGTATAACTGTTTACGCATGACGCATACATCTACTGCAAGAAAAAAAAAGTTCCTAATACTTTCGAACCTTTCCCTGTGTCGCAAGCTACTTACTTTGTCCGTAAATCAAATCGGACGTTTAAAATTCTTTGGGAAAATGATATCCGGAAAAAGTTAGATCGTTACGTTCGACGAAGAACACACATCCAACGCGGTACTCTCGCAGTACACGCAATCGCGCACGCACGTATTCGCACACAAACGGACACGGTCACGGAACGTGCGATAGCAATAGCCTGGCGTCTAATTCAATAAGCCACCGAGACTCGACTCGCTGCCGCTGGCGTTACCAACGACGCCGTGGATGAGTACGACTACGAAGACGAAGACGAAGACAACGACGACGACGAGGACGAGGACGAAGACTACGGTCCAGATGCAGCTGCGCCGCCGATGACTCCCCTACGGTAGCGCTGCTTTTTGCCTCATTAAGACTGTCGTACGAGGAATAATAGATTTTCACGGAACTCCGCGAACAGAAGGCCCGGCCCTCGTGATTTATCGCCCGTGCTCGGCACCACGCAATTTGGCCTTTTTTCGCGGTTCTTATCGTCGTATGACGCCAAGGAGAGCAAACGAATTGCTCCGGCCGCGAAACTCACGCACGGAGGGAACATGTGCAAGACTGTGTCGCGCTCGGCAACGAAAAAAGAAGCGGGAGAGAGAAAAAGACGATTTCTCGGAAACTTTTCTTTCGGGCCGCTCGAATTTTCATTTTTGCGACATTGCTTATCCATTTAAAATTAATTGAAGTAGTTAGGGGAAAAAGTGACAAAGAGATAAGCTCTATTCGCTCCTCGATAATGAAGAAACAACAAAAAACGGTATTATGCACGATTAAACGTGGAAGATGACACGAACGAATCGTGCGTGCGATCCGCGTAAGATCGAATACGTCGCGCTCACGCAGAGAGAGGGCAAAGCACGCGAGGAGTCGCGCGGTGAGAATCCGCGCGACTAATTATCGCTTCCGTCCTTTTCCCTCGTTACTTCTTTCTTCTTCTTTACTGGGCCCTCATCGAGTGCTCGTGTTTTCTCTCTCTCTCTCTCTCTCTCTCTCTCTCTGCATCTCTCTGCTTCTCTTTCTCCTCGCACACATCGAGAAGTTCTCCGGGGTCTCTGTCTCTCATCGACCGACAGTCGGCACGTCCGTCTCGCTCTCGCGAGCCGCTCGCATCAATTTAAGTTTTTCTCGCGCGCTCGCGCGACGACGAAAAAAGCCGCGCATGATCTTACGATTGTGCGAGCACAAAGTGCCGACGTACCGCTGGAAACGTTCGGCTTCTCCTTCTTTCTGTTTCTCTATCTCTCTTTCTCTCTCTCTCTCTTTCTCTTTCACTCGCTCATTTTTATCCTCTTCTCTCCTTCTATCTCTCTCCGTCAGCCAGTCCTGTTCTTCTTCGATTCTTTCGGACTTCTTCCCTTCCCGATCTTTCTTCCCTCTCACTTTTTCCCTTCGCCCCTTCCGCCCTTCTCCCTCCCTCCTTCCTCGACGTTTGATGTTTCGCGTTCGCGTCGGTCACTCGACGCAAGAAGCGCATTATAGACCGTAAACGTTGAGACCAGATGCTGAACTCATCGACTCTCCTTGCGAGAAGGTTTCTCCGCTTTTCGACGTCTGGGAATAAAGTTTTCATCGAAATTCCTTCGATCTTACTCGCTTTCCATCGCTCTCGATTAAGGGATCTATGTGAAAAAGAAATGAAACAAAATTTTCGATTTTACGGAAATTCCCAAGCGACAAAATGATTAAGGAACAGTTTCGCAATCACGTAGGTACGTCTCTTTCTCGATAGTCGAACCGTGACTTCTCGGTTTTATCGAGTAGCAGTTTTCCACGGTACGCCGAGCCCGTGGGTAATCCGAAGGAGCACGAGGAGTAAAATGGCCTCGTGAATATGCACCAAGAGGGGAGAGCAACGATACGGCGAAGAGTGTAACGCGACCGCTCTTCGACCGCTCTCCTCATAACAGTGCACCAATGCGCAAATAATGACACGAAGACGGGAATAAAGCCGTCTTTTGCTTGCCTTCCTTTCTCCGCTTACGACGCGAACGGGAGAGAGAAGGAGAGACAGAAAGAGAACTTAATTACTCGGCCCTTTCCACGCACGCGATCTTACTCATCGGTCCGGAAACGACGTAGGTACTGGGTGGCGTCGAAACAGAACGAGGAGACTCGTCTAAGTAGAGTGAAATGCATTGACTATTTCTCGAGCGACTTATGAAACAAAATATAGTTAAAAAACAATTATTGTATAACGATTATTTAATGATAATATTCCGTTGAATAATTATTTTCGATAAAATAAAAACAGAAATGTTCAACCTAACGAATAAAATGTAAATATAATGTATGAAATGGACGATGAACAATAAACGAAGTAAAAAGCATTAAAAAAAATTGTTCCATACGTTATTTCATTCCCGTACTCCTGCAACTATGTCGATAAAGCAACGTAGGTGCCTACGTTTAAAGGTGCATTTGCGGTTAAAATAAACCTGAAGTAAACCTACGTCGCGGCAAGTGTACCGAGTACTTTCTTCGTCGTAGAAAAGACCGATTGCATTTTAATTGTACGCCGCGCGGACGGTAATTGAGTTATGAGCTCGGTGGAAGCACGCGTCGTTCCTTGGTACAGTAGCCGCATTCGTAGTTAAATCCTCGTCCAGTCATCGTCGCCTACCTTCGCGCTGAGCCTTCTAATGGAAAGTTCGCGACTGCAATCCGTCCTTTATAACTTAGGTTCGCGATAAGAAGATAATAAAAAATGAAGAATGGAGAATTTTCGTTGCTGCTTTCGATTCGCATAAAAGAGTCGGTGAAAATTGCATGAACTTGTTTTTTTAAACAACGTTATCGAATTAACGACGGATTTGAAAGTACGAAAGTTTGACGAGACGGTACGACGAGTGCCACCCGTTAGAAAATCCGACCGGGGCGTGAGTAATTCCGCCGTTGGCGTTGCGGGCAATATAATGCGGCACGGTAAACTAAAAACACACCGAACCCGAGCGGCGGTTTCCATGTGGGCCGTAGATTGTGCTTTATTATGGCGGAATTTTAGGTCAATTGCTAAATTGATCGACAATTTTCATTCCAAGAATTGAAATCTTCGTCTCCGCTGTGTGCTTACGGCGTCGTCTGATCTCTCTTTCTTCGGGGTCGTTGCTCGCCCGTCGTATGGATAGAAAACGTAAAGAGGGGGAGAGAGAAAGAAAGAGAGAGAGAGAGGGCGACGATCGTGGCTCGTAGGCGTCCATAGAAACCGCTAATTATCGATGTCTACCCTTTTATCGCAGCCGTTCGTCGATCAGCCATCGCGAATATCGCAGGAGAGACATCGTTCGAGATACTCAGCGAGATAACGCTATAATAAGATGAAAGAGATACCGTACAAGATGTCGTATTTGTACATACTCATTCTAATAAGCCGATGGAGTCGCTAATTATTATTCCGCTCGAGTCGAATCGTTAACGAAACATATCGTTTCCCTTTCATATTATCTTTGTAATTTCGACGTTAGCGTTTCTACGGCTACCTCGTTAACGAGATACGCGAAAATAGACGCAACGATACATGTAATTATTTTAATTAGTTCGTAGAAATAAAATGAAGCGAAATACGCGAGATATTACTGATGATTTTGTTGAACATTTGAAACGTGCCCTTTGTAATACGGTAGTAGCTTTAATGTCACGGTATCGATATCGTGTTTGCGTAACGACGGTATTTTAAAGATAACCTCGACGAAAATCGTATCCAAAGCTAGAAATAGAGAAAATAGGGAAAATAGGAAGATGGAGGGGCGAAAGATAGCGAGAGGATCAAAAGAGGTATACGTTCGTAGGAGCAAATTAGAGGGTGTTTCGAATTGAAGCGACGAGGCTTGGGATGAGGTTCAACGTTGGAGTAGCGGAGATGGAGATGGAAGGAAGAGAAGGCAGGGTCGAGGAACACGGAACTCGGGGGGATGAACAAATGAAATGAAATGTTGTTACTCGCGAACGAGACGGAGAAAGAGCCGAACGCGGAGGGTTGATCACCGGCTGAAAGACGGAGAAGGAAAGAGATTGTTTGTCGTTACACCCTTCCATCCTACGTTTTCTCTCTCTCTCTCTCTCTCTCTCTCTCTCTCTTTGCTTTTACCACTCCTATTTCCAGTTAGACTGCTTATTTGCCTAATTGCGCGGCGGGCCCGATAAATTTCAACAAATCGTCGCTTTGTTTCGCAAATTTTACTCCGAGCCGTTTGTGTTTCTCTACCTGTTCCGGTGCTAGCCCAAAACATTCCTAGGAAGTGGACGACGCGACGAAAGGGGGGTGCTATCTGCTCCCGCGAACTCTGACCCAAATCTCTGCTAACGCATGACGAATAATTTCAAACGACTCTCGTTTCTATATTTCCATCTCTCTCTCTCTCTCTCACGCTTTCTCTCTCGTTCGTTCTCACCTTGTGTTTCCGACTCGCGGCAGATCGTTAAAACAACATCATTGATCGTCGAGCGAAGAATAAAATGAGAAACGAAGGCCTGCCGTTATTATCTGCCGTTCGTTCGAGGAACAATCGAGCGGCACACACCAGCCGATGCGGTCGTGTAAATTAAAAGGATCCGCGAGAGCGGACGAGGCGCTCGCTTGAAAACAGAGATCGCTTTAAAACGGCGCGAGTCGATCCTAAAAGAAACGAGCGTACCGTAAATTATCCGCCGCGGACGACGCCTTCTCTTTCTTCATTCCAAGGCGATCCGGTAAAAGACGATCTGCGGGAAATATCGTAGCAGCTTCCTTTTGCTCCCTTTCCTTTTCGTTATATTCCTCTCCACGTGGGAGGAGGGGAGGGGGGGCGGCTCGTTAACGGGATTACGATCAATGCCTTCGTCGTCGGTGCTCGTAATTTTATGGGATTTCATAACAACGAGCATCGCATCGGGATACCTTTCGTATCGAATACGAAACGAAGGAAAGAGAAGGGGAAAGAGGAGAGGGGTGTTTTGGGGGTGGGATCGGTGAAGTGGAGAGTTTCATGACGGGAGATCGTCTTGTTAAAAGTAGCCCGCCTCATTGCCTCCGATATCTGGTAGGTACTGCTCTTCTGTCAGGGTATGCTCGAGAACCGAGCATCATCTCAATAGCCACTCAAACCTTCGACTGTGCCGTCTTGTTACACGAGCCAGTATAAGTTTAGGGCACGCGTCGAGGAAGCTCACGCTTGCGTGTGTTTGTTCACGTGGATCCGATCGGACGACGTCGATATCTCCCTTTTGCGATATGATCCTTTTAATAAGTAGATTTTACTAGCAATAAGATTCTCTTTCGCCTTATCCACAAAACACACGCTGGGAAGAATATACATATTATATCGGTTACGTTTTCTTTCCAAACAATAGCTTTTCCATAAAGAAGATAAATGACGTCTGCTTGGTCGAAAGTCAATTTTCTGGAGTGCCGAGGATCGAAGGACGGTCACGAAGGAAAAAGGCCATCTTCGTAGGGGACGATTACGGGAACGAGTTAATGAGACTCTCCCCAGCCTTTCCAATGCCCGAGGCTACTTATTTCGCATATCAGGACACGGGAGCCAGGACACTCCGGTACATAACGTTTCTATAGAGTAGGATGGGACCGGCGGGAAGGAGGGGCGCGTGATGCGAGTGGCTCGGCCAACACCTCAAGGCAAAACGGCCGCATATAAAAACGTGAAATATCAGGGGCATTTTCTTATCGCTCGGCCCGTGCCATATGTAAAAACGAATAAAATCGTAGAGCGGTAAGTTGCGCCGGGGGATCGCGCCTCCGCAGTCGCCGCGCCTTCGGGCCACTCGCCCGAATCAGATTCGTACGTTCCTGGCATATAAGAGTCCGCGAGACCGGATAAATCCTTGCTACGGAGAATATCTTCCGTGCCGTTCTATTATCGCTTGTTTCTTTTTCTTTTTTATTCCTCTGTTTTGTCTTTCACTTTTTGCCAGGTTACGAGCTGTTTAAAAAATTCTTGTAAAGGGTAAGAATTGTTTTTCGTTCGTAATATCGTCGAATCCGTGATCGCAATCGTATAGAAGAACTTATTTCTATCATATCTCCTTTATTCTTCCAAATAACATTCTCTTCACCCGTAACCGTACGTCCCAGCGTGTACGTAGAAGTTGGTCCAGACGTGTAAAGGGCCTCCTTCCCCCCTTTCCGTATGAACATCGAACGGAACCTTACGAATTACTCCCCGGAGATCTCTGGCCGAGAAGAGCCGCCCTGAAGTTACCCCCACCGTCATCACCACCACCACCAGCAACAGTAACGTCTGCCGATGTCGAAAACACGTGTGCGCCACAGCGTAGATACAAGAAGAGGAGAGCGAGGGGTGGGAGAGAGTAGACCAGGTTGGAATCGTCTGACCCATTTGCAACGTCACCCGGACAATTTCCAGCCGGAGAAGTTCCATCTTCGGGGCTTCGGGGGCGAGCGCAGGGTGCTCCCGTGATATTAGAACAAACGATTTCATCTCCTCGATTCCGCCTACACCAAGACCGTCCCTTCCCCTTTACCCTTCGTACCCTTCATCCTTTCTCCGTTGAAATTTCCTTCCCTTAGTCCTACCGAAACGCCCAAGTACGCGTTCGTACATGCGTGTATACTTGTGTGTGTACGCGCGTTAGCGTGTGTGCGCGTATCGAACGATCCACAGACGTTCCATCGACCTCGTCCAAACATCGTCTCCTACACCGTTCCTCGAACGACCTCTACGAGGAGTGTTTCTTGTCGTTAAATCTTCTTCTCCCCTTACCTCGCAGCCCCGTCTCTTCGTCGATATCGCGACGAGATTTTCTTCCTAGATTTCAGCCCCGTTGCGGTACGATCCTTGCATTTTCTTCGCCAATCTTATGTTCCTCGTTGCTGGTTAAATCCTGGTTCGTGGAATTATTTTTATCGCCTCGCTAGTTATTTTCCTTTTTAATATTTGATACGTCGTAAAAGTTGAAGAATTTTAGCGATGGTATCCAATTGTTTAAAAAAATAAATAACGAGCTTACGGTAACTCTCTTTTTTTCGTCAGAATAAAATAGACGAAAAATTGTCAAAATGAATAGCGGAAGCCTAAAGAGCGAGAAGAGTACCCCGCATTTCTAGCGAACGCGGTACGTAGTAGGACGAATCGGTGGGATTAAATACGTCCCAGCGGTAGAGGTATCCACGATTACCTTTCCACGTGGCAGTGGATAAATCGGAATTGCGTAATATCGTGCGCCCGAGCGCGCTCGCGCCGCGAGTAGAATTGCGTAAAGGCAAATATGCAATAGACTACCTGAACGTCCCGTATTGTACGATTGTCTCCGTTCTCCGCTCCCGTTTCGCGGGAAATGCAAGGCAGGCATTTCCCGGCATTGTAACCACCCCGTCGAGTTCGGAGTATTGCCAGCCTCAACGTTTGAATTGCATTACCTATTATTGCTTATTGTTCGGCGCTCGCTTCGCATGTTACGATTCGCCTTCCCCCACTCCTCGCTCTACCTTCTCCTTCCGACCTGCAACACTCTATCTACGGCTCTTTGCTTTCCGCTCGACGTGTTTTCTCCATCTTTCCTATCCATACAACGTCTTTCTCCGACTTACATTAATTCTATTCTATTTATACGATCGTTTTGTTACTATAAAGTAAAATAACGAGCGTCGTTGGTTTATCGTCGGAAATAAACAATCTAATTTCTCTTATTTTATCCTGACATATAAATACGTCTATTATTTTAGCAAGTTCGTTTATAACGTTATTAACAATTTTTTATCGAGCTCGGATAAACTCGATTCCGATCCTCCGTAGCGACAAAAGCCCAAAAGTTCGAGGGAGAAGTCGGCGAGCTTAGTCGTTCCAACTCGGAAGGTAAATGACACGGGAAATATAATCCACGCTAGCTCGACCTTTGAACCGGAACGACTTCTTACTCCTCTACACGGTCGTCGACGTTCTCTAACCAGCGCTTTCCACTTTACACACACACCCCTCTTTTCTTCATCCCCCTCCTCCCCTCTCTCTCTCTCTCTCTTTCCCTCTCTAAATTTTCCCCTTTTAGTTCCACGTCAATCTTGGAGAAGAGCGGGACATTGTCGCTTCGAAATTGTGCGTAACTATGACGATACTTTGGTCGGATTGGCAAAATTAATGAAAACTCGGAGCGCGAGCTCCGCGAAGAAAGGGGGCGGGTGGGGTGGAAGAAGAAAGGGATGAGACGCGAAAGCGGATATTCCAGACGGCAAGCTGGCTCGAAGGATAGACGCTCTCCTCCTCGACCGGCGGGGCTCGGCTAATCGTGACAAATACTGATCCGGGATTGCCGAATTATAAACTAATGTCTCGAGGAAACTTCGCTCTAAATGACTTTCTCCCCTTCTTCTCGATTATGATACCTAACCACCCGGATCCATGATCTTCGACCTTCCTCCTACGTTTCGTACTTTATACGATATATTGCCGGACCGATGAATATTTTACAACATTTTTCAATGACGTTTGTTCGTTTAAAAAATCTCTTACGACAAATTAAAAAATACCCTAGTTACCCTAATACCCTAGACCTGCTTACGTCATCGAACCTTCAACGATTCGCACTCGAATGCTACTAAAATCGCAAGATAAAAAGTGCTACAGCTAGCGAACTCACACCGGTCTCTTGACCCGAGAGGAGAAAGGAAATTGGACGATATTTTCTTCGACGATCAAATCTTATTGCCAATTGAAAGAGGAAAGTTCGCGGTACATTTACCCGGAGAAATCACCGGACGACGAAGAGAGGTGTACGAGCGAGAATGGCCGGTACGTTCCTCCGCCATCGCGGAACCACTCGCCATCCCGATAACGAGCTTACCTACGAACTACCACTTGCTCCAGATTCCTCGTAGAATCGTATCGATTTTTTTCCTCTCTCTCTCTCTCTCTCTCTCTCTTTCTTTCTCGCGCACTCTCCGTTAGATACCCAGCTTCCCGGCGAGTCTAGTAACGAGCAAATTTGTCTCGATTATCAAAGACAATAAAAAAAATTGTTTAAGAACCGATAAAGAAGTACGAAAGAGGGAAAAGAAGATAAATAGGAGCAATCCAATCTCGATGTCCCTTTCGCCTCATAATTTCATCTATCAGTATCCGCAAAACGGGCATAGAACCCCGGTCGATACTTTCGCGCGAGAAGATTTCTCCTACTGGGGGGGATACACGCCGAGAGATATAATGAGAGCCCGAAAAGCGTCAGCGGCGTCTAATGTCGAAAATTATAGCATATTGCCAATAAAATCCCAAGCAGGGTTTGCCCCAATAGCCAAGCCGGTTAAGCATGGTTTCTACCGGGCATTGGGGTGTCCAACTGCGGGGCGGGGGAAGGGAGGGATTGCTAGCTTATTGTAACGAACGCAGGAACCACGTTTTGCCATTACGGGTAATCTCGTCCCGGGAGAATGTCCGATATTACGCTGATATCGCCGATCGATAATCGCCTTCTTTCGTTTCGCGAGAGAGCGCTTCTCCTTCTACGTGGCTGAAATTAATAAGAATCGTGTGTGAGCGTAAGAAGGAATTGTATTTCATAAATCGTATAAAATGAAGTAATTTCCAAAAAGCTGAGGGAAAAAAGGGAACGAAAGGAACGATAAGTCTGATTAGAACGATTATTGATAAAGAACCGTAGAAACATTGAAAGTGAACGATCGTTCTCGCGCGGCCTGTTAAATCGTCGTCCGATTTGTTCGTCCTGCTAAAGTTAGGAATCGGACCGATCTCCGTCGTGCTCGACGTCCGAACGAACTGGCAATACCGTTCTGGCATTGATTCTCCTTATCCTCATCCAACCTGTCATGCTACATCTTCTGGTGCATCCAGAAGGAACGGCCTTGGCTTCGAAGTCATCCTCGGTTTTTGAGGAGCTTTCGCTAGTAGCTCGGGAGTCAGTCTCGTTCGAGTCTACGTCGCTTTCTGTCTGAAACGTTGGGATATATGAAGAAGGATATGATCGGACGCGAGTAAATCTTAGAGATTCGAATAAACGTACTTGGCTGGATATCGTTTCATCGTTTAACTCGCTGCACTTGTGTAGCTTCTCGTGATCGTCCGATGTCACTTCCATGTTCGTCTCCTGAGAGCTAGAAAGTCTAGACACCAAAAAGTTGGACGTAGACGCGACGGATTTCTCCTCGGTGGATTTTTTTCTAAGATAAGCCGGCTTCCAGTTACCGTCCGCATTTTTGCCGACCCGCGTGAATTTTTTCAACGATTCCGAGACTCTAAACTTGGTACGCGTTCGAGCAGGACAGTTCGATGATTCTTTGTCAGTCAACGACAATTCTCTGAATTGTTGCAACTCCTCCTGTAATTGTCTTACCAAGAAATCGTATTTCTGAACGGTCGCGTCTCTGTTCCTCTTGCACAAACTTATCTCGTATTCCTTTTGGTGCAATTGGTCTTTAACTTGAGTCAATTCGTTCTGTTTATCGTCAAGATCCTCGATAATGCGAGCTACAAAGACCGCGTCCTTTTCAAACTTCGCCAATTTTGATCGAAGATCGTTCAACTTCTCCTCCGTCTTCTTTTCGATGTCTTTACGCGATTCTTCCGAATGTAACAGGTTATTGTGAATCGAAGAAATCTCTCTACGTATTCGTTCCACCTTGTCGCGAAGTTCGTTCGCTCTTTTATAATTCTTCCCGTTGTCCTCGACAACGATCGCCGCGTCTATCTCCAGAGAAGTCAGCTTATCTTCTTTATCGTTGATCAACGAATTAAAAGTTTCTAATTTCATTTCCAAATCAGCCTGAACTTCCAAACATTGACACAACTGCTCGCGAAGATCGTCCCTCTCCTTTTGGCATTCATCGACGACGATCGTCAGCTTGTTCAATCTTTCCATTAGATCGTCCAATTTCGTTAAATCGCTATTGACCATCGCAATTTTATTATTTGCCTCGTTCACTTCCAACGTTTTCGATAACAAGTCTTTTTCCAGTTCGTCCAGTCTCGGTATGTAATTCTCTCTACAAGCAGTCGTGACTTCTTTCAATCTACCACGAACTACCGATAATTCACATTCCAAGCAAGCATTCGTTGATGTATACGTTTTGAGACTCGCAGAAATAGAATCCTTGCTTTCTTCCGCGGTCTTCAACTTCTCTCTCAACACGTAAGTGTCTCTTTCGTATTCGCGTGACTTCGCGTCCAACGACTCGGATACTTCCTTGTATTTCTCTATAATTTGAAGATTTTCTTCCTTGAGCCGCTGGAGCTCTTTTTCTTTAAATAACAACTTGTCCCTGTAGGCGGACAACTTTCGTCCAGCGGCGTCGTTCACCGTACGGATCATCTTCCAATCGAACGAGTCCTGAAGTATCTCTCCTCCTACTCCGAGAAGTTTAGAATCGAACTTCGAACCAACGACTATGCCCGAATCATTCTTACTGCTTGCGTCGCTCGATCTAAAGTCATTTCCGGAAGAATCGAAGAGACTCTTGCTCTCCGTATCCGAGATATTGGAAGATGTTCTTTTCGATAGATTCTTCCTGTCGTCCAAATTCTGTTTTTTAATATCTATGTGAGCTTGAACGGTCAAGTTCCCAGGTTCACCCGTGGCATCTCCGAAAAAAGAATCGTTCGTGATGGAGGATAATCTGTAAGTAAGATTTTCATTATTTTTCTCCAACTGGCAATCGAGCTTTTCGATCGAAGCCTCCTCCAAGTAATACGGTGGTCGCGGTGTGGAGGAATCTTTGCCTTTACGTTCCATCTGTCTCATGGCACCTTCGAGAGCTTCCATTTTTTCTAATAACTCTACATTTCTATTCTCGACGTCCTTGCAATCGGCTTCCGTCTGGTTTAATTCTTTCTCGCAAGATTCCAATTTAATTGTCAGCGAGTGTATGACAGCGGTCTTCTTAGAAAGTTCTTCCTTCAACTTTATTATCTCCGTTGGATCGCCACGTATCGTATTGGTTGATTTCGAGGATTCTTCGTCCACTATTTCGTTTTCCTCCTTCGTATTAAGATACTTGTTCTTTATTTCTTCTAAATCTTCTCGCAAAATTGTAATTCTACTGTTTTTCTCATCGATCAAACTTTTTAATTTACTCGCCAAAGAATTCGAATTACGATCAGGATCGTCGTCGATGACATTCGAGTTGGACATTTCAGATTGTGCTAAGTCCTGAAAATCTTTTAATTCTTTCTTCAACAGAGCTAACTCGTAGCTACACGTGTTCTTATCCGCGAGAACGGCTCGATGCTCGTCCTGTAGCTTCTTCAAGGAGTCCTTTAAAGCGCCGATCTTCGATGTCGTGCCAGCTTGCCAATCTTCGTGAAGCGAGCTGTCCGTGTCTTTATCGTCGTAGGAGAGTTCGTCCCTCTTACGTTTTTTGCCGTACATTATACTATCGATACGTTTCGTGTAAAAACTCTCTATCTGATCGACCGACCATTTTAACAAAACCTTTCCCTCCTCCTCAACTTCTTTCGTACGTTCCTTCCACGTTTCTTCGATGCGTTGAATCTTATCCTTATAATAATCAGCTAATTCCTGTCGTACTTCGAGTTCGCGTTTCAGCAGCGCCACTTTTAAACTTTCTTCCTGGAGCGTAGAATTTCTTTCAGGTTTGACCGTCATTTTTTGCGTACTTTGGTTATCCTTCCGTTCGTCTATTGGTAAAGTTAACAATTTCCAATCGTCGAAACGTGTATTGGTATCGGCGATCTTAGGGCAACGTATTATTCCTCTAGCCGATCTTCTTGATTCCTTGATCTCCGGTCCAATTTTTCTCGCTATAGCAGAGATATTCAAGATACTCTGCGTTTCGTTGA
Source organism: Odynerus spinipes (assembly GCA_032403825.1). Lineage (NCBI taxonomy): Eukaryota > Metazoa > Arthropoda > Insecta > Hymenoptera > Vespidae > Odynerus > Odynerus spinipes. The sequence continues at coordinate 295,020 of JAIFRP010000045.1, read as the reverse complement.
CGAGTTCCGTAGATGGATCGATGTTGATGAGAAACGTGACGTGTTCGTGACCGGATAGAGCTCTTTGAAAAATCCTCGTCAATTTGGATTCTCTGAAAGGGCCATTCACGTGATCGGTGACTTGTTTCGTAGACTGTCTTTCGTAAACGGTCTTGAGACATCTACCAAGGACTAGCAGACTGTTGTTAATATTTCTTGCTTCTTTCAGTCTCGTTGAACTATCGCCTACTTTCTTCGATCGTCCGGAGCCAGCTAGATCGCAAAAGGTCAAGGTACTGGCTTCGACTTCATGGGGCGCGTAAGCTTTCTGATACTTCAGCAGACCCATCGTAAATATGGTGTGCGATCTAGAACTTTTGGGATTCAGCGTTGTGAAAGCCGTGTTCATCCTGGATTGTCCCGCCATCAGAATTTGGCAGGCTTCGAAAGCGGTCGTCGCGTAGACGGTCGTTAATCCCTTTACGTGTGTCAGGCCGTTCTTGTCGCCGATCAATTTTAACGAACGACTTTTCGTTGAATCATCGAAGTCGAGAAGATCGTAAATGTTTTCGTTATAAATCTCGGCGAATGACAACCATACAGCGTACATGGATTCACCATTAGAATCCTTATTCTCGTTCGATTGTTCGGAGTTCTCCAATGATCTGCGAGCTTCCGTAAATTTCTCCTTATTGATCATCTGAGACTTCAAAAGCTTTTCCTTCTTTTCGGACTCCTGTAATCTCTCATAATCATCCAGACTAATCAGCGTGTTGTTGGGATTGAGTTTATACCAGGGCATCAAAGTGCAGGTTATCGCGGAGAAAACGTACTCGATACTACGAGGAATCAAACCTGGCTGATCAGGCGTACCGTAAAGCGTGTAGGTCTTACCGGAATTCGTTGTACCATAGGTCATGATCGTCGAATTCTGCCCAGTCAAGAATTCCACGATTCGCTGTTTCACAGTTTGCTCGAAGAATTCCGCTTGAGAGATCTCCGGCTCGAAGATCTTCGAGAAAGTGAATGTTTTGGTAACCGAACTGCTAGGTCTTGATAATCTTGGAGTTCTTGGTTTACCGCATGGCGTGAATCTCGTACGAAGCGTAGTGGGGTTCAGTACCGCGTACGAACTCTTGTTAACAGAGATTGGCATGTTATTTCGCGTGGTTCTGGTTCCGGGTTTAATTTTTAAGAATACGTCGAAAATCGGAGACGTCGCGACGCGTGGACTCTCGGGGATCGAATCTTCTACATCGCTATCAATCGATTCTACTTCAGATTCTTCGATCAGCACATTTTCCATCGAGGATCTAGCGATCGGGGACGAAGGATTGTCATCGGAGATCATGACGTATCGAAGTACGGAAATAAAAATATAATGCAGCGAAAGAAAGGTAACGAGTTCTAAAGGTAAACTGTAATCTTCAAGTTCACGAGAATCAGGGAAACATTTTGGTCTAATTATTTTTGAAAAATATCTTAAAAACATCAACTCGATCGCGTTTTCACGTGATCAGGTTCATCCACCTCGATTGCATATTTAACGACGAACGGATTATAATCACCCGATTTATTCGCGATCGTTTCCTCGATTTTTATTCGCGATCGTTTCCTCGATTTTTATTTGCGATCGTTTTCTCGATTTTCATCCGCGAATATGGGGTTAGAATACTGATCTTTCCCGTCACGCGAACCAAATTACTTGAAGCTAACTTCTCGAAACGTTATCGATATTGACGCACGACTGTCGATTACAATATATCGCAATAAGCACAAACTAGTTAACCTATGAAATATATTTAAACAATTTTTATTATCATAATTAAAGTAATACCGAATTACCAAGAAGATCGTTAGAATCCAAGGTCATGGACCTCGGTGAATCCGAGAAAAGGTAAGAAATCGAAATAAGAACGATCCTTGAAGGATTCGAGCGCGCAAGAAGCTAGATTCGAGAGAGAGAGAGAGAGAGAGAGAGAGAGAGAGAGAAGGAGAGAGAGAGGGAGGGAGACAGAAAAAGAAACAGAGGGAGAGAGAAAGAGCTCGTCGGAGCTCGACCGATCCAGAAAATTGCTCAGAATTCAGTCGGACGAGCGCCTCGAAATATCTTCAAAGGGAGAAGACTCGGTGCGGCAATTTATACGCGTGTCGCCTGGCTCATTAAACGCAGCCAATCAAAGCCGAAGCTAATAGCCACCCGCGCTCGGTCGGCTTCGGGAGATGGGGACGTTATGTCCGTCTGTCCGTTCTTTCGTCGTTCTTCCTCGCTAATCTCGACATCGGAATCGTATCGTGCTTACAAGCATAAGTCGCCCACTGTGTATTCCGAAGAGCGGTGGCTAGGATCGGCGGTGCCTTTCAGAGGCCTACAATCGACTCCTTGTATCGACGAACGTTTCCCTTCTCTTCCTATCTCTTTCTCTCTTTCTCTCTCTCTCTCTCTCTCTTCTCTCTTTGCGTTCTCTCATCCGCCTTTCTAGCAAGATTTCGCTTTTCGTCTTCGCCGCTTCATACCGCACTGTATATTGCCTCATCGCACGCGGCTATCTTTCCTTCTCTCTCTCTCTCTCGGTCTTTCTTTCTTCATGCGTCGGTCATGGCTTTCGAGCATCGCTAAAGCTCGCCGCCACTTTCCCTCTCCCTCTCTCCATCTCTCTCTGTGTTTCTTTCTTTCTTCCTGTCCTCGACCAATCCGTTTGGGTGGTCTCCGACGACTTTCCAGAAGCACATGCCTTTCGACTTTCCGTATCACAGCAGATTTTCTGCAACTCAATAAGATATTAGTCAAGCCGCTGTCTCTCTTACGTTCATCGATCTATGTAGGCATACCTACCTTGGCTCCGTGAACATGTCGATGGTGTATCAAGAGGTTAGGAAAGTTTGGACGTTTTTACGTAGCGAGCTCCCGTGGGATCTTTAAGTATTTACGTCATAATAGACACATCACTTTTGATCTACGATGTAAGCCCGCGATACGGTATAACGCGCGGATCGTAAAAACCTTCGAGGAAGGTAGAACGGTGGAAGATAAAGAAGAAGGAGAAGAAGAAGAAGAAGTCCTCTCCTTGCTTTCGAGAGAGTGAGAGAGAAAAATCGTAGGATGGTATAGGCGCGCTCGTATATAAAACGTTGCCGGTGTATGAAAAATAACAGCCACGTTGCCTCGCCCCCTTATATCGGGCGTTAATGCTTCTGCGGTGGATTGATGTTCCGCCTTTATGGGTTATTTATTTAATACTGACAAATTTCGCCCGGTGCTCTTGCCACCGGGCCCCGAGACTCGACCATCGCCGACCGCTTCTTTTATGGCACCTTTAATGGCGCTGGAGAACGGAACGGTATTCGGTATCCGTGATTCGAGGGAGGCCTTTATCTCTTTTTCTCTTTCTCTCACTTCGGATACGACCTTGGCTACAAATACTCATCTTCTGATCTCTTTCTCTCGTTTTTGTTCCGATTCCCTCAAATTACTCTATCTCGCTGTTTCCTTCTTCGTTTTCTTTTTTTTTCTTTTTTATTATTATTTTGCAGAAGCATTACGTCGTTTTTCTTTCGAGTTCAGAAAAACAATTATTACTTTAGCTTACGGAATTTTTCTTCATTTTTTTACAATTAACTCGATCAATGAGTATCGACGTTAACGATTATGAACGAACGTTATACCAAACTATGTATGCGGTTGCTTCGGTAGCAGCTGCCGGATTTGCGAGCAACACGCGTGGAAGGAAGAATTGATGATGATGGCGTCCACGAAGATCGTGGTACCACGACCGAATGATCGAGACGACGATGACCGTTGCATGCGCGTCGAAAGGGAGATTAGCCATCGCGCGTCTTTCAAATCAGCTCAAATAATAATGATGAGTTATAAATGCCACTAACGGCGAACTCGAGCCAGACTGATCCCGAGTTAAGATAGGTCGGCTCTCTCTCTCTCTTTCTCTCTCGTCTTTTAACTCCGTGCTACTCATCGCGATACGATAATAACATATAGAGATCATTTCCTAGACCAATTCATTTTTATTACTTTATCGAGAAGATCTTTAATGCTCGGACCATAAGCTTGAGCTAATAAAATTACTCGAAAAAAATTAATTATTTATAAACGACGATAAGAATGACACGAAATGCGTGTCTCAACCTAGTTAGATGAAATCTGCTTATGCATCGAATAATAAAAATTACTTTCGAATCGTTCGAAGGAAACGTTCCGAGATCTTTGATCGAGGTAAATCGATCAGAGGAAAGAAAATGAATCGTACGATCTATCTAACTCGTCCGGGCAGATGTTGGATCGCCGGACGGCAGGCTGTGTATACGTTCGAGCGGAAATGACGCGCCGTAAACGACGAACGGACGAACGGACGGACGGACGGACGGTTGCCGATGATGATCTCACGGAGATGATACGTGCCGATAGGGATCTCTATCTCGCTCGCACTCGTAAGTGCTACCGCATCGTATCGCGCTATGAAATTGTTTAAAAACGAACGATAGGTCCCTCGCATGGTCGCGCAACGTCGCCCTAATGACGCCAACTGTCACTACCGCGATGAAGGTCCCTTCGCTCACGTGCTCGTTGATGCGTCTTAATTGCCCCCGCAACTCGCTCGTTATTAATGCCTAAAGTAGCAGTTACGCTTTCGGTGCATCGATCGCCGGAAAAGGGAACGCGGTGTGTGGGTTCGATAATGTTTGACGTTCGATCTCCGAAAAATTATTTGGGTCAATCTCTGGGAACTACTTTTTTGTTTAAACTTAAATTGCTTTATAGTGTACGTTGAATATTGCTAAATTCTTTTGTAACGAGATACCTACCTTCCCTTCGATTGATCTTAAACGATCTTAAACTTCCCTCCCAAAAAAAAAAGAAAAGAAAGAAGGGGAATCAAAATCCAAAGTACACGCACACGTATACTCGAGCATCCACACGGAGGTAGAAAATCCTCCTGGAAGTCTGGCAGAATGGCTACGGTTTCTCAAGAAGCTTCGCCTTTTCGCCTCGAAGATATTAGATTTATCCATTTGTTTGCCGAAAGTCTCATAAATATAAGCTCCCTTTGACGGCATCCCACGGGTCTTATCCGCCGCGGTGATCCCGTGTGCTGCTTCGTCTATGCTCGCTACGTTGGTAGAACGAAAAGGGCTGATGCTGGTAGACGAGGAGGAGAAAGAGGAGACGAAGGAGGAGGAGGAGATGGTGGTGGAGACGAAAAGGCGTGGGCGGGGGTAGAGGCACGGGAAAAGGATCGATCCTCGCGCTCTGCCATCAGTATTCCCAATTAACGAGATCCTTTCATCAACCGAGCGAATATACGAAGGGGGAGCGACGCCGGGTTACGTTTATAAATATGATGATCGTAAAAGGAGGGCATTACCATCGATGAGACGGAGCAGATTTTCCGGACTTTCTTCTCTCCTACTCGTTCTCCTTGTCGCTTTAGTATACGAGAGCGAGCGAGTGAGAAATAGTAGTAGGGGAAGGGGGGTGGGAATGAAATTGATGGCGACGTCGGCGTCATAGGCCGGAGGATCTTACAGATCGCACGGAACGTAATCTAGAGGGAATAATTGATGCTTGGTTCATCGTCGTAGCCCGATACTTTGATAATCGAGAATGATAACTTACTATATCTGGGTTAGATTGATATCCTGTGTTATTTATTGAAACACGAGAATGCTATTTTTCTCTTTTTATTATTTTTAATGGAATTAGAAGTTTTTTTGCGTAACACGGGTCCTTGAGATTGTAGGTACATATATACGTATAAAATGTTGGGAAACAGTGCACTTTTAAAGTTTCGATTTATTCGCAAAATTTTTCCGAGAATATTCATAAACCTCCTCTTACGTATCTCGCGGATGCCAGAAGGAAAGAACCCGATATGCTACGCGAAAAAGAGTAAAGTACGATGAGAGAAAAAGAGTGAGAATGTGTGTGTGGTAGGAGAGATAGATGTTGCACCGGGGATCGACGTCGGCGACATAATAGGGGGCGTTGCGAGAGCTGATCAAAGACGATGGAGCTTTGAGGAGGAAAATTGGTAAAGAGGGACTCTCGCAGCTCGACGAGGCTGCGAACGTGTATATCCAGCTCTCCCGTCGATCGTGTAAAGAGGGGACACGAAGGAGGAGGGAAGGGCTCGTTCGAAGGTGCCGGAGGAGGATAGAGGAGAGGGCGCGAGACAGCATCAAAACTAATACTCCGTTATATCAGGAGTTAGAGGTGTTAGCGAATTATGTCGTTTATCGGATAAAGCTGAGAGAGAGAGAGAGAGAGAGACAGAGAGAGAGGAGAAAGATTCCTTGTCGAAGGTCTCAGCTCTCCGGGAAAATCGAGCGTACCACCCCTTACCACTCTTCTTACCATCGATCTCGCGCTAACGACGGATGCTGCGAAATTCTATCTATCGTCGATTAATCTCTCACGTAGGATTTCAAGCTGATCGTGAGATTTCTCATATAGGTATACAATAACGTAAAATCGCCTAAGCTATCGATTTTGTTAAAAAGTTATTTCGTTGACTTTTTATTCGAGTCACATGGACCATTTATTCGTTGATCACCGAAAGTGAGAAAAGAGAAACGTTCGGTAGACGCGAACGCACGAAGTCGCCGCAAATCATCGAAGAGAATCCGCCGAACGGTAATCAGTGTTCATTAAACGTAGGAAAGCGTGTGTGCGCTAGCTTCGTCCACGGGGCTTTCTCCCGTGGGGAGATCTTTTCAATAACTCTTGGTCGGCCGGTAATTGGTGGTCGGCGATATCTCTCGTAGCTTCTCCTCCACTCCTCGGCTTTCTCCTTTCTCCTTGGCCCTCGGGTCCTCCACAATGTCGTATATAACAATATCCCAGCCCTGTCCCGTCCTGACCGCTATAGATAGAGAAACATTAAGTGCTCCGGACACACGGAAAACGCGTCACCCTTCTCTTCCTTTTCTACTCGATCCCTCTTTCCTTCTCCTTTTGTCGTTTCCTATATCTTTCTCTCCTTCTCTCTCGTGCACACGTACAGCCTGAGATCGCGTTACCAGAAAAGGGACGAGGAATATAAGGGACGATGTAGGTACGCGATTTCCACGCACATCGACGACGAAAACGATGTCACCATAAGAAGAGAAAAAGAGAGAGGCCGACCCTCTCTTTCTGTTTCGCGCATTGCAACCACATTGGCTACCGATGCTCACCCTTCTTTCATTTCATGTCTTATAGATACTTTGGAGACAGTAGTTCTCAGTTGATCGGAATAGTGGTTCTATTTATATATGTACAGGGTGTTTTTACATTTTCCGAAATAAATAATATTTTCGCATACCGTATGAATTTGTTAAATTCTATCGACGAAGGAAGTTTAAATAATTTTCTAAGAAATAATTACGTCGATCTATGAAAATTGCGTTAGCGATGTAACGAGACCTCTATTATCCCATATTTTTCATTTTGCTCAATCGGAGGATTAAAGCTCGACTTTAGAAAAAAGTAGAACGTAAAGAATTGAGAGCCTCTGTTGGAAAAGCGGTGAATGGAACACGGAGTCGCACGGTTAGGGGCACGACCGGGCGGACATTGGGTCATAAACGTTTATATTGCGCTCAGTACGCCAGTAATGCCGATATTGGCAAGTTATTGGTCCACTACTATCCCCAGCCTCCGAACTACGATCCACTATCCGCAAGATCGCTTGGCGCAAGCCAGAGCGTATCTTTCGTAATCCGGGAAAGTATCCACTGCTTCCAGGACGCGGAAAGTTTAATTGGAAATATCGGAGTGGGATAGAAAGAGAAAGAGAATCTCCCATCTTCCTGCTACTCTCCCTTGAAAAGTCTAATTCCAAATCGATACTACCTCCGACGATGTTAAACGAAGGAAATATTACTCGGCGTAGGAGCAAAACGTGTATTTATTACGTAACGAGAATGGAAGCGTGAAAAAAGCTCGGCGAGTTTTCCTTCTCCCAGGGCTACTACTCCGAAGACCCAATCAACTGATATCGCGAGCTTAAGCCGCCCCAAGAGCCGCAACTCCTGATACGACGGTAGTTCGACGGTGGTTAGGTGGTCTGATCACGAGTTAGTGGCTTCGAGATGGCGATGTGGAAGAGGCGAGAGAGATGAGAGAGGAGGAGGGATAGAGACGGGGATGAAAGGAAGGAAGAGAGAAGCCAAGCCGACTTTATGTCGGTACGTAAGCCGGTTATAGGCGCTGCCGATGTTATTTGATGGCCAAATGCACTCCGGCAACGCGAAGGCGACCCAACCTTCTTCACCTTTCTATCCGATCTCTATCGTCCAGCCAACATTTTCTGAGTTACGCCACCCTACGCTCGCCACGTTCGCTCATCGACGCAAGAGCCGAAGAAAAGCTTCTCGCGCAGTACCGAACATTTTCTTTTCGTTATTGATATTGAAATAAAATGTGTTTTATACGACTATAGATTGTTGAGTATGTTATTTATAATCCTGGTCAACCTTTTTACTGCCTCTGCAAATTTCCAAATTAATTAACGATAGATTTATGATTAGATTGTTAAAAAAGTGAAAAGATCAAGTTAAACTATAATCGATAAAAAAAAGGAAAAAAAATACAAGGTTCGTAAAGCAGCGGCGCTTCCACGGAAAGGACAAGGGAAAGGGGAATGGGAATGGGTAACAAAAGGGGTGGCTGAGAAAAGAGATCCACCTCCTTCACCTGCCTCTCCAACACACCCTGCCTCGCGCTCGGGCGAGCACAAAACGCGCCGTGCGTTTTCCACTTCCACCCCCTCATCCACTTTCTCTCTCCCTCTCGTCCCCTTCTCTCTCTCTCTTTCTCTCTCTCTCTCTCTCTCTCTCTCGTAGCCCGGCAGCAGCCCTTTCGCGTATTAATACCTAACCGCGCGCCGCAATACTTAATGAATTCTTTGCCGAGATCAAAAAAAGCTCCGCTATGCCGATAACCCGTCGACGACGACGAGCGGGCTGAAGCATTTTTTTAAGCGTGCCAAGCGAAATTGAACGACGATATTTCTGCTACGATTTAACGATGACGTGCCACCTCCCCCCCTCTCTCTCTCTCTCTCTTTCTCTCTTTTTTCTCTCTTGTCTTCGTTCCACCCCTCTGTCCTCCGTTTCTCTTAACGAGGCACGTTCAGCAAAGTCCCCTTTCCTATTCCCTATCTCCTTTTCTCTTTCTCTCTCCAGCAGGAGAGTCGGGGAATACGATGTGTCTCTCTCCCCTTTCCTTGCTCATACGAATCTTCACAGATACGCGAGGTGTCAGCGTATAAGGCTGAGCAATGCATTAATGGCCGTTCTACGGCTCCGTAGACGCGATATCGCGCGTCTAATGAAAAATCTGAAAACTCGAACGACGCGTACGAATATTTTCACCGACTTCTGAGATAACGAGATGTTTTACGATTAGAGAAGGATAGGAGAAATTAATCGACATAAAATACGAAACGTCGTGTTGAAGCTATGACTTGGAACTAATTAAGCTAGGGTCAATCGTCGTGCTTAAATAATGAAAACGTTTCACCGAGATATCAGCAGATAGAAAGAAGAGAAACGAGACGGTCTCCGGTGAGACGCTTCATTAGCAAAATTCTATGTGATTTGCGAGACGGACATAAGAAGAAGGTAGGACAGTCAGCTAGGAAGACCGGTCTTTTTGCTCTCTCCTATTCTAGGAGAGAAGTCGCCGAGGCGAATATACTGGGGAGAATTGGCCGCGACTGCATGCCTTAGGGTGATTGGGAGTTATGACTCCTAAACCGTGCTCCAGGGCGTCGGAAAGACTTGACACAGGTCAGATACCGCCTCGTAAAATGTTATGAGAATTAATGTCACCCTCTGTCCGCGTCCGGCATTACCTTCCACCACCCAACAACTTTGACTCCCCTTACCACCACCTCTAGCCTCGTTCAACCCTCCAGTCATAGTCCAGCCTGACCGACCAGGCGTTTCGACGTTTCACCTCGCTCCGATTGCCTTCCTCGTTCTCTCCTTCTCTTCGTTTTTCCTGATAGTAACAATTACAAGGTTACGATGACCACAACTTTTGTGGCTAATAGAAAAGTCGATACCCGATTCCTGGGAGTACGGTATTAAACCAACCCCTATCAAATGTTCTATCCGAGATCCCTTCGGATCGTTGTCTGTTCGAGGTTTCGGCCTTCTCCGATCTTCTAAAACGAGAAGAGAAGATTAATCGGAAGAATTTCGACCGATCCAAACAAAACTGGATAACGAATGTTCACGATTTCTACAACGTGGTCTATCAGAAAGTGTAGGAATAGATCGATTCACTGTTTTGTCACGCTCGTAAATTGATGCTACTCTTGAATAATAAGCGGAACTCTCGGAACGATGTACTTCCTGGACGTGTGCATCCGTCGAATCGAATTCTATGAATAACACGTCAATAATTTTGAAACAAAATTTGCGTGCTTATTGAGGAACGTAACAAAAAATAAATGAAATAAATAAACGTCAAAGTTTCGACCGAAGCAATCTTCCAATCCTTCCCGTAATCGTTCGATGACGAAATAGCCGACACGTACAAGCATTCATGCAAATACACACGCATATCGAGTTTACGCGTAATGCCGTGTAAGGAACGCGCGCGCTCTCGAAAATTGATTCGATCATCGTCGAACGCGTACATATGCGCGCGAGACGATCTATAAATAGTGGCACCGATGATGGAAGGCTCTAAACGAGATGATATGGCCTCTGATCGACCCAATCAATGCATCCACTAAATCATCGTCTAAACTGACGGCCGCAACACGCCGCGGTTAATATACACACGCCGTAGAACGTTGGTGGGCGACCGGAAGAGTCCACTCATCCAACGATTGCCGATGCATTGCGTCTTTATGAGGCCACGTTTACCCGTTAACTTTCTCTCTCGCTCGATCTCTTTCATTGGCTATCGGAAATCTTTGTTGGGAATTATCCACGAGACGGTTTGATTCTGCTATCGTTATTTAATCATCGTATGCGAATAATAAATTTCTTTTACCGAAAAAGAGAACGTCTTATTTTTATTCTTCAAAGAAAATCGACGGAGTTCTTTCGATCGGTCGGCAAAAACTTTCGAATTAAGCCTTTCCAAAGTCGAAGTGGAATCCACGAGCTCTTTCGTTACCAATTAATTAGCACATCTAGTGAGAATCGATGGCGACACCCTTCGAACCGTCGTAGGGGGTGAGAGAAGGGGGGGGGGAGAGAGAGAGAGAGGAAAAGTTCAAACAACGATGCGGTCTACTCGCGAAGGGACCGAAGGGCGAAGAAGGGCTGTCGCGGCGACGGACGAAGTGATTGCGTGGGGAAAGAGAACGAGCAATTTAATTAGTAGAAAAACAAAGGTTACGAGACCTATCGGTATCGACGTTACGATATATATATGTAGGTATATATTTTTTTCTCCATCCGTAACGTTCGAGTAAGTCTACATGGCTATTCTCCTCTTGCTTTCGCTACCTTCACCCTCTTTATATCTCACGCGTCTCACCACCACTCTCTTTCCTCTCTCTCTCTCTCTCTCTTTTTCTCCCTTTCTCTCTTCTTTGCCACCCTTTTTTCTGTACACGCGCACGTACACGGCCCTTTCCCCGGTACCTACTCTCCGACAGCTCCAATATTTTCAAATTAGCGCGTCAATGATTTTTTTTCGACGAAACAAAGCGTTCCTCGCCTCCCGCCGTTCCACATTTTAATCAATATACCCTTCTCTCCCTTCTTCACCCTACAAACACGCTACCACCCCCTGTATCGTCCTTCGCGCACGACTATTACGTAGGTACCTCCGTGCTCTCTGGCTTTCGGTCTCGATAAAAATTAATATTAGGATCCGTGTTTCTTCATACAGAAAATATTCGATGCCTCCCTTCGACTGTACAAGGTATTGTCCCTTTATTGGCCCCCGAATCCGTCGCCTATTATTTTCCAACAGACCGTCGTTCGCGTCTTCCATCTTCCATCTACTCTCTCTCTCTCTCTCTCTCTCTCTCTCTCTCTCTCTTTCTCTCTTTCTCTATTTTATGAAACGTATCGCATGCCTTCCAAATGGCACAGCCTATGCTTTGATCCCCCTCCCCTCGCCAAGGTACCTATCTACCCTGAAGTATATTTGCTTTTCGATATTTTCTCGAAAAAAAAAGTTTGTCCATCAATTTTAGATTCTACGCGAGAAAAATCTCCAAAGCTCAAAAAGTTTCGATTCAAATCGTAACGTCAGCAGATAAACTATTCTTCGTTGATCTTGATAACAAGAGGGGTGCCTTCGTAAAAGAAAAAATTATTTTCCCCCGAGTCCCTCTCGAGGAAGAAGTACCTATCTACCCGAACTCGATATTCCTGACTCGTCGTCTCGCTCAACTCTACTCTGGAATTATCCCGAAGGGTAGCGCGGCGAGAATTAAGGCTTCTTGCGGCATAAAAAATCTGTGTAATCAATTATCGAACCTTTTACCCCATATTTCACGGCCAATGAGTCGGCACCCCCTCTTCTCTCCTTTAAACGTTCCTCCGTGCCGCCAATACCGACCCTCCCTCGACACTTTTTACCCGCGATCTCTCTTTCTTCCTCCCTCCCTCTCTCTCTCTCTTTTTCTTCTTCAACTCCCTCTTCCGTCGTCTTCACCTCGCTCCTCGTTTTTTCCTACCCCTGCTATTTCTCTCTTTCTCTTTCTTCCTCCACTTTCTTTACTTTTATCGGAGAAGTCAAGGGAAGAGGAGCCAGCCGAGTCTTTGTTTGGGATATCAAATATTTATTTTCTTAAATAACGCAAAGGTCCTGTTGGGCGGATCGCGAGTATTTTTTCCCTTAATAAATTATCAACGATTATTGGCCGCATTTGCCTGGCCGCCGCGTTTTCCCTTTCCCCTCTTTTACTTTGTCTCTCTTTCTCGCATGAAAGAACATTTTTCTTTCTCTCTCTCTCTCTCTCTCTCTCTCTCTCTCTCTCTCTCTCTGTGTCTCCCTCTTTTCTTATTTCCTTCTGCAGACTCATCCCATCTCGCTCGCTCTCATTCCGTTTCCTCGTTCCGCTTTGCCGAAACCAAGTCGAGCGGAAGAGATCCTCTTATCCGCCGATGTTTACGCATTCGTAGGGAATGATTCCTATTTTCTTTTTTCACTCTCCCGACATCCTAGCCTACGAACACGGGTCCAGAAATTAACAGACCCTCGTTAACCATTCCGTTGGATCTTCTCGCGAGAAGTTTATTAAATTTCAGACATTCCACTTCATTAGCTAGACTTTGTACAAAGTTACTTTCGTGCGTATACGTTCGGTCACTCGAGAGAAAATATTTTAATCGAATCGAATGGAATTCGTATACTCCCATCAAACTCGATGACCTACCAAAGTTGAACGAAAAAGGAAAGATGCAAATTTACGGGAAATTACGAGGTACCCAGAGAGAAGAGCGGATAACAAGAGAAAGAACCTAGCTGGCTCGTGCTAAACGGAAACAGAGAGAGAGAGAGAGAGAGAGAGAGAGAGAGAGAGAGAGAGAAGAACAACAGTGGAGGGATACAGAAGGGAAAGAAGGTGAAACGCGGAGTTCCCACAGCTTTAAAAACTACTAAGCATTCCGCGTGTTTGTTTGAACGCGCACAATACCATTAGAAGTGCCTTTTAACCCCTCCGTTGTCGCCGTCATCGTCGTCGTCTGCGTCGTCTACGTCGTCGTCGAGACCAACTCCCTTTTCCGCAAGCACCTACTCTTTTCCCATCCCTTTCCCACCCCCTTCCTTCTTCCTGTCTTTCTCCTTCTCTCCTTCTCCTTCTCTCGTTTTTCTCGCTCGCTCCTTCACCCTCTCTTCTCACGATGCAAAACTCTGCCGGGCAAAGCACGCAAGTCGGCAAAGCGCATTCCTATACTCCTCCGCTCCTCACACTATCAAATCCCGCGGTGTACATACCACGGCACGCGGGCAACGAGTTACTACAGATTTTCACGTGGAGAAAACCGCGCGCGTACTCTCGCCTAACCCACCTGCGACCTCTCGTCTCGACCGGAGTCATAACGTTTGTTTTCATGCTTACTTTGCGTTCGCCGAACGAAAAAACCTCCAAGTACCTCCTCGCAGTCGCGAGACGAGGAAACCCTACGGAGAAAAGGAGGGAAGAGAGTGTGTATGTGTGTGAGGGAGAGAGAAAGAGAAAGAGAGTAGAGGGAGTGGAGAAAGATTTCATCGACGATTATTTTTCCTGTTTTCATATTTTATAATAATCTTGTCGAAAAGAACAATCGATAGTTTACAGATCGAAGATGTATAAAAATTATGTCGATTTTGGAAAGTTCAATAGCGAGAGAATAGATTCCTA
>JAIFRP010000045.1:268174-280622 GCA_032403825.1 Odynerus spinipes | reverse complement strand
GTTTCGTGGAGAATTCGAAAGTCGTTTTAAAAATGATGTTATCAGGAAATATACGAAAGCGTGGTCGTCCAAAGAAACCGCGGAATCTCTAAACTTAATCCTCGCTCTCTTTACCCGAAACGATCCTGAAAACTTTGTTACATTTTTGGTGGAAACTCGCATACGCTATTTATGTACGTATGTGCGATATAGGAAAGGGATGACACGCGGCTACGAGAATACAAAGAGAATCGTCGTGGGAAAAACAATGTGCTAAACTCTAAACTGCTTTTTATTCGTTCCTTCCCACTTCGTTGTTCAAAAAATTTGTCTCGCCGAGCGGTAAGTCGATGACGATGATAATTTTCGTTCTTTCTTTCTATTTTCGAGAAAATATTACGCGAGACGAAGGAAAAAGGGATGACGTAATTTACTTGGTCTTTTCGAGGATTCCATGAAATTAATTAGAATTTCTGTAGGAGCGGTAAAGTCGAAACTCGTGTAGAAACGTACGAGTGTTGTTTATATAAAAATGAATCATATTTTATGTTCGAAGAGCGGAGCGAAGCAAAAGAGAGACGACGAGAGAGGGTAGAGCAAGGAAACGAGAAGGCGAAGAATTTTAGAGAAAGGGAGGAGGAAGAGAGAGAAAGAGAGAAAGAGAGAAAGACGAATGGAAAACGAAGAGGCGGGAAGAAGGGAAATAGCGGACGCGAGTAGCTCGTACAAAAACCACGAGGAAAACAAAGCGTACCGTCGGCGAATTAAGAACGATATTTTAACGCTCGACTTAATTGCATTAAATTACGAATAAAAGTGGTGGTACTGGTGGTAGTGGCAGCGAGAAGGGAAAGAAGAGTGGCGGGGAAATGACGAGGAAAATATGAGAGGAAGGAAAAGAGGGGACAAAAGAGACAGGTGCCGCTCGAGTTCAACGAGATTTTAGGATTTCTCCTTGTCCACTGTCTCCCCTTTCGAATCTACGGATAAGTATTGTAAGACTAGAGAGAGGAATATCGAAGTTCTACTTGTTGCGGCAGTGGTCCTACATTTTTTACAAGATAAGAATGACAATGAAAAGAAAACCATGAACGTCAGTAACTATTGACAATCACTGCCTAAAGAAAAAGCGCCTATAATCGCTGAAGATTCCAAAGAGAATCTTTTTAAGTATCGGCATGATAAAGTTTTCTGTGATTATCCAATGTGAGAGGTCCCTTGAAGTATTTGACACACTCCTCGCAGTAAAAGCGATGCTTGTTCTCGTGGCACTTGAGATGCTTGTTCAGTAAATCCTTCCGCGCGAACGTCTTCTCGCAGGAGGTGCAAGGAAACTTATCGGGATTCACGTGGAAAGTGTTGTGACGCGTCAGATTGTCTAACCTCGTGTACTTTCTCGTGCAAATGTCGCAAGTGAACTTCGTTCTCTCGGAATGACATCTCTGATGATAACGTAGGTACCTCTTGCGTGCGAAACTCTTCTTGCAAGCGCAGCAAACGATCTGATTCGTTTCGTCCTTTTTACCGTCCATGTGCTCGTTCAGTTCAAGGTCGTTCGAGAACTCGTCGTGGCAGAAGGGGCAGGTCGACTTTTTCGGTTGCTGCTGTTGCTGCTGTTGCTGCTTACTTTTTTGAATGTTTTCCAGGAACATCGGATCCGTCATTATTTTATAGAGAAACGTGTCTTTTAATTTGTCGGCTGGGTCGATGGAGGATGGATAAGATTCTTCGGGATTTTCAGACTTCTCGTTCTCCTTCACTTTGTCCTTCTCAATAGGTTGAAAATGGCAATCGCGAGTCGAGAGGTCTATCACTTCTAAATTATTATTATCGTCATCGTTTGTGAATGACTTCCTATCCTCGATGGTATACCACTTGAAACATTCGCAGGTGGATGGGCCAGCCATCGCATCCTTTAACGTGTCAGCTGGCTGAAAAACGATTTCAATTATGAAGTAAAATATTTCAATATATGTATGTCAGAGTGAAAATAAATCACATTTCATAGATAGAACTGTCAAAATCAATTTTCATCGTAAGAATCGAAAGGACGCGTACAGGTCTCTTGTTTATATCGTTGGAAGGACACGAACCTAACCTCACGCACACGTACACGCACAGACATTTATATGAATCGAATTTGAACGAAGTTAGTATAATATATTTCTTAGCTGTCAAACACGTTACCTGTATGAGTTCTGACACGTCCCTTATTTTCACGGAATCGTTCGAAATCGCGCTCTCCTCCTGGTTATTTTCGAGGGAATTCGAGGAAGTGGCATTTTCGGTGCTCGATGTAGCGTTTAAGTCACTTTGTACGGTCATATGCCTCGGTACGGTCTTCACTCTCATCTTACAGCTAATTAAACATAAATATGACGAAAATTACTTTTTGTTGCATGGAAGAAGATATTTCTTAGCAAGAAAAAAGCAAATACTCACATGATTACGACTCTCGTTCAAAGCTTAATGAAACTTACGTGATCGCTCGTTGAATTCTTCCTCTAAACACAAACGTCGTTTTCGTTAATAAACAAAAAAAAACAGTAGTATTCGTTAAACACACCGACCGTACTTACCGTAAATTACGAAGAAGACGCCTTAACCAAATTTTCAATAATAACTCGCGTATATAATCATTTTAGCGTGTATCGGCACTTAAGACGCGATAGAGAGTGCTGTCGACACGAGTGACGAGGATCGACTGACATTCCATACGACCCATCTCGTCCTTTCCGCCATACAACAACAAAAGGCTTATCTTACTAGCAGGAGGTACGAATTCGATGTCCTTATTGATTCTAGGTTATTGATCAAGGAGAGTACTACTTTTTCTATAATACATACACACACATACACACAGAAGCACACGTTCTTGCCTATTCTCGATTCGAGTACGTACGTACCGAAAATTATGTACATGGGATCACGTAAACGAACTGTTGACCAACTTTTCTTCATTTATCGTTCATGAGAATATGGGATTAAAAAAATGTTTGGACCTGCTTTCGACGATTATTCCTCCGAGTAAAAAGGAATAAAAAAGGCACCGAACACAAAGCGGGATCCGGTAAGAAAGATAAAGGGAAAAGGCGAAAGGCCGTGGACGGGGTCAAACATAAAATCGGTAAAAAAAGCGAGTCGATGTTTGGGAGCGATGTTCTAGCGAAGCATTTCCTCTTACCACCACCCTTTCTCTCGTCCCTCTCTCTTTCCCTCTCTCTTTCTCTCTCGGTCGTTAATACAGCATAAGGAGGAGCCAGGGTTAAAGCGAGGGTGAAGCGAGGATTTTTAATTGTAGTTCACCCGGTATAACCCTGGCTGGAGCCAGTCGGTATTGTCATACCGAGCAGCGCTTTTCTTTATTTCCCCAGTGGCTGGATGAGGTTATACATTTTTTTTAACTACGGCAATGCCTCCGTCTTCTTATTAGCAAAGCTAATTGGAAATACAAATGGTTATTCACGGTAGTAAGAAGGAAGGTCGCCGCGAGAAGATCGGTCGGTAGAGAAGGAGAACGATAGAGAGCCAATGAGCGAGAGTGAGAGAGTAAGAGAAAGAGAGAGAGAGAGAGAGAGAGAACGAAGAGACGAGAAAGGACGCAGAGAGGGCTCGGCGCACTTCTGCGTATTAAGCTTGTATTTGCCCCGGATAATTAGGACTTTTTCCCGGCCAATTCGGATGAATAATTGATTTTCTTCTTCCCGGTCGCTCCGAACGCCCGTCGCTCTTCGAATGACAATCACCCGGAAAAAAAAAGAGAGAGCGTATCTTTCGGATGAAATATTCAATGCCGAGCCGGTGGTGCCAAGCCACCCATCGTGCCGTGGAAACGGAAGGGGGTGGAGAAGGCCCGAACGGAAATACGATGGGGTAATAAGTAGAACGAGGGTCCTCCTCAAATGCAGAAACACTGTTCTTATCGCTGTGGATCGCGACTTTCAAAATTTGAGAGTAAGGGTGAAAGAAGTTGTGGTAGCCGCAGCTATAACAAAAAAAAAACTTTATCACAAATCTTCGACTCACCTAGTATCCGTTTCCTCGATATAAATTTGTTGGCGTTTCGAAAAGCCTATTTGATTAACAGTCAATCATCGCTCCCATCTTTTTAAAAACTCGAATCGCGTATCAAAGGATATCGAAGCAAGGCGAAGAGGGGTCGAACGAAGTCAGTCGAATCTCCAAGGAGCTTTTCCTTTTTGTTCGTCGCGAAAAGAAGGAAAATGCCCGCGGCGGGCCTGCTAACTTTTTTTCATCAGCATTTTACGGTTATACCCGCGCATTAATAATGCACATGCTTAATATAAAGGAGAAGCCCGCGAGTCTCCGTCTAATAAACTGGAAGAATGCTTTATAACCGGCCGCGGTTTCGGCTCGGAAAACGAAGGGTGGGGAAGAAAGGAAAAGCAAGACAGAAGGAAGAAGAAGAAGAAGAGAAGAGAAGAGAGTGAGAGAGAGAGGAGTGAGTCGAGGAAGACTCGCGTCGAACGAGGGGGTTCCCTTCGCTTCTTTATGTCCCGCAAAATAGCCAATCTTTCCACCTCGCGTCGAAGGAAAGTGGCCAAACTTCTCGAGACGCAACGAGACGGCGAACTCGCGAGAAATTTTCCTCCCCTTCACCCCTGCCTCGTCTTACGACGAAGTCTGGACCACGGTAGCTTCAACGTTCTTCGTGCATATCGATCGATCCAGTTATCTTGTAAACGAAATGTCACAATAAATTTGAGTCTATTTTATTCTGGATTCTATTTAATTTCACCTCGTCCTCGATCTTCCCATCCTTTTTTCAGCCAGCGTCGATTTCCAAGTGGCGCAAAATGTGCTGGTGGGATGGTAGGAGCCGCTGGCGCGAGATACCGTAGGTGAGACTTTTTTTTTGAAAAATATGAGTTTAATAAAGAAGGAAAGTATGATGTATGGGCCTCGTGCCAAGGGAGAGAGAACCAAGCAGGATCAACCGGCTTCGATACACAGATATTGTATACGTAATATAAGTAGATGGTAGGGGGTGAGCGCCGTGATGTACTGGGTGTCGAAAAGTCTCGCGGGACGTTCGACGGGCTTTTCACGCTCGAACAAAATTGCCATAAGTTTTTATTAAACCAACGACGACGTTGTACGCGCCTCTTCTTTCTTTCTTCGCTCGCGTCTCGGCTCAATCTCGAAATATAGCCTTTCGCTCCTTCTATTCTTACACCTTTTTTTTTGTATTGTTTAATGAAACGTAACGTAGCGTAACGTTGACCATTTTTTTTTTATTTGATACAAATTATTCGGAATTTTATCGCGTAGTATCGCGATACGTACTTACGGAAATAAACGCTGACTCGAAGGAGTCGATATACCTACAACAAGAAATTCCCGTTTGTTTCTCATCCGCTTCCAAGATCTTTACATTCGATCGGACACGGAAGAATCCACCATCGAGATTAATACTTCGCGCGCGAGAGATTTCCATAGAGATCGGTGACACCCTCGAGAAACGACGACGACTGCGATGACGTAAGTTCGAACTAAACGGGAGAAAGAGGGAGGGAGAGAGGACTATCGAATAGAATGCCCGTAACTTATCCAGATAAGGGGTTGTAAAACGATACCGTAGCTATCCGCCAATACGGTTTGCTCCCTTTTCGAAGGAAGGAAAGGTGGAAGGAGTGGAGAGCTCTGCATCCAGGTTGTGGCCAGATATACGAAGCAATTCCGTAGAAATTGATGCCATTTGAATATCGCGCGCTCCACCGATCTTCAAGATGCTACCGTTCGTATACGCGCGTTTACAGGATCGTCGGAGATTCGTATCGTGCTTTTCCCATTGGTGTCGTTGAAGCTTCGGCTTTACGTTCGAGTTGAGAAGATCTTTATACTATTTCATTCCTTTGATCTCTTACTCACGGGAGGATTTAATTTTATGCTAATTATTCTTGTAAATTATCCTCATCGCAACGTCATCTTCGAATGCTCGTCTCGAGAGTACACGTTGTTATTTATCAAAAGAATACTTATTAATAATGCAGTAAGAACGAGGATATGTCTAGTCTAAGCTAATGCAACGAAGGAGTCACCTCGATCTTGTTTATCACGCGCGTTGCCAAAGTCGAAGTACACCCTCTCTCTCTCTCTCTCTCTCTCTCTCCCTCTCTCTTTCTGCTCGCTAACCGTCAATGGCGCTTCTTAGCTTATGCATAAAGCTCTTTCCTCGTGCCTCACCTCTGAAACTTCCCAGCTTCATCTCTCTTCCAACGACTCCTCGGCTCTCACGATTTCAACCACCCTAAACCACCCACCCGTCTTCTCCCCGTTTTATCGAGGCTTCAACCCCTTCTTCGACCGGTAGTACTACTAGCAGGGCGCCCGTCTCGCTCGCGAGTGTTTCCGCCAGGATGTATCTCAAAATCTATACGAAAGGGGCGGGCATAGGGGGAGAGAGGGAAAGGGGGTGGGTGGGTGGTGGTAGAGGGATGAATCCGAGGGACTCGATGCCGGCGGAGAGCAGGGCGGTTTTCGAGAAGGGTGAGCCCCGTCACATTTCACTACAGACTAATAACTTCTGAATATTCATTTCGTGTTTCTCCTTGCCTGCTCGCGAACCCGTAAGCAAAGCTAATGCGACGCTCACAACGTGCCGGAGCAGATTCGCGAAGGTATCAGATTGTTTGCGAGCCAACGTGCACGGCTCATGGCTTCATGGTTTATGTTCGCATCGTCCCTTTCCCTTTCTCTATCTATCCGTTTCCGTCTCTTCTTCTTTAAGAATACGTTGCTTTTTATTTTTTGAAGAAAATACTTTTAAAGAATCCTAATTTTACTAAAATGTTAATCGATAGAGAAAAATCGCACGCATCCCTTTTTACGGATACTCATAGATTCGATTCCGTGTGGAAAGAGCTTAAGGGGTACGTATTTTCCTTCATCGAAGCGAGAAAAACAGAGCAGCTTGGAAGGCAAGGGAAAACTGAGAGACAGTCTCCATGGCAACTATGAATTAAGTAATCAATGAATTATTATTGACATTGATGTCAGTTCTCTCCCTTTTCTTTCTCCCTCCTTCGCCTATACTTTTGAAGACTTAGAATACTTGATCGAAGTCTTAGACTTGCATTCTATTCCGATATCTTTTAAATAAACAGAAAATCGATAAAACTAGCGTCAAAAATGTTTAATGGGTTTGTATTCCTTGAATATCAAGGAAGAGGAAGTTCGTTTCTAAAATACGTCAGAATCGATAAAATAGTAATTACCATTAACGACCGACGTGCGCAGTTTCTTCCTCCGTCGCCCCCCAGCCTCTCACCCCCTCGAACGAGAGCTTCGCGTCGTTGGTAATTCGAAACGAAGCTCGCAGAAAATACGATAGGATGCTTCGAGATAGGAAGAGAGGAACGAACGGATGGGGATGGGAGGAGTGAGCGTTGTCGGAAGAAAGGCGCACGGTGGAATGCTTCTGGCCAATAGAAGAGACATCGCGCCAGCTTCAATTCCGCGATCTCTGCGACAAATTAGCACGGACGAATTTCACCCTCGACTCTCGTACTCTATCGTTCTCTTCTTTCCCTCTCGCTCTCCTTTCTGCGATATCTTACGAAATTTTCCTAAAAAGTTTCTCTCTCTCTCTCTCTCTCTCTTTCTCTCTCCCTCGGCAAAAAAAACAATCGTGTCTTTTCAATCGTTCTATGAAAAACGTAAGACGTACAGTGCGAGTGAAACGGAAAAGCGTGTGCTCGCTACAAAAGTCAGGGACGAACTGAACTCGTTGAACAACAATCAACAATCCGAAATTTCCTCTATCCTTCACACGCGATCCTAGCGGCAACGGATAGACCAACTCGCGTACCTATACACCTCGACGAGGTTCCATTGTCTCTGGACAAACTACCCCACTGGTTAGGAAGCGTGTGATAATAAATATAGAGAAAATGAAAAATTATTAAAAACTTCCTTTTTAGCCTTGGTAATCCTCCGAGTCCCCAAGAGATGGCGCATTAAAAAGCTGCCGTCTCGCTTTCGCTATCTTTCTCTCTCTTTCTTTCTCGCACCAGTTTCTCGTCCACCCTCCGCGCTAAACCCTCTTCTGCTGGCCCTCCTCCACTCCTATCCCCCACCACGATCTCCTCGTCCTCTTCCATCTCCGCTACTCTATCTCCGTTTTTCTCTTTGTTTCTCTTTTTCTCTCTCTCTCTCCGTTCTCTTCGTTCAGCAACGACTACTACTACTCCCGAGGTCGTTCTAGGGGGTCGGGCATCCGGACACGCGAATTATTTATACGCGGGAGTCTCTCTGACGACATTACCACCGTGTTAGCATTAGATCATAATGTACGACCAAGCGTTACGAGCTTGCCGTGATTCGACCTTACGCACGTTCCCACGTCTCCGCGAGTCTTCGCGTTACGCGAAGGATTTTCGAAAGAATTGATGATTCCGATTTAATAAGAGAATGAAAAAAATTAGCTGGATTCTCTGGACCGTACCGAATCAATCGCATATAAATATCCATCTCCAAATACTTTTTTCTTCTATTCCGAAAGAGGTAGAGGTTCGTTTAAAAAGGAAAACTCTTAAAGCTGTTCCGAAAAAAGATCGCTCGGACGATGAACGCTGGCGTACTTTGAATATAAAAAAGAAAAAAAAATACGACTCCGCGGCGTAGTATGGTGAAGCCGAAGGGGAAGAAGGATATTAGCTGGAAAACGAGCCGATATATCGCTCGATTTTTTCGCTCTCGGCGCATCCGAAGCTCGTTTCTCCGGACGGTTATCGGTGAAAGGAGATCGAATAACCTATTCAGAATCACCGTCATTAACGTCGTTATCGCCCGTCGACGGATCGCGGTAAAAGCGAGCGTAGGTGTGGAGGTAGGCGAAGCGTGTAGGTAGCGATGCCGGTTATGGTGGTGGTGGCGGTGATGGTGCAGTGGAAGGTAGGTAGATAGGTAGCGGAGGAGGATTAGCGAGCAAAGTGGAAGCCGTCGACTTGGTGAGCGCGCGCGCGAGCGTACGAACGTGTGCCAGCCTCCTCGTATCGTCGCTTTCATCCTCTTCTCCTCGCGCAACTTAGCGCACTAGCGAGAGATATATAAAGGGATATAAACCGCGTCTCCCGCGGCTCTGTCGACGATTGGATTCGCCAATTAATCAGCGAAGGGAGAGAAAAGGAAGGAACGATGGGAAGAGAGAGAAAGAGAGAGAGAGAGAGAGAGAGAGAGAGAGAGAGATAGGGACAGAGATAGACACGAGGGTGGAGACGGTCCAGGGCAGCTTTGGCGGCCATGACGACTCGCCGGAGCGTGGATGAAAGAATAACGATGCGGAAACGAAACGAAATTTAAATATTCTCGCGCTCCCGCGAGTAGTATCGCCGGGGCATTCCTCCGCCACCCTTCTCCGCCATCGTAGAAAGGGTGGGCGAGCTCGGTGTAATTGCAAAATTGCATTAGCTTTGTGTTCTTCCGCCGTTCGCCCAGACGTAAGAGATACCAGTCCCTGTGTGTCGAGCCCGCGTGTGCCTGCCGTCGGATGATTTATATGGATCTCTCTGCTCCTCCTCCTCTTCCTCCACCTCCTCCACCTCCTCTCTCGTTCTTTTCCTTTTTTACGCTCCCTTTTTCCCGCATATCGTCCAAGTAGCGTCTCCTCTCGGCTGGACACGAACTCTCGTCACTTTTTGCCTTAACATTCGTTCTCGTGCTCGTCAACGTGTAATCGTCATTGGTTTTAATATTTCTTTATCCTCGATCGTTATTACAAGTCGATTGTAGGTCCAGTGAAAAGCGTTGGATATATAACGAAGATACAATAGCGTGATGTTCATACCTAATATATTTCCTCTCTCTGGAAAAGAGGAGAGATAGAAAGATACATAGGTATATACCTATACACGTACGCGAAGAGAGAAGCGGACCAGGTCCGTCCGCTGTATTAGATTTGCTTTCTAGGACACTTTAATCAGAATGTACCTATGTAAATTTTTGAATACACATCCCTTCTCGTCGTCTCCCTCGCGATGTTTGTATAGGTCAGGCAAAGGTATTTTCCTGGCGATGGCGGCCGAGGATGAGGAGGAGATAGCGGAGATGGAGGTGGAGATGGAGGAGGTGGAGGAGGTGGAGGAGGTGGAGCAAGAGGAGACGGTAGAAAGAGGAGGAAACGACGAGAGTCGTTGCCATCGCCGAGGCTGGCACCATCGCGTACCGTGAATTAAAGAATTTGCAATTCTGAATTTCAGGTGATCGCATATACATATACCATCCGCGGCTTTATCTCGGGCATCGTCTGCTCCGACGACAACGACAGCTCGCCGGCTCGTCTTTCGTATCGACCATCGTGCGTGCGTGCGCGCGGTCGAGTGCCGCGGAAAAAGCTTTTTCAAAAGACCAAAGCTCCGTGGATCTCGTGCCGAAGAGGATCGGCTTTACTTTGAACAAAAAGAATGGGAAATTATATCGATGTACGAAAGAGATTTTTCCATCGCCGAAATTAACGTTCTTTCGAATTTATCGAATCGAATGATCCGTCGACTGAACTAAATCAACGGCTTACTTTTTTTTTTAAAAAAAGAACTTAAGATTTTTATATCCTACATCGGTGAAAATCTTGCTCTCACTTTTTCGTAGCACAAATCGCGTTACTTTTACCGAGGACTACAGTAACCGGCGTTATCATCGCCGACGCACCGTGCCGCTCGCCGAGCGGAAGAAAATAGGCGCGTTCGCTCGCGACGTTTCTTTCGAGGCACGAATTTCAAGATGAATTCCGACGGACAATTACGACATTTTAATTGCACAATACCCCGGGGCCACGCGGATGGCGTCGAACGGGCGTGGAGTGTGTGCGAGACGAAGAAATATAGGCGTCGAGCGAGAGGGATAGATACATAGAGTGAAAGAAAGAAAAAGATGAAAAAAGAGCTCGCAAAGGGAAAGAGCGGTCGAGTGAAGGGAGAAAGGAAGAGAAAGAGAGTTGAATAGGGCGGAAAGAGTAGAAAGAGTGGCACAGAGAGCGAGAGAGGGAAAGAGAGCATGAGAGAGAGACGTAAAGAGGAGGGATGGTCGGGGCGACGGGGGAGGCGGGGGAATGGACGTGCAGAAGAAATGACCGAGCGAGCACACACGCGTATAATTATAATAACATTACTTGACAGAGATGGCGGCGAGAGGCGAGTCCGCTCTCTCGGGCCGGGCTACGGGCCGAGCATTGAAATATTATACCTACCAAAGAGAAAATAATTAAAATTCAACCCTTGCGCTTGCTCGCTCGCTCACTCGTTCGTCGGTTCGCTCGCGCGAACGAGCGGGTGCTCGTGTCTCTCTCTCTCTCTTTTTCTCTCTTTCTCGCTCGATTCGTACGTGAGAACGCAACACACGCACATACGTCGTTCGCTTTTCTACTTTCTGCGTATCGTACGAGCGAGGCGGTAACTACCCCCCTCCGGCCGCCACTACCTCTTCCATCTCCACCTCCTCCTCCTTCTCCTCCTCCTCGCCTTTTTCTTTCTCCGAAGGACGGGTTTTCCCATATTTTTTCCAACCCCGTAGGTACCAGGTATTCCAGAAACGTTTGTTCGTTACGTACGTGCTTCTGAACGCCGACGTATGTACCGACCCGGTGTGCAAGAGGAGAGAACCTTTTCGCGGAGCTCCGCCTGGCTCCGGGATTTACAGGTCGGATGAAAATCGAGATCGCGCTGTTCCGTTACTCTTTACTCGAGGTATCGAGGTAGCCGTAACGATTCTCGCGATTATCTTTGCGTTCGAAGCTCGTAGGAAATTATTTCCTACGGTATTGCATGTGTTAATAAATCTTTTACCGATCATACGGTTGATCCATTTTCATTTTAATGTCGGACACGTTTTTTTTTCTCGGGAATAATGGCAAGGGTGATAAATTCGAATAAATTATAACCGAACGGCGTTTGACGGGCTCTTCCATCGACTGTCCCTCAAAGAAACGGAAGAATTGGCTGCGTTGAGGCGACCTCCACAGCTTCCATTAATTCCTTTGTTTTGTGATCCCGTCGCGGTTATGGGCCGAGTGATTTTCAAGAAGCTTTTTACAATGAGCTCCATTAAAATATCAATTAAAACGTCCTGTCCTGTCGCCTTCCCTGCCCAATCGATTCCGGCCCTTCGCTTCGCGTCTCTCCCTATTGTTATGCCAAAATCTTAACTCGAGAATATCGAACAATGCATATTATTCATATAATATGACCGAAACGTGTCGGACAATTATTTTCATTAAAAAATCAAGGAAGATGTATCGAATGTTTTCGGGAGATTCTATTGCAGAGATAGGAAAGTTCGTCGTAGGTTTACCATCGCGATCGATAGTATCACCAAAGCCATCGAACCTTAAATGGAAAGCTCTCGTTGTAAGGGGGTGGTCGGTAGATTCGAGAGGCGTCGCCGCAAGCTCGAATTGCGAACGGAATCGTTGCCGTTTCTACGAGCGTTATTTGTACGCTATCGAGCAAGATCC
>JAIFRP010000045.1:230114-242945 GCA_032403825.1 Odynerus spinipes | reverse complement strand
CTCTCTCTCTCTCTCTCTTCCTCGTTCTCTTAGGCAGGATATGCAATCTCTTATCGGCATTTGGGATCGTCTCGAGGACTAAGAACAGGACTTTCGTAGAACTCGGTCGAAGAAGGCGCCAAGCTTTGGTCTCGAGAGGAAGCGAGGTATGGCGAAGGACGGCAAGAGTGGATCGGAGAAGGAAAGAGAGAGGGGGAGAGAGAGAGAGGGAATGAGAAGGAAGGGAACGCGAGAGCTGCCTCCTACAAACGCTTTCGCTATCAGTTGGCTCTGGCAGCGAAGGCCTGCCTATCCATCCATACAACAATGCGGAGATATTAATTATGAGATATTACGATAAGACGCGAACAATACACCCGTATTGAATGAGAGATCCACCTTCTACCTCCTTCTACCATAGTACCATCACACGGAGTGTCTTACTACCCTTCAAGACCGAACTCCTCGAATCTTCGCGCAACACATTTTGCACACGTACGGTCTTTAATTGATATCACGGTAAATCTGTCATTTGTCATCGTTGTATAAATATATCGTACGATTGTTCATTATACGCGTGTATCGAAGAAATAGCAATAAAAGTATTTGAAACATCGAACATCTTGGTTTGTCTAATTCCTCCTAATCTGAAAATTAACACCGGTAAAACGGAAGCTCCTCGACGGAGTAATAAAACAACAAAGATTCCCTCCTACTTCTCGAGAAGACTAGGTACAGATTACTTCAACATAGGTGGAACCGAAGTCAGCCCTCTCTACGATTTTGAACGGTGGTGGCTGCGGTGATGCCGGCACGTCGTTGTCGTCGTCGCCTTCGTCGTCGTCGTCGTCAACCCTTTCTAACCCGGAAAGCGCTATGTGTCTCCGGCAATTCGCTGATCCGCATTTAGGACAGGAGGCAATATTTAGGGCGAAGGGTGAGAGGCCTCGAAGTTAATTAGATTGACTTCGTCAAGGCGCATCTACTTAACCTCAGCGCCGTGTCACCGTTCGCGCGTTGTAGGATCGCGAATTCTGTCAGTTCCGTAGACGACAAAAGACGAGAGAAATTATACGATGGGGGAGAGGGGTGTCGAGTTCCTTGGTTTACTCGTTCGTTCTTGACGCGTCGCGTCTGTCGCGTTAGGAACGGATTCCCCTAAACAAAATCGACAATGATTCGTTGGAATAATTATTCGAAGAGATAACGATCGTTCGATTTGTCATTGGCTACTTTGAGGATATTGAAACGAGTGGAAGGAACGCGCGGTAATCGGTCTTTACTATTCAGAATGTCCTAAGATTTGTCTTTCGTTGAAAGAGGGTGCCGTTTGCCCATACTATTTACGAAACTGCAGATGCTCCGAATTCCTCGATTCTACGCGAGGGGAAGCACGGGCCCCGCTTGTCTTGTCATTCTCAATCGAATTCTGTTTTCTCGGCTATGGAATCGGTCGGATTCCTAAGACGTTATACCCATCCTCCGGTTCGAGCCAGCATCCGACCCCGATCCACTTCCGATCCATGGCGGACCCTCGTCTTAGAAAGGAATTTACTTTCTTCTGACCAGCCAAGAATTCCGGAACACACCGTTTCTCATTATTCCTCTCTATGTCTTGTTTATTAGCAACTACGATAATCTTTCGTCGTTGGCACGATCTTTTACGTCAACAATTTTAATAAATTTCTCGTTGGACAAAGTATCGTTACACGTTTGCACCTTTTTTGCATGAATTCTCTTTCGACAAACTTATGTACGTAAAATTTCCTAAAACGATTCAAATTCTTACGGTCCATCGTCGGGAATCCCAGAAGATCGCCGGACAATTGAAAATACCACTTTGACAGGAGTCTGGACAACGAACGAACGGTTCAAGGCGTCTCCCAAATTTATTCGCTCGTGCGTGTGGTAATGTTAAACGTCGAATAATCGAGTATACATTGTTTGCTCGGTTTTCGTCGAATACCGCGAAGTGTATGGGTCGACGATTAAAGTCATATACATATATGTATACATATACGCCACACGTACAACGTATCTACAAATAGAGATCGCGTCTCGTACGCGTGTACACGCGCTCGTACGTCGCGTCGTTATATCGACGCATCTCCTACCCGTTACCATGCACAATGGCGATACGAAGTAACGCAGCGGCCCCACAATGGAGAATTGGACTGCTTTTGATTTAACGGGAAACAATAGTGACAGACGACGCTACTTATTTGCACGGTCATTCACGGCTCACAATATTCGGAGGTGGCTCACGAAACTACCGAAAAAGAGAATAAAGCTCGTGGAAAGTTTTTATCGTTGAAAATACGATTCGATGGAATGTGACGTAGCGGGATCGCTTTTGTTTGTTTATGGTCAAGAATTCTTTATTTCTGATCCCGTTCGGATGTTCTTTTTTTATACAAGATAGCTTCACGGAACGCGAGTCGAATTTCCATTGCTTCGCAAGACGGCGTTTCCAAGATTCGAATAATAATTCGTTTCATCTCGTTGTTCTCTCGTTTCGAAGTTGACGCGGCACACGAGTGAGAACGCATGAGAGGAAAGAAAGATGGTGGAAGAGAGAAGGTGAAAGAGAAAGAGAGAGGGGAAGAGAGAGAGAGAGAGAGAGTAAGGCCATTACGTAATTCAAAAGCGGGAACGTATGCTTCATTTATTAAAGAGATTGCCTCGAAAGATTGCTGTTTCGCGCATGGCTACGTCCCCCTTTCTCTGTCTCTTTCTCTTTCTCTCTTTCTAGTACACCCCCGCGTACTCTCTCTCGTTTCGGCTACCACGACGGTTGCGGTTCCAACCGGAGCCGTCATCATTATTGTGCCGTGGTGCCGCTGCAGCAGGCATTCGAATTACGCCCGCGTTTATATTCAATTTGTTTCTAGAAATTACAATTTGTTGGGAATTGGCGCGAGACGACGACGACGACGAAGGAGTGCTCGCGAGACGATGCCCGGAAGGCTGCCACCCTCCCTTTGCGCCTCATCAGCCACCCCGCGACCTATTATTCAACGTCCCCTCAGCAAACACCCCACAAACTTTTTTTCTCCACCGATAACAAGACGTCGATAATATTTCGAATTATAATCGTAATTATTTCCCCATTCGATTCTTAATTGTAGCTTCTCCTAGACTCGAATCATTAATTTCCACTTTGATAAAAGTACCCACTGTTAAACACCTTCTTTTCTTGTCCGCACCGGGAAAAGCATATCAGTAATTATGATGTAAAGTTAATAGGAGAAATTACTCGGTCGAGTCAAAGCTCGTTTCGCGGAGTTCGCGTCACCGAGCACAAATTACAAACCCTCGGGTCTGCCGGAGCGGCTTGCGAGTCGAAGGGGATGAGGAGTGGTAACCGCCTTGGTGAAGGAAAACGCCGGGGCCACCATTACCCGCCAATTTAGAATCATCCGCGAGACATCAGAAGAACCGAAAATATACTTACGACTCGACTCGTACGAATAAACGTAATCTGCCCGTACGAAAAAGTGTATCTATGTTCTCCTACAACGTGACTTTATCTTTGATCAATATTTCCTGACAATTACCTCGTTAATTCTTGTTACGAAGAGCGTATTATTCGTACAGATCGATTCGATGATATCGATAAATCTATTAATATTTTTTAATCGATACGATAACGAAGTCTTCAAACTGGCAGAGAAGATATCTGGAAAACGGAAGATAAAGCGGAAGATAAAAAGGATACGGTAAAAGCGGAGTTCACCCTCTCACGAGACGCTCTTCAGGTTTCACTATCGATCTTTCGAGCACCTTCCGTGCTCGCGTACCGTCTCCACCTCCCCTAGAAGAGAAAAAGAGACAGATAGAGAGAGCAAAAGAAGAAGAGAGAGAGAGAGAGAGAGAGAGAGAGAGAGAGAGAGCTTCGAGGTGGTCCGCGCCCGGTATCATATCTTACCGCCGCGCGCCTCGCGTTCTTTTAAATAGGAACTTGCGAAATATTCATGGACGATATTCAAGCCCCATTCAAATACGTGTACGTCGAGCGTACACATATACACACACCTACTGAGAGATACAGACATGAAGATACGTGGTAGACGCACACTGTATAACACGCGTTGGTATGTACAACACATGCAAGAGTCAATCCCTCTTTTTGCATCGCTTCTTCTCTCTTTCTCTCCTTCTCCGTGTATTTAGGCTGACTCGCACACAAATGTACACCAAGATATATACACGAGCGCTAGCAGTACACCCTGGAGCTCGCTAACGCGGTATCCGCGGCTTTCGCGCTCTGCCCCGTCATAAAAGAGCCCCCGCCGTGTGCATACCGCTATATCTTTAGAAATATTGGTTAGATTTACATATTTTACCGTAAAGAGAAGTACCACCACCGCGATGAGGAGGAGGAGGAGGAGGTGGAGGTGCGGAGGGGTAGAAGTAAAAGGAGAATCGGAGCGGCGCATCGCGAAGGCTCGCGATGGGTGGCTGGGAGCCACCCCGCGAGAGGGCTTGCTTGCTTGCTTGCTTGCTTGCTTGCTTGCTTGCTTGCTGAGGGGGTGTCGGTGGTGAGGAAAGAGGGGTGATGGTGATGCTCGCTAGGGTGGTTACCGGGGTGGTC
The DNA here is from genome assembly GCA_032403825.1 of Odynerus spinipes. Taxonomy (NCBI): domain Eukaryota; kingdom Metazoa; phylum Arthropoda; class Insecta; order Hymenoptera; family Vespidae; genus Odynerus; species Odynerus spinipes. The sequence continues at coordinate 238,372 of JAIFRP010000045.1, read as the reverse complement.
GGCTGCTACCGCTGGATGGGAATCCGCTGGAGTTGCTTCAATGCGGCCGGCTTCAGAGATGCTAAATATTAATACCTACTAGTGTTCCTTTTATGCTCTGTCTACCCCACCTACGATCTCCTATCGCTCTTTTCCTACGCACGCCCTCTTCATCCCTCTCTATCTCTGTCTCTCTTCCTTTCTCGTGCAAATGTTCTTTCCTCGTTTCCACTTTTCTTTTTTTATTACATTCTCTCTATTCGGTTCGGCGGACAGTTATTTAGATATAGGTAAGCCCGGTCTAGTGACAATTTTCTAAAATTTTTGGTAAACTCTCGGTTAAATAAAATGATCGTTAAATACAAAAGTACGCTCACGAAGGTGGGAATGAAAATGACTCACGTCTGCATCGCAATAATCATCGACGAGTTTACCGCACGGAGGGTGACGATGACGAGGAAAAGGCAATCGGCGGCAGATTCGTCTCTTTTTTTTTTAACAGGGCCAAAGAGAACGAGTCGGAGTAGGAGAAAGAGGGATGATACAAAAAGCCGGTTGCAACAAGTCAGTAGAAGCGCATTCGAGGAGGGGTTGCGAATTCCTCTCACTCTTGGCCGCGTCGAACGGCGGCGCCCTGCGTGCGATTCAATTAATAAAATTCATTCGAATGCGTCCATTAATTTTGTCCTCCTCCTTCAGTCGCGATCACAGTTCACTCGCTCGCTCGCTCGCTCAGTAGCTCGCACCGGTTAAAGGGTTGTCGAGTCTCCGTCTGCGATGGCGGCAACGGCGGTCGCGGCGTTTAAAGAAACCATTCGACGAAGGAGCCTGAGTGGGAGGTGGAGGTGGACGAGGAGGAGGGTGCAAATAAGGCGGGGTTCTCAGACCTCCAGGATAAACAAAAAACGAACGTATAAATATCCAACAAAGAGCGACAAGTCGAGTGCCGGCGGTCTCTCCCGTTCTTTTTTCTTCTTCTTCGTCACCCTCTCTCTGACTACCCCTTCTTTTGCTATGTCCTTTTCTCTCTCATTCTCCTCCCCCCCCCTCCCGAGCTTCGTACTTTCGAAGGGAAGAAGAGGTGAAGTGCTGCCCCGCAAAAGAACATTTTAATTAATATTATTCGCTTCTTAAATAACGATCAAACGTTCGCGTGACTGTCGACGATACGGAGGGCGATGAAAGGAGCACGAGGAGGAAGAAAAGGGAACGTCTTCTAACTTCGATTCGCGATGTCATCCGAAGTACCTACCCTCGCAAATTACCGAGGGATGCTTTTCTAAAGCGAACGGGAGTATCGATGCTCGTAAATAACTTTCCGTGAATTTGTACTCGCGAGAGCGCATTATATCGTGCTACGATAATGTTATACGTTTTAATGAGAGATAAGAGGTGTCGATGTTTCTTACGGAGATCGGTATCTTCCTCTCGGCTCGATCCCGAATTCAATAATGTCTCCGCAAAAAGGGGCTCGGGTTTCGTAACTTCGAAAGGGTCTACCCGAGCTGGCAATTCGCGCAAGATGGCGCCTATTTGACAAACGGTCGAATTTTCCATGCAAAGAAATCTTCGGTATAGCGTCGAGTACGAAGCTTCTTCTCTCTCTCTCTCTCTCTCTCTCTCTCTCTCTTTCTCTCTTACATTTTTCTCTCATTCTTCCATTTTTATCCGAGCACCCTTCTCCGACTATACGTACCGTCTACCCCTCGCGGAGGCTCCGTTAAATATATTTATATCGTATCGCGCTCGTCTTACGTCGTCTCGTATCCACGAGGATATTATAGCCCGCACACGTAATGGAAAGCGACGGATGATACATGGAGACGTCAAACGTGACATTTTGCGTTGTCGTTTCGAGCACGCCTTTTTCTTTTCTTCTTCCTTTTCTCTCCTACCAACGTCTAACCGATACGGAATGCAAAATGATAGAAAAATTGAAAAGTATGAGTTCGAAACGTTTAAACGAATCCGCAGAACATTTTAATACATAATCAAGACATATCGTCTGCACAATTTTACGTGGAACTCGTTCGAAAATCAGACAACCCAAAAATGTCACAGAAACATCCGTGTACTTGGTTGAAAAAAGAGATACTTGATTCTTAACCAGGAAGGGCGAATCGTTCGAGAATCACCCTCTCATTCTCTCTTTCTCTCTTCCTCTCGAAATCCGTTACGACAATTTGCTGCTCGTCTCAAAGCCTCCACCTACACTCGCGCACACCCTACGAACACGCGCTCCTACGTCTCTTTCTCTCTCTCTCTCTCTCTCTCACCCATCCCACTATGCTGCTCTTCTTCCGCGATCCGATTTTGATCGGCAGGAAATCGCATTGAACGCGATAACTCGAGGTATCTGGGAAGGAAAGCAAGGAGGGGTTTGCTTGGGTGGTTGCTTGCCTGACGGGAGGTGTACAGGGGGAGTGGTGTATTTCGTAGTCTCCTTTCAGAGAGGTTCAACTGATTTTCCACTCGTGGGATATTCAATAAGGCAACAGTGAAAGGAGAGAGGACTGAAGATTCTCCTACCGTGGGGAGGGAACGAGGGAGGTAGACAAATGTACCAAGGAACGAGAGAAGAAGAGAAAGAAAGACAGATGACGAGAATAAGGTGCTGCGTATACGAAAACAGCGTGCATGTAACCACGTAGGAGCAACGGTAGAAATCGAAGAACCGAGAGAGACGAAGAAAAAGAAAGAGGGAAAGAAAGACAGACAGGAGAGGTGGAAAGAGAGAGGGAAGATGTATATCCAAGCACCCATCCATTCGTCCGCACCCTATCGACTACTACCACTAACCACGCGTATAGCTGCGTACCTCGAAGCCCTCGAGAGGGTCTCACGGAGCCACTTGAAAGCCCAACACGGTGATAGTCTTGTCCAAAGCTCGTCTTGACTTCTCGCTACCTCCTTCAACTTTTTTCGACGATCGACGTCTTCGACGTTCCTCGATGTCTTCAATAGGCAGTTTCTTGAAATCCCGTTGTCCCTTTCATCGATGCCACATTCAAGTTTCGAAAAGGTATTCGGATTCATTCGGTGGATGATACTGTCAATAGTTGTTCGACAAATTACAAGGACGTTGCTCGTAGAATTCGCGACGTTTCTCATCACCGAGTGTCGTTTCGCCTTCGGTGAGGATCGATGCTTGGAGAGTGTAAGAGAGAGGGAAAGAGTAGAAAGAGAGAGCGAGAGAGAGAGTAGAGAGGGTGAGAGGAAGATAGCCATACACGTACGTACTTCGAAAAGAAAATCAAGAACGACGAGGAGGGACGAAGCTTAATTGAGTGCCAGACGATACCCGGGGTAGGTAGCGACTCGTCACTAATGAGGGTTACCTACGGATTAGTGTTCGTCCGGCCTTTGAACGTTCGCCCTCTTTTCTGCGTATTCTCATCTCTCTCTCTTTTTTTCACCTTTTCCCTCGGTACGATCGGTAGAGAAAAATGTCGAAATCCCTAAATCATCTCTCCTATAGCTACGCGCTTATCGTATAGGTAAAAAGACTATACTAAAATTCAAACGATGAAAAATCTTATAGAAAGAGAACGAGGGAGGAAGAGACAGAGAGGGTGGGATACAGGTAAAGAACAAAGCTTTGTGCTTTACGATGCACGAGATATAAATATAGATCATTGCGGAATAGAAGATAAAAGGAAGGTTATTCCGAAAGGCGTATCAACTCGGTGAGAAGAACGATCGATAAAATGGTCGGTGCTCGCGAGATCCGTGGATCTCTCTCTTTCTCTTTCTCTCTCTCTCTCTCTCTCTCGCACTCTCACGGTGTACGTACCAAGAGGGGTAGATTTCGTAGGCGGTTTCTCTTTTACCGTGCTTCGAGTGCATCGTCAAGCGCTGAAGATGAAAGGTGGCTGGCGCATAAAAGCTATTCCCAAATGCCAAACAGCAGTAACGACGAGCCGCCACCACTGCCGCCGCCATCGTCGTCGTCGTCGTCAGACGCGATAGCCGACTGAAAAGCCTCGACGTCGTAGCGCGTTGCCACCAGGGTCAGCAGACGTATCAGAAGCCACCCTCTCTCTCTCGCTCTCTCTCTTTCTCTCTCTCCCTCGCTCTCTCATTCTCTCTCGAACGCAGTGCACGAGGTGCACACACGCGATCCCACGCAGTCAATAGATAATACCGCGAGACTCGAGAGTTCTGTGAATGCCCGGCCCCGAAGATCAAACAGCAAACCTAAACCGCTGTTTGTTTTTCATCACGCGCCTGATCTCTTATGCAACCCCCCGTTTTATTCAGAATTTAGGTTAGCTTACGCCGATATGACTACATATATGTATGCCTGTATCCGTGTACGTGCCTTTATGTACTCACCGACGTTACGTGTACATACGTTACGTACGTACGGACTATACCGGAGCGTGGATGTACATATGTACATATATATGTGGGTATGTACATATATCGAAGGCTACGCGTCTTCAGAAATTTACCCCAGCTTTATCTTAACTCATCTTTCCGTTTCTCCTTTCGGATAACTTGAAAGTTCTTCGCGAGAGAATATAAACGATCGCCTTTACACTTTTTTCCTACCCGCTTTCCCATTGGCCCTCATCTTTTTCTTTTTTTTTATATACAAACGTCATAGCGAGAAGAGATTGAAAAGCTGACGTTTCTTCTCGTAAGGGTGTACGTGCTCGAATGCGCCCGCGCACCTGCCGGACCGATTCACCCTCGGGGATTTTCGTGTACGCGAATACACACACACACACACACACATACGCGCGCGCACGCAAAAGCTTGCTTGCTCGGTTCGAGCAAGAAGGTAGTCCGACGCACCGGCAAATTACTTTTGTCTCGCGAGTCTCGCCGTTGTAACTTCTGCCGGATGTTGTTACGCCCACGTCGAAGTTTCGCCGATTTCTTAGAGTCGCTTTACGAGCCCGCCGTTGCACTGAGAATTCGTCGATGAAGTAATTAAGTTTTGCACTTTGTACGCGATAGATGATCTTATTGTTGTGTATGACGTTGGCTTCGATAAACTCGTTATACGCGAATTAGCTTACTCGCGTTAAAAAGTTACGCTTCGAGGAGTCAACAATTCCGCAATTTTTCCTACGAAAGAATATAAAATACGATAAAAATATATTCCACGTGAAACTTGCCGAAAAAGGAGAAACATCGTAAGCGAGATGGAAACTATCGCGGTGCGAGAACATCTTCCAACCACTCCCCCTTCCAAGCCGCCATCCCCGAGAGCCACGAAAAGCGTTCCGCGAGTCGCTCGAGCGATCTCGATTTCCTGCCGGTGCTTTCGCGTAAAGAGTTACGTTCGTATTCGAAGCACCCACGCTTACGGCTTTTCGCGTTATTCCCATATAGACAAAGTATCCGAGAGCATTATCTTCGTGCATAATGCATACACACGCCGGTGGTTGGAAGCAGTCCCCACTTACGTTAGCGGAGGAGGAGGAGGAGGAGGAGGAGGCAGTAGCAGTAGCAACGGCAACGGTAACGCCAGCAACAGCAACAGCAACGCCGGGGATTCTCCGCATCCCTCCGCGGAAGGTTTCGTCCATATCCAACCACCCTCTTCCCCCTTCTAGTCACTACCCACTACTCTCCAGCAAGTATTTCGTGTTATTTTATTGTGTTGCGACTCAATAGTGGCTCCCTCAGCCTACCCGTTTCCGCGTTACGTATGCTCGCCTTCCTTCCACCTACGGGGACACCTACACAGCCTTATATACGTACGCGAGCTATAGGAGTGTGTTTGAACCACGTAAGCACACATACGCGTGGAAAACTCTTCGAGAATAGGCTCGAGTGTGTACGCGTGCGTGTGTATATAAAATCCGATGAGTACAGAGGAGGAGGGGTGCGCGCGGAGGGTTATGCAGATACGGCGAGTACTTAGCATTAAATATTCAATGCAAGGGGATCACGTATTATCGCCGAGTCCCTGCATTCCGTACGTTTATTTATTGCTACCCACTACGTATTCCATAATAAAAAAGGAAGTACCACGTTCCGATTATTCTCCCGAATGCTTCTCTCTTTTTGTCGGAAAACGTACAATTGTCGTTTTGTTTCTTTTGTCTTGGAGTCGGTCGTTAAAATCACGCGTTATTATGTAAATTCGTAATTTTCAATATTTACCATTCTTTAGTATTTATATGGAGAAAAAAAAGATGTGAAAAGGAGTGGTATCGGAAAACGGGACTAACGAAAGGTTGAAAACGGGTGGAAAGGAGCGAGGAACTGAAACGAGCTGGCAAGGGAAATAGCTGGCTAGTAGAATGCGCTTTAGTCCGGACCTTTCGAAGGCCAAAAGAGAGAAAGAGAGACAGAGAGAGAGAGAGAGAGAGAGAGAGAGGGATGGAGAATGAGAGTAAGGACTTGTTTCGCAAACAGTTAGGAAACAGCTAACGCCGAGGATAAAGTGGTATCGGAACGAGACGATCGTCGAACAGATGCCGGGCCATAAAACAACCGCTTCCTCTTTTCTACCCCCTATCGCTCTAGCCACCCCCTCTAGAGCAAGCCAACTAGCGTTTCTCCTAATGGGCCAAGACAAACTGCGCCCCCGCCGTTCGGTGTTTAGTGTCTAGCCTGCAGGGGTTGCTTGCCGAGAATTTCTTCCAATACCCATTACCCCGAGACTTCGTCTTTCCATCCTCCTCCTTCGCCCCACCCCACCTCCTACTCCTCTCGCTTCCTCTTCCAGACCCGTTATCCTCGATACAACCCTTATCCTCGATGTATCTCTCGAACATAGATCGTGGAGGAACACGAAGACGCAATCTGGGCTCTGGGATCTTAAATTAAAATAATTTCCTTCTTTCCTCGTATATCCGGACGTTCTTACGATTCCGATGGGACGCTGAGATGATCTTGAAAATGAACGAGAAGGAGAGAAGACGGTGTTATAGGCATCAGGACGATTGATCGATCTTTTTCATAAAGTCATAAAGCAATGGATTAGAATCGATCGTGTGCGTTGATGATGATGAATGATGATTATCGGATGGGGTGATAAAATGAAGGAATTTTCTATGACGATGTCCACCCATCGACTGAACGCTGTTAAAGGAAAACACGCGACCACGATGTGCCAGGATCTGAATATATGAATAACATTGCCGATGCTAACAACCACGGCATATTGAATATCTACACACGATGTACCTACCTACCCCCGCCCCATCTGTCCTTACCCATCCTTCTCTTTCTCTCCCACTCCCTCCCTCCTTCTCTTTCTCCCCTTTCTCCTCTCTCCTTGATTACGAGAATCTGTAACTTCGTTAACAAGTTCAAACTCCACTCGTCGTCCGTCAGAGCAGAGAGTCATGAGTTCAAATCGATCGAGCTCGATGCTATTCTCTTCTTCCTTGCGTTTCTCACTCTCACCGTCTTTGTTTGCACACCAAACACGAATAACAGTGAGTTTGTTTGTCCATAGTGACTCCTACGATCTGCAAGAGTTGATTAACGAAGTCCTCTCTATAAATTATTATTTATGCATTTATTAAATTTTGGAATCGGTCGCTAAATGAGATTGATAATGCTTCGATGAAGAATAATCATGATAATAAATGATGTACCGAGGTGTAGAGGTAGGTATACTTACGGGAAGATCGGGTAGCACGTCCGATCGGTCCGAAGGTTGGAAGGAGACTGTCACCGTGTTGTCCTGACTTTGTTTACGCCCTTGAACCGCGCTACTCGAAACGGAAACAAGCGGGCACGATATTTCGTCGTACATTTTACGATGTCTAGTTTTGTCTTTTTTTGTTTCTCTCTTTCTCTCTTTCTCTTTGTGCTTCGACATAATAGCATGAAATAAACAAGGACAGAGTATACGATTGAATGCACTTTCCGAATGCGAAAGGGACGAAAAAAGAATCCGCGTGTATGAGTATGTCATCGTTGCATCAGTGTCATCATCGTCATCATCGTCATCATCGTCATCATCATCATCGAAGCCAAGGACTCTATGTGCAAGCGATAAAAAAGGCCTCGACAGAGGAAAACAAACGGCGCTACCGTATATAGGGGATAATGATAGAAAGAGAGAGGAGCCGTTATTTCTCATTAAAAACAAGGGGTTCATCGCTCGCCATTATTGCAGAAGTGGCACCAGCACCAGTCGTGGACCGCACCGATTCTGTCTAACCCCGCGTCCCAAGTGCGAAAGAGTGAGAGAGAGAGAGAGAGAGCTACAAAGATAAAACGAGAGGACGGTAGATAGAGAAGGAGAGGAAGAACGACAAAGTACGACTATAAGCGTATGCGCGCCTGTGTGAGTGAGAAAGAGA
>JAIFRP010000045.1:202955-223443 GCA_032403825.1 Odynerus spinipes | reverse complement strand
TCTCCCTCTCTCTCTTTTGCTCTCTTCTCTCCATCGTGCGGATCACGGGGCGTAAAGAAGAAGGGAAGGTGACGCGGAGACCACACCGAGTTTCGACGTGTCACCCGAGATGAAAGAAAATGGCTGACGATCATTAGCGACGGTGACTCGCCATCGGTGGATGGTCCTCGTTAAACACTCGACGGCCTTTTGACGTATCCATAATCACCGATAAGAACTTCTCCGGGGCTACCGCGGCCTTCCTTCTCTCCGAGTCTCTTTTTCTCTCTATTTCTCTCTTCCTCTCGTTTTTCCTTCCCTTTCGTCTCGAGAGCGATGCTAACAGCGCTCTGGGTCGAGCACTTTCGAGAAACGAGTATGCGTATACGTGTGTACGTGCGTGCGTTATCGCGAGACACGAATAAATGTGAGGAAAGAATCAAGATTTAATCCAACGGATCCTACAAACAGAATATCGAGAACTATTAACTTATAGATTTAACGTGTATTTACTTAATTATTACGAGAAACCAATATGGAATTAACCGCGCGAAGCCTCGCACGCTGCACTCGAATACGTCACGAAGCATCGCTATCGCTTTAAGAGAGAGATATCAATTGACGGCTCGTTGCTGGGAAGTTTCTAAGCCTCTTACTCTTTCGATAGCTCTTCGAAACCATATTTACCACAGGATACAGCTTGTCGTGATTTTGATAGACTCCTATTATCTGTGGGTATTAAGAAGCGAGACCAGTTGCAATTTCAAGTTGAACCAAAAATTACGATAGCTTCGATGAGAGTGCTTACAACGGATAGATTCTGTTATAATACATAATCTAGGAACAAAATTAGTAACATATAGGTACAGCCAGACTTCAAACTCACCTGCGTTACTTCGAACAACATTTTTGCTCGATATCCCGAACCCGTTCGTCACGAAGCGAACGTCGCAAAGGCAGAGGTCAAAGTTCGAGTGTCCACGTGGTGTCCCCTTTTCTCGATTTTCGGTGCACGCTCGAGCGTGATCGTCTCGCTGGCTGGCAAAAACATTTTCCAACAATTTCGAACGCATACATTTTAACACGGTCTAACGAGCAGAGTTATTGCCGATAGATGTCTCGGCATCGGGGATACGCGCGCCTCATTTAACTCCGACCAGATGCGGGCAAAAGTTATCGGCTCTCTCTCTCTCTCTATCTATCTATCTATCTATCTCTTTCTCTCTTTCTCTTTTTCTCTCTCACTCTCTAAACTCTACCTTCGATAAATCTCGTTACCGTCCGCTTCTGTCTCGCGTGCTGCGCGCTTATCGGGGTTACATCAAGTTTTACAACTTTTTTATTTCGGGCCCTGGTCCCTCCCCTCCTCGCCCCTGCCCTACCTCTTTCAACCCCGTCGTTGTCAATTTTCCCGGCGTAACTTTTCTCGAGTGACAGCTGAGAGAACGAAAGCGCGATTTTCGAGCGAGCGAGCGACCGAGCGAAGGATTCACCGGGCTCGCCAAACCAAATTAAAACCCGATCAAAGTTTATAAATGGACGTTTCAATATTCAGAGGCGGGATCGTTCCTCCTCGTGAGTGAGAGGAAGCGGGTAAGGGGGTGTATCTACTCCTCCCCTAACGCAGGAACGCGACGATGTCGAATTGAATTTTTCATGGAACGAGTTTTGCCTTCGATAACACGGAGATTCGCGTACGCGTGCTTAAAAAAGCGCGTCTGGAAGTGAGCCCACGGTGAATCATAAATATGGCGATCGTCTCGAGAAGCGAGGATCGTGATACTTTTTAATTCTTTAAAGATACAGTTTCGGGGTAAGAGACGCTCACTCGTGAAAGCGGGAAGATGCGATTAGAAATGAAGAAAAAGTTTCTCTTGAAAGTTAACGGATGAAATAAGAAAGAGGGAGAGAGGTAAAGTGGGAGAGCGAGAAGACAACAGACAACGATTTTAACGCCTAAGGAACGATAATAAGATAGCATTAACGGCGGCTTCTAATTGGCTTTAAAACAAGGATATCCTCTACTCTAATTAGCGGCAATTAATTGCTCGACCATGTCGGAAGAAGGGCCACGGCTGAGTTAACGTGACTATTGGCTATAAATGCCGTTTTGCGACCGTCGGGAATTACAAACCTTTGCTCATTTATTAATTACTCTTCCGTACGGACAAACGCGCGAGCGATTGCACGGAATGATAAAAAGCAAAGGCTCGCGCGCCCGCCTAATAAGCTTTCGAGAACGATCGCGTTCGCGCGTGTAAGACACAATGAGAATAGGAGAAAAGTGTAGAGAAAGAAGGGAGAGAAGAAACCAGTTGTTAGGAAGACTCCGTTAGAAATGGTTGTACGCTCGTTCTCGCGTTAGTAAATCGAGAAACGATCATTAGAAGTTCATCGTGATGCATTAGTACGCCGGAGGCCGAAACCAATCAAAAGCTCGTTCGCGCATATTCGCGACAAAAAAGCATCGGGCTATTAATATTAATGCTGGGCGATGGGAATAAGAAAAGGTGAACCCTTCGAGGAGGCCCGTAGGCCTGCTGGCGTGTCTCGCTGATATTAAGACGTCTATTCGCTTGCGTTCGTGCAAGCAAAGTATCTCAAGTGTATATTTTAAACGTTATTAAAAAATACATGTGCATAAGATTAGAAAATTGTATTTGGCAGTAAATAAATGATAATTATTTGAAATCGAGTCTCATATTTTGTATCCACCTTTCCTCCTCGATATTTCCAAATCGATGTCATTGACCTTGACCCACTTCTCCACTTTCAAAATTCGTCGTCACAGATTCAAAAGATTCGAGTGGCTCTCCTTTCTCTTCCTCTTTCTCTCTGTGTGTACATAAACTCGTGAATAAAATTTCCCATGCAACCCTTTCTGTGACGGCCCGATCGGCTCGGAGAACGCAACGGCATTGTCCACGGGGGTTTTACTACCGGGAATAATAACAGACACCAAGGGGGTGGGTGAACACGCTCGAGAATGGGTGAATCGACGAGCGATCCCTCGAAAGGTGCGCCCTTCACGTGAGCGTTCGCGTTTCTCGCTCGCGGAGAAAGCAAAAGCGTTTGGGACTGCACCTGCGATTCGGCTTCAATGGACCTCCCTCTCTCTCTCTCTCTCTCTCTCTCTCTCACTCTCGCTCGCGTAGGAGGCCAATATTTAAATGCGAAGAACGAATTCGATGGAACCTTCCTCTTACCCTAACCGTCCGATCGAGCCACCCGATCTGACCTTCTTCTTCCTCTTCTTCTTCTTCTCCTCCTCCTCCTCCTTCTCCTTCCCTCTGGAGCGTATTCAAATAGGGACTGATTGTTAGATAATACGAGCGATCGTGCGACGCACAAAGAATCGCCGGGCCGATCGTCGTCTCATTGTGCAAATCACGTAGCCCCCTTTTTTGAGGAACGATTTCTATCGAAGATCTCTCGTAGGCTCTTCCTTCCCTTTCCCTCGTAGACTCTTCCTACGAGCCGCGTATCCATGGCTCGTAATTCGAGCCGCGTCTCGTGAGAAATTACCATCGATTACGTCCAATCGATTCCTGCATACGCAATAGCGTTACGAAAAGAAATAGAATCTATATAATTGTATGAGGTTGTCGTCGATTATTATCAGGAAAGAAAGAGAAAAAGAAACAAGAGGGTGGGGAGTGATAAGGGGTTGTAACGAAAAACCAGAACCGCAATGAAAGTAACTCCCAACTGATTACGTATTAATACGTTTCTCTGAATCCGTGCGTGCAGTCAGACGGACGTGAATTTTGTGGTGAGAGGGAAGAAGACCGAAGGGGTTGCGACGACGGCGACGATAAGGAGTGAGAGGGACGAAGTGAAGAGAAAGAGGGATAGAGTGAGAAAATAGACGACGGACGTTCCACTGCCCAGGGCGTCTCGCGGGATGCACCGAGTACCGGGCTCTACTCTGATGAAAAAAATTACCAGAAATAAAAGGAGAACCGGCAGTGCGATTATACAAAACGGATATTACAACGGAGCCATGGCTTTTTCTCTTAGTCCCTCTCTCTCTCTCTGTCTCTTATTAAACCCTCCACCTACCCCAAGCCAGACCAGCCTTCAACGACGAATTCAATGGGATGCACGGGACTACAGGAAATCTTCTTGAAATATTAACCCCCACCCCCTTTCTGTCTTTCTGTGAGTATCCTCACACCGCCACCCTTTAGCTACCAACCCTTCTCCTGGGACAGCTAGGGAAATCTTTCTACTCGATTCGCTATCTTTGCCTTTTTTTTTCGTTGAAGTAACTGATCGCGTATGATTCGTTAAGTATAAGTTATTTGATTCGGATTCATTTTGTGTCCAACGATATCTCTCGGCAGTGTCAATCCCACGGCACGACTGTTCACAGTAAATTAATTCTCTATAAGCGTTGCAAGAGGTAGGTAAGAGAGAAGGAACCGGAGACCGCAGACAATGACCAACAATAAAGGTCTGTGTGTAACTTTGCGATGTTCTAAGGCCACGATCCCGGGTACTTTGATGCCTGCTATCAGTACGAATTGGGCTAAGCAATCGGAAGGAGGGGCCACACAGCTATCCTGCAATTGTCCAAACTCCTGCGAAATCCCTCGAAGGTGTGTATATCCTTCCCTTTCTTGTCCTCCCTCTCTCGCTCCTTCTTCCTTAACTCCTTCCTCTTTGTGTGTGTCTCGCTCTCTGTCCTTTCTCAAGATGAAACGTTTGCAAGATGGCGTCCTTTATAGGGGGTGCAGAGAGACGAACGGCGATTGAGTAGACAGAGAAAGAGAGATTGAGATAGATAGAGAGAGAGAGAAAGAGAAAGGGAGAGAAACGGACAGACAGAGAAGACGGCCTTGGCAGTCATGGAAAGCGAGGAAGCGGGTGCTGGGGAATGCCGACAAGGACGGTATTTGTGTAATATTGCGTTTGTCTTGCCTTCAGAGCATCCGCTAATGTACACAACATTGCTAACGGGGGTGAAGACAGTAGGAGCAAGGGGACAGATACGCGCGAGGATGAAGACGATGGCGAGAGACGGTGGGAAGCGGATGGATATAGGACGGGGGGTGGGGTGTACCGGTGATGGTGGTGGCGCTGCTAGGAAGTACCACCGGCAGCTACTACTACAATTGTTATTGTACAATTTGCTAAGACTAAGGCGCGTTCAGCTTAGAGTGTGAGAGGAAGCACCTTTGGACATCAGGCTTGGAGTATCACACAGAGAGAGAGAGTGCCTAGTCGGTCCTCCTTTTGCCTACGTACACCAGCCGACTGCGTGCTGCGCGCTCTCTCTCCCTGTGACCATGCAGCTTCGAAGATCTATTGTCCCAGGTGCCGTTGGCTTTCCACGCGCGTCACTGTGATCTTTTACGAATTATCGCTTTTCGAAGAGTCTTCCTTGACGATAGAGCTTCTCGCACGAGCCTGTATGTCCGAGCGAGCCGGTCGAACGTCAAAAAGAATTTTTAATCGAGCAAGGTGGTGGAGACTAGCCTGGTCTAAAGTTTCGCTGTTGGCCAAGATCAAAGCGAAGGACCGGTACTCTGTGGATATCTATGCGAGCGAGCGAGAGAGAATATATGTCTAACGGCAGCAAGCAGAACTCCTCTTCCGTCTAAAGCAATAACGAAGACGTTTGTTAACCGACTATAACTTTACCGTGACGTTTCTCCGGGGCGGTCGCTACCGAACGATTCCTTACGTTTGTTACTCGATAAAACGTACCACAACGGATATAATAATGGAGAAGACTTCCTCCTGTTCCGATAGAATATATAGTTATACACGTCGATGTTACATACTCAAAGGAATCTTGAGAAACTCCAAACAATGAGGGAGAGGGAGTCCCCGAGATCGGATTTATTATAGCACGTAGGAAAATTCGCTCGTTGTGCCCGACGAGGAGGAGGCAAAATGGCTGACTCGCTAAGTCGCAGAACGCTAGCGGCACAGCGACGAAATTATGCGTCCGGAAGTAGCTTCCTTCCTAGTGGCATATCACGCTAGCTAGCTGGAGCGTTCTCCCTGCCGCTAATTCTATCTTTCTCCGTCGCTCAGCCAAGCGAGTTGTCGGAATCGCGCTGGCATTTTGCGAGCGATTCGCGAACACCGCTAGGAATCGCCTGTTTATGCGCGACTCATTCCCATCTCCCTCTCTCTACCTTTCTATCCTTCTCTCTCTCTCTCTCTCTCTCTCTCTCTCTGTCTTTCTTCCTCTTTACGTCTGTCCCTTCCTTCTCTTAGATGCGCCCAGCGAAGAGGGCGACTGGGATGGTAGTAGCAAAGTGGCTGTTCTTACACAAATAAAACAGCACTTAGTACGAGTACTTACCTCTCTCGGATCCGCGCGTACACACAATCGCCTTCTCTCTCTCTCTCTCTTCCTCTCTCTTTCTCTATCTCTATCTCTATTTCTCTCTCTCTCTCTCTCTCTCCCACCTCTCCATCTCTCTGTCTTTCTCTTTCTCCCTGTGACAACACAGACAATGGGAATGTGACATGTGCCCGGCCTCCCTCTTCCACAGCAGGTAACGTCGCGATACGAACTCGTATGCAAATCCACTTGGGTATGCACTTCAACTGCTAGCTACGGAGGCGCGAGAGTTTCCGCGAGACTCTTCGGTTAAATCAAAGGCGAACATCGCCGACTCCTCCACTTTCCTCCTTCTACTTCTACTCCTCCTCCTTCAGTCGTCTCCGAAACGCACATGAGATTCGACACCTTTAGTCTTGTAGGACGGAAAGAGACGAAGTCGGAGTCACGTTGGTAACGATATCGCGAGTTTGGCTGCTGACGGTTATACGTGAATTTTCAAGTGGCTTCTTTTGACTTTTTCGGCGATGTAACCGAGATAAAAATGATATCGAACGTAAAGATAGATTCGAGGGGTGTCTGGTGCCTAACGTCACGAGGACGAGGTCGATGGACCATGTTCTTTTCTATTGTCGCTATTAACCGACGACAAGGCGGCGAACAAGGACGAAGGGTAAGAAAACGCCGTGGGCCGATTTCTCGGCCACCCGAGTACCAAGAGAGAGAAGAGAAGAAGAGCCGGGGCGCTTCGTAAATGCATAAAACGCGATATGAAATGCACGAGTTCGGACGTTTTGGCATCCGGACAAGCAGACAATCAACTCATCGAGGCGTGCGGATGCATTTTTATTATATATTATAGACTGCCCGATGCCTTCCTCCATATCGTACGTCACTCACGATGTCAGTCGCTAACGTACCGTCTCGAACGTATTTTACGTACCGGGTGTTCCGAAAGCGAGCCCGGGCCCCAAAAGGGTCCTCCAATGATCTAGAAATGATCGTTTTCGAAGAAATTGATAATACATTAATATTCTCGAAGAGCTCGTTCGATTCAAGTAGCACGTTTGAGACAACATGGGTTCCATCGTTATATCGTGAAGATCAAGAAAGATCTTATTAAAAAAAAAACACGTGTGATTGTATAAAAAGGTGTAAAATTGTAAAAATATAAATTCTAATAAAAAGAATCACCCAATCACCCAAACTTTCGATTTTGAACAACCCTGTAACCCGTTAAACGTTTTCCACATACTTTTTTCCCTTATTCGTGATATCCGATACCCCCTAAAAAAATCACTCCCGAAAATAAGAAGAAGAGTCGATTAGCCATCGGTATCCTTTCTATTCTAGATATAACCACCCAGTATAAGTTTCGGATATAGGTGTATATTGGGCCCGGTATCTCCCTATATCAGCCGTACACATAATTACCATCTGATAGAGTCCGTTGTCTGTCGGGAGGCTGATTTCATACTTGTTCTTCTTGCACGCCCGTCAAAGCTTTCCCCGTGGCGGTAGGACGGCCGATCTCGGATGGGGGGCCTTAGGGCCGCATGGGTCCCTTCTCCCGCCTCGACCAATCACCGAGGTCCGCCTCGGCCGTGCCGCCGAGGAAACGGAACGAAAAAAAAGAGTTCGATTAGGCCCGCTTCAAGAGAATGCATCGACTACTCTTCGTGGGCCCGTGGCCCGTCTCGATGGCCGATTGAAATTCGATTACCGGTCAGCCATTTCGTTTCTCCTCTTCCAGCGAAGCGCAGCCTGGATTCTATCGAACTCGATTAACTTCATTTTCACATTGATCCTGTCTCTATAAAATATCCTATTGCTTCGTTGTCTTTTTATCTTCGAGATTAATAAATCAGCTACGCTTCGCGTTGATGCGTCGAATAAAAAGTGAACAATGCAGCCGAAGGTAGGCATTCCTCTTGTAGGAGTATTTCCCACGTCCCGCTTTGATACGACGAAGAAACGTATTGTTTCCGTATGAATCTCCGATGTTGCCGAGAGATCATCGTAACACCTGTCGAAAATGCAGATTTACGGCGCAGCTGCTTCCGCCGGTTCGCCCGCGCGAAGCAATAATTCTAGGGACGAAGACGAAGGACCCAACTTCGTGGTTTTCTTCCTACGGCCGACTCCTCCACCGCTCGCTAATACCCATGCTCGTCTCTCTGTCTCTCTCTCTCCCTCTTTCTTCTCCGAAGAGAAACCACGATGTCCGTCTTTCGTTCTTTCTCGTAGTGGGCCGATGAATCGCATTGTTTCATTAGGCCACGTCAAAATATTAGGGCCCACGAGTTGTCCGTTCGTTCCTACCTTCTCTTTACATCTCTCTCTCTCTCTCTCTCTCTCTCTCTCTCTCTCGCTTTCGCTCTCGCTCTCATTCTCACTCAATATGACGTCGTTGAAACCTCCCACTGCCCAAGGCCACATAAACATTAATGCATCGCGAATACGACGCCGACTTGTACGCGTAATTACTACATTCGAGCCATTTATACCGGGTGGTCGACTTTGCGTACGGGCAAACGTTCTCGATGATCCTCATTTGTACGGAAAACGAGCGCGGGTCGCTACATTGCCGGACGTTGGGCAAAACGCAAACTATTAACGCTTAATGAGCCGCGTGCCGAGTGAACACTTATGTACGAAGAAAAAACTCGCGGGGATAATCGGTATCGCGGTGCTCGAAGGGTGCTAACAATGATCGAGCGTCTCTTAAAAAATACTAGCACACGAAATTGCCACAGGATGTTTTTTTTCACTTACCACTCGTAGGAATTGAAAAAGATTTTTTTCTTCGTTCCATCTGCGAAGGGAATCACCGAGTATCGAAGCGTGCAGTTCCTTTAGAGCCACGCTTGATAATCGTTCATACATGGAAACGTGCATAAGGTGCACAGAAGACTCCGAGGGTCCATTCGGAACAAAGACGTGTCACATGCGTGCATTTTTTGTTACGACTTCGTCACGCCATTCAACGGAACCGTGTATACGCGTTCTCCTCGAGATTCATTCTCCCACGCAGGGCACACATCGAACCCGTTTTTTATTCTTCCTTCTTCTTTTCCATCCTCCTTCGTCGATCCAGATAAGTATCTTACGTTACCGTTCCGTGCATCGGCCGTAGAGACAGGGCATCGTGAAATTTATTTCGAACTCCTCATGCGGAAAGTGTCTTTGTATCGGCGGCCTCACGCTTAGGATTCACTTTTCAGGACGGTGTGAGATCGATTTCGCGGTAACGCGAAGGTGCGTGTACCTCTTTGTGGATTATTCACCATGAGCCTTGTCAAATTAAAGCAAAGTTATATTACAAAACCCAACGGTACTTCGTATGGTAAAAAAGAAGGCGTAACAAATTAAATACCTGTACTTGCTGATGAATTTCGTTTTCGATGTTCGTCCAACTCAGATATAAATAAATCGATTAGCATAAATTAAAATCGTCCAATTTGGTTCACGTTCCAGTCGCTCCCTTTATCGGTCATCTCCGCTTCATTAAAATTTCACTCGGCGATTGCCGATGCAATTGGAGATCGCTTCGCGAGGCGGAGTCGAACTCGGGTGCAAATGACGCTCGATCGGGCCAAGTGGCCGACTTCAAATGAGTTCTCTCGAATGGTATAAGTGCGAAGGAAAGAGAGGATGACCTGTTACTGTAGCCGGCATCAGGACGAGAAGCACCGCGGCCATTGTGGGACCACGTCCGGTCACATATGAGTTTCATTGTGCCGGACTTATATTTATTCATTAACAATTACCGAGCGCATCCGCGATACTGCCAGTGGCACGGGCTTTTTGTCCGACTGATCGAAGATACTTGGTAACGACTGGCACGATCTGGCAGCGCATAAAAATTTAAATGAATGGTACCGCCCTAAACTGTCTTCTTTCTCCTTCCACCTTTCTCTTTCTCTCTTCCATTTTTTTCTCTTTCCTCGATGCATATATGTATGTATACAATGGTACAAAGCCCTGGAGAAGAATGAATTCGTAAAAAAAAAGAAAATCATAAAAGAAAACTCTTTTGCTAATTGCTCGAATTTCCTATACTTTTATTCTCTATTCTTATTGAGTTTTCCGAAAGAGGTCGATGACCGATCAAGTTGGACTACAGGAAAAGCAAAGATTATTTCCGAAGAGATTACGCGCTGAAAGGAGTGAAGGGCCAATATATACGATTTCTTTGGAAACGATTTCCCCGTCAGGGGTTAAGCCATCTGTGAAAGGACAGATCAGTAGGAGACGCCTTCTATAAAAATAATCTCCAGAGGACTTGATCTCCGATTGATACACCCCCGGAGATCCACGAACGATCCTTTGTGGTCGATGTCTTTCCTTCTTTTTATCGCGACGACCTGCAAAGGGCTTTGTCGAGGAGCGAGCCCGTGAGAAGGTGTTCGAAAACACTATCCGTGCGATTCCGAGCTCGACGTGAAAGTTTTTATGACCCTCGTACCAAAGAGCTCGCGATAATTAATTACAAAAAGCTAACGATGGATTCGTCTTCGTACTCGAACATGCTACGACTGTCGGTACATCAGTTTTAATCTACCACGGGACATCACTTTTTTCGTACTGCGCGGGCACTGTTTCCTATCAGGATATTGAAGTCGACTGTCCATCGTGGAAGCACCGATCCATTACTAGGATTAACGGGCAAATACGTGCGAGAAGAACATGTAGGAAAGATAGAGGTATATACAGAGAAATGAGGGAGAGCGAGAGAGAAGGTTAGAGAGAAAGGGAAAGCATCAGCCGACTCCACCTCGGCTGGAAGGCCGCCGACGGGTGTCGATCAATTAAGTAATGATCGCTAATTAACGTTCCCCCGGGGGCGGTAATACCCGATAACGTTGGTTCGATGCACGTAGCATTACCTTGCGGCTTACGGCTTACGTTAAACCATCAGGCGTAGAGAGAGCGAGAGAGAGAGAGAGAGAGAGAGAGAGCAAGAATGAGAGAGAGAGAGAGAGAGGAATAGAAGGGCCGAGGAAGGTGGAAGAGAGAGGCGAGCTAGAACAATCTTGGCGGAGGCCTTAGTTTGAATTAACCGTGGCTCAGCACCATGCTGAGTAATCAAACAATTACGAAGGGGGCAGTGGGAAGGGGGAGTGAGAGCTAGCAGAGAGAGGGTAGAGGGTGGATTGGGAGGAGATACGCCAATGCTGCCTGCTTCACCAACTGCCAAACCTGGAGAAACCGGTACGAGAGAAAGCAACGAGGACGGATGAAGAGGCACCAAAATGAGGCTAGACACCAGTCGAATCCGTAAGGCAGCGATTTCAGCAAAATAACGCTTACTACTCGATATTACAGGACTACGGGAGTTCGGCAGCTTCCGAAAGGCGAGCTAATTGACTGTTAAATTATCACGGCCGAGATCTCACCCTGTCTCTTTAGACCCTCTTCGATCTTCGCCCGTAGCACCTAATCGGTCTTCCGTTTTAGCTATCGATTTTGCACGTGCTCAAAGTTTCTTTCGATTCTTGCCATTTAATAACACGGAATAAATAGGAGCAGCCGTGTATTGTATCCTCGGAGGACAAAGAAAGGAGGCAGGGGAAGTCGAAGCGAGAACTATACTTCGGAAGATGAAACTAATAAGTCGTGAGGACCACTCCTGGCTAATCCGATGACAGAGAGAAAGAGAGAAAGAGAGAAGAGCACCGGATATCTCCCCTTCTTCGCTTCCTTTACGGCTCGTAAAACTTCCGAAAGGATTGATGGCGACATAGGAGAGGAAGTGTATAGAAAGAGAGAGGGGCAACGTCATCGCGAAAGTATTCGCACAAAATTGAAAACTCGGCAACATGCATATTCATGAGTACGCTTTAATATATGTTTTTACGGTCTCGCTCGAGTCCCTTCGCCCTTTGCCGCGTTATTTTCGAGGGAAGGGGGAAAGAGAGAAGGATACGGAAAAATGTAATTTAGTGTCGAACTTATCGATACTCACGGTTTTTTGATAGCAATCGAATGAAATATTTATCCGTCGCGTCTAATCTCAACTTCTAATCTCTAAAATGTGAAAGAATCGAGAGAAACATCGAGGAAGGACAAAGGCGTGGAGAAACGTTAGAAACGGAGAGGAAAATGAGAAGGGTGGTGGGTGGTGTTCTCGTGAAAGCAGATTTTAATCGAGCGTCAAGCCGCGACGTCGAATTTATGATCAGGCAGGGCTGTTTAGCAAGTCGATTTAAGGCCGTTCGACGAACCAAACGATACGGTAATTAACATAAAGTATTAATAATGCTTCCTATCGTCGACGGTCCTCTTTTTGATGCCGAAGACTCTTTTTCCACGGTTTATACGGCCATTACGTTTTACGATCAAACCGAAAAATAGCCGAACGATGATACGTAGGGGGTCTTCCCTCGAACTCCTTCGCTTCCCTTCTACCAGCGTATCGTCTTCGACCGACCTTGCCCTTTTCCTTATTCCCTTTCCGTCCCTTTCCATTCGGCTTTTTTGCATTTGTCAACGAACGCTTAATCGCGACGGAGCGATAAAATTTTGGTATAAAACATCACCGATTCCTCCGCTCGTACGGAAGATTTAACTGGTAATAACTCTATTCGCCAATTTGGATTTTCGAAGAGATCCGAACGTCTCGCGTTTCACGAACTGTTCATGGAAGTTTGAAAGAAGTTTCGATCGCTGAAAAAAAAGATAATCGTTCTTCGTATACGAGAGATTAATTCGTAATTTCTTGTTGCGTTACATTCCAAAGAAGGTACCGAGACTTTAAAGGATTTAGATGCATCGAGAGTGAAACAAGTTCGAGACAAGGAAAGAGAGAGAGAGAGAGAGAGAAAAAGAGAGAGATGGCTGATCCATCGTTGATTCAAAAGATCTTTAACACGATTACTCGTTCATGCATACCAAAGTTGGCTCGGTTTCAGACGCAACGCAAAGGTAGAGATCGGCAAGAGCTCTCCTCCGATTTACCGTCCGTAGGATCGCTGTCCACTTCACTTTTGATTCCAAATATCAGCGGGTGGGCATACCTGACAGTTGGACGGCCCCGATATCCGTTCTCGCAGTATTATTAACGTTTACGAAAATACGGACGTTAACCGGCCGCTGTAAGGGCCTCGGCTCGAAGCTAAATTAGCTGTCCGATACTAATTAGCTTTCAATCTAACCGCTCCAGGACCCGAGTCCTGCATTCGATTCGATCGAACGTTTCCCTCAAAAATTTGAAGGATATACATTACCTATCGTTCGAGATTCGATTTAATCGAGATTCGATCGGTCTTTCGCGACGGCTCGACAATTGCTGAATTACGTTTATAAAAGATGTATAAATGGCAAGTGGATCGCTCGCGTCGACATAGTTGCAACGACGCGACGTTCGGTAAATCGCCACCGGTACACACGCTGAATTATTCAAAGGAGAGTCCCCCACTCTCTTTCTCTCTCTCTCTCTCTCTCTCTGTCTCTCTCTCACCCTCTATCTCTTTCTCTCTCGTGACTTCGCGAGACCGGCTCTGATATCGGCAGTAAACGCAGCAACAACGTTCGACGTCCCTTCGAGATATCGAGGGAAGCAGACGGAGCTAAAACGGAGAAAGAAAGAAGAAGATAGAGAGAACGAAGAGAAGGAAGCAGAAAACGAGGAAGATGGGAAGGAGCAGTAAGGAAGGAAAGGTCAAGACCATGCGCAAGCCCGGAGAGTCGTGGCCTTTCGCGATGGAAGAAGCGTGCACCGTGAGCGGAACGAGAAATTCCGATTTACATATTTATTCCACGAGGAAGATCCGAGCGGATAGACGGAAAATGTCGTGACGCGCTATCGAGGAGTCTCGTTCGAACGCAAAAATTCCGGTCACTCCCGATGCTCCTTCCGTGACCGAGCTACTCTGGCTGCGATTCTACAGTACCACGCTAGCTTTCAACAATATCCCCAGGGAATGGCTTTACCATGAAAATTTCAGGATGCTATCGCGTCCGTCATGATCGCGAACGTTGATATTTTATGCATCTATTTGACGAAAATTGTAATAGTCGATATCTGGTACACAAGTGATATCTAATAAGCTCACGATCTTCGGTATCCTCGTTCATTTCCTAGGAGTCGCTACTTAACAAACTTAGCCCTTCGCAAGCCCTTCGTCGCCATCCTCCAAGCAACTTGGAGTAACGGCGGAGACGCGGAAATTCTTAACGCTGTTAAGATATGTTAATTTTGTTTACCTATAAGCTATTAAAGGGGTCCTAACGTGCTTAAAGCTAAAACCAGTTTAGTTTTCCCCGCGTGTGTTCACGGCGGATCCTGAGGGATATAACGCCGCGCGCGCGTGCCGCCTACTCTCGAAAGGACTTTCGTAGAAAGGGCTGCTGTATACGAGAGCAAGGGAGAGAAAGAGAGAGAGAGGGAGAGAGAGAGAGAGCCACCCTTATACGGGAGCTCTCGACTACGAACGAGATGTTATCATACCGACGATGCCTCGGCAAACGAGCGGCAGGTTATCGAAATTCGACCGAGGCGAATTCAACGGCGAAGATTACGCGGGATCGTTCTAATCTCTCGACCAAAAGCGCGAGTATGTATAACCGCGACTACATCGAGTTCCCGCGCGATTCTGTTTGCTCGGCATCGATTTTCACGAAGAACGAAAGTTAACCGTTGTAGCTTGCTCTTGGTCTCGGCGTTCGAACCGAATCCTTCGAAATTGAAAAAGTCCAACTCGATCGTTCAGCTCGGTTTCGCTCGATTCGAAGCCGAAAGGAACGAACTCTCGAATCGGTGGCGAAACTCGCGAGAGTTTTGCAGCTGCGCCTATTACTAATCCACGGCAGAACGATTTAAGTGTTTGCCATCACTAATAACCCGGCGAGCAAACGCGGCATTATTAACAGGTTCGCAAACATCTCCTGTATTAGTGATCCCGTCTCCCTATAACCTACATAGTCTTTCCGCGCAGCAACCATCCCCACTTGAGAGCCATCGCCATCGCCACCACCACCACCGCCTTCACCACCATCACAAGCAGAGAGCCGCGTGCCAACCCTTATCCCGATTCTCTTGTACAGATATTTGCCGTGTCTACACCGGCCAAATTATCTCCAACGATTTGAGGATAAAGGATTTTCACTCGCTACGCTCGAAGAATACCGCGAAACTTTGTTACGATTTGGAAAAAGGAATTCGTCTATTTCTTCAGCGAAAAATATCGATCTCACATTGACGTCGTAACGACGTCGCTGTTCCATTCAATTCGTACTCGTGCCCGATTCTCCTTTTTCGCGTAATTCGATTATCAACGCTAACCCATAAAGGCTGATCTCGAAATAGCGTGCGGTCGCGTTCGGCCGAGGTGAAGTTGATAAATGAATCTATAAATCTGTGAGTCGCGATGTAATAACATAGAGAAAGATTGATAACTACTCGAGGAATGTCTTAATAAACACCCGCGGTCTGTTTAACATTTATACCGATCCAAGTGTCTTTCCTTAAAAACGAAAAAATGATTTCGTTGACGTTCGCGCGATTATTCCGATCGGACAGGTAGCATCGTTAGCTGGCAGCGGTGAACAATACATCGGTAATCTCGCGCCAAATAAAATACGCGTTCGTTGTTGTCCTAGAAATCGGAACGACGACGATACGAACGATGGAAAGGTTTTGCGAAATAGTCGAAGCGGAATCCGAAGGATTGGCTCGCTGACAGTTCCCGTGCGATTCGAGTCGAACGTCGCCGTTGTAGTTTGCGTTCTTAATATTCCGCCTGCGTCGCGCTTACTCTTTCCGTCGCGTATCTCCTCGCGCTCTTAATCTGTCCGTTTCTTTCGATAAAAGCCAGTCGGCTTCTCCTTTGCCTTGCAAATCTTTCCAAGAAGAAAGACATTTATTTTCATGCTCGATCGCCGTTAGTAAAATTCCCATTGACGTTAATACGTCCGCTTACGCATCGGTATTTCTCCTTTCTCTTTGAAATCAAAGCTGGCTGATAGAGAATGATTATTTTTACCAGAGAATCGCTTCTCGTATCGCCACAAATGAAAATGTCTTGATGATTATCGCCTCGGGGAAATGGCGATGCGTTTAAGGATGGAAGAAGGATAACCGATAACTTCCTAGAATTATTTTTTTTTTGACGAGCCGCAAATACAACGGGTCGATCGACTGCGATAAAACATAATTATCGTTAGGCGGATGAAAGCGTGACAGACGTCGGGCTCGTGGTAAGTGGTGGTAAAGAAAATGGTGGAAGAATCGATGGTTTTATACGATTCCTCTGCTCGGCGTACAAACTCCAGACACATAGGAGTCGAAGAGACGCGAATGCATTACGATGAAATACTCAACGACAGCGCATTCACGGTTGTGTGCCTTGGTCGTTATGGTGGGTCTTTATGTCCACAACAAAGCATAAATATGGCTGATTCGCCTAAGGCTGCTTTTGTACAGGTTATACCGGCTGATCCACTATCGAGATATCTGCGTGGGACGTGTGTGGGGCGTATGTACGCGTGGTACCACGTTCAAGGTTGAAATATGGACTCTCGCAAAAATGAGGAAAATCGCCTGGAAGAAGGCGAGACGCGTCTCGTACCAATCCGGTAATGCGAACGAGAGAACGAAAGGAGACAAAGAGTAGATACGATGCAGAGAGAAAGAGAGAGAGAGAGAGAGAGGGGGGGAGGAGGCGTTGCCGAAAATTCTTTTTAAACGCCGAGACTCTGGACGGATGTTACATTGTTCGTAAGATCGTAAAAAGTATAATACTTGCATTTCCATTCCGGAGTAAAATCAATTTTACCGAGTACCTATCTCTAAAATTTGGTATGGGGTTAAACTCGATGAGGAACGGTCGAAGATTAATCGGGATGAAAGATCGTGACGATTCTCCACGCTACGTTCCGAGCGCTAGAAAGAGAGGGAAAAGAAATCGAATGACTCACGTAAAATATTTTTCACCACGAAGGAATCGATCTTCCCGAATCACCTACCTTTCGGAATAATTTATTCGACGCTAGGAGCGACTCGCTCCGTTGCTCCCTAGGTAGCAGGTAGACGAATTCCAGAAGGTAGAAAGAGTCGGTCTTTCCTTTCACGAAGATATATCCCATGAGAGATCGTTGCCCCGCGAGTCGCTAAAAATGGTCGAAAAGGAGAAAATTGAATTTTCGATAGCGTCTCCTCGCGGTTTCCCGATCGCGGCCGTGGACAATGTAGAGGCCAAAAGGTCTTGATGACGATCGAGCGTGCATATTTTTGGGTCTCGTGAGTCACGAGACGATGACGCCGTGTCGTCGTTGTCGTAGTGGCGAAGAGACTCGTGGCCGGAGTCAATGCCAGAAATAATATCGGCATGCTAGCACGTTGCTAAAGACGGGGGTGATGTCCTAACATCATCGGCAAACGAACTATATTTACCAACCCACCTCCTCCGTCTTCTTCTTCTTCTTCTTCTTCTCCTTTTCGCGTTCCAACTTTTGCCTTTTGCTCTCAACATGCACTCCTTCTAACTGTTTCCACCTTAGTCTTCTTCCTCCTTGATCTCCGAGCCTCTCTGAGATTTCTCTTTCCGTGCCGTGAGAGACAAAAATCTAGAGGAAGAGAAAGAGAGATAGAGAGAGAAAGACCGAGAGACGTATATACGAAGCATATACTCTCGAGTTTTAAACTCTCAGCCGAGAACTTAACGAGGGCTCGTTCGCGTAAGGTTCTGCGATATCGCGTAAGCCCGCTCGCGCGAGAGCGTACTTTCGCATAATTTCTAATGCATTTTAATATGGCTATTATTTGCACAAAATAGAACGTCTTTTTATGAGAGAGGAGATATGTCGGTGATATGAAATAACTCTTCGAGAGCACGTGGCTCCTAACATTTCTATGG
Source organism: Odynerus spinipes (assembly GCA_032403825.1). Classification (NCBI taxonomy): domain Eukaryota; kingdom Metazoa; phylum Arthropoda; class Insecta; order Hymenoptera; family Vespidae; genus Odynerus; species Odynerus spinipes. The sequence continues at coordinate 205,305 of JAIFRP010000045.1, read as the reverse complement.
TAAACCCGTATCGTAACTCTTCTTAATATCCGTACCGACCTCTTATACTTTTTCTTAAGGAGATCACCGTCCGACGATATGATCGACGATTCGACGTAAAATATAATATAAAAAGCGAACATACCTACCTACTTTTCTGATCTTAACGAGCCCTCTCGTTGTCAAGATCGAAAAAAAGACAGAAGGTGCGCGCGCGCGCATATCCCGGTGCTAAAAAAGGCTCGACGAAACGAAGAAGTGCAGGAACTGGATTTGGCGTCCACGAATTTGTTATAGTCCGAGGTTTCCGAGACAAATGTTACCCTCGGAGTCGGAGGGGTAGGAGGCCGGTTACGGGGGTCGGTGATAAACAGTGTCGCTCATTCACAATGGCCGGCAAACACGCATTAAAACGGACTAATATGAAGTGTATTAATGCGCGCGGCATTGTCTAACCCATGGCGTACACGGCTACTGTCGTGGGGCCTGCCTTTATCCCACCATGGGGGGCCTGTGGTGCACACGTACCGCGCACGGACCCCGCGCTCGATATACCCGGTGACTTTTTAAGGATACGAGCTTCACGCTGAGAACCGAGCTCTTTTTTCATCGCCGCGTTATTGCTCTTCGATTCTTCGAGAATTTCCTTTGAGAGATCGCTCTTAGCTTCATTTCCGTTTAATTGTTTGGTGGACTCTGATAAGTGAGCTTCAAAGCTATGTAATATATAAATAGAAGATAAAATAGTAATATTCGTTTATGCGAAGTTTTTGTTAAAAAAAAAGAGAATGGAATTTTCTCGTAGTCTTCAGAGTCAAATTTTATTTCTTACGAATCACGAATAATTTCTTCGAAGTTGCTTCAAGGAGAAACGGCTTATAGCGGGATAGAGCGGGTTGAAAAAGGCAAGAGAGGTTGAAACGCTGTCGGAATATAAAAACGAATTCGAAGAGGCGTTCAAATACAAGGTTACGAGGTACCCCGTATGGTATCAATCGCAGGGTAGTGCTGCAGGCTAGTTCTGCCCACTGGTCTAAATTATGGGGTCGCTGTCCAGTTCGCCACGCATAAATGATTGCCCGTGTTATGTTAAACATCCGAGCACGAGAGTGAGAGAAGAGAGAAGTGGAAGAGAGAGTGTGCGAGGGAGAGAGAGAGGGAGAGGGGGGGTGGGAGGGAGAAAAAGAGCAGTCCCGAGAGCTCACCCACACGAAATGCACAGCGATGGAGGTGGAAGAGGTGGAGTTGGATAGCTGGCAGAGAGGTGGAGGTAAAAGTTATTTATCTCGAGTAGTCGCACGAACGAGGATTTTGAATAATCACTGGCTGGTGGCACGGGCCGGAGAACTACGCGTTGCAGCCAACTATCCGTCTCATCGATCACCAACATACGTTCGATTCTCTTTTTCGAATATATCAGTTTCGGTATTTCCAAGTGATCCATTTAACTTTGTCGCTCTTTTCTCTTCGCAGCAGGTTCGAAAAGAAACACATCGATAAAGCTGCCAGTTTTTGAAGGGTGTCTCTTTCGATATCAAACAACTTACAAATTTTCTGATAGAAAATGAAACGGGCGCTCGATAAAAACGAAGATCGTTCGGTCGGTGGGTAGCGCGAGGAAAAAGACATATTAGAGACATCATAATGCCAGAGCGAAGCTGTGTTCCAATTTATAACCGGATGATATCGCGATAGAGTCTCAGGTTCGAGGCATTGTATTCGGTAGGGTTTCGTTTCTGACGTTGCACCGGGCATCGACTGCCTGGGTGGGTCCGTTTCTTGGTGGGCTGACTCAGGATATCCTTTTGATATCCTGTTAACTAATGCCTGCTATTCGTTACGGACGTACAGTCCGAGAGACATATATGTTTCCCGTGTAAAGCATACAACCACGTTCGCGAGTGATTTGGTCTTAGCTGCCAGTTGGATTAAGAATTTTCTACTGGCTCTAAAATTATCGAAACTCGATCGGACGAACGTGTGTTCGTTTAAAAACTTATCTATAAAAATAGTAGAAGAAGAATCGAGTATCTGTATTCGAAAAATTAGCATCGATATTAAATCTCTTAAAGCGTAATATGATATTTAAGCGATAGGTCGAACCGATCCAAACTTGGAGCCCCTAGAAATACGAATTCGTGGAGACCACTTGGCCGAGCTGACCGATAGAATGAAAATCGGCAGAGAGATGGAAGATATCGGGCAAGGAAACGGTGCGATGCGCGAGTACGAGTAGAAGGAGAGGAGTGCAGGATGGTTGGTGGGGCAGGAGGAAGGTTGTCCGAGTAGAATCCTCCAACGTCGGGGTCAGTCTGGTAGGCGGGTACGAACGTGGCCAGGCCTACCACTCTCTCTTTCTCTCTCTCTCTCT
>JAIFRP010000045.1:172977-184497 GCA_032403825.1 Odynerus spinipes | reverse complement strand
AGAGAGAGAGAGAGAAGAGGAGAAGGTGGAGGAGAAAAAGGGAAAAGCGTCGATGGAAAAGGGAAGACGCTATACGTTAGCGGGGGATGAGAGTGGGTATACCAGGAGAATAGAGGGGAGTGCCGACACTTCTGATATATTCTTGTAATATTTTTCGATCATCGCGTGCCGCGGAGATTTATAAGAGAGAACGGTGCGAAGGCATCCGGCCACCTGATCGCGAGTTACTATCTTCCGAGCAACTTCATCCCCCGTACTCTTCCTTCCCCCCTCTCTATCTCTCTCTCTCTTTCTCCTTCTAAAGGGCGTTACAAGATTTATTTTTGCGTTATTTCTGCCTCCTTCCCTCTCCTCGTTTCAATCATTTTTAATAACGCGTTCGGAAGATGGTATTCTCCAATTTTCTCAGCCAATCGATACGTCATAGCAAAACACCTGTATTATTATTTTCTTCTAGAGGTTTACACGTGTTCCGCAGGCACCCAACGTTCACACACATAGCCAGAGAAATTACAAGGTGGAAGATTTGTACGTCGTAAGATCCAACGAGTCTCTGGATAACGACCGAACAAACGATTCGGCAGTTCGCCCTCCTGGTCGAAAGAGCGTTCGATTAAGCGCACAGTATCCTAATACAACCTTTGGGACTTTCCTATCCCCCCTTTCGGAATGGGCCAATACAACGACGGTTCTCAGCTTGTCTAATAATAGTTAACCGTTGGAATAAAAATTTGGGTGGGAACGTTCGAAGATAATCTAAAAGAAAAGACGAGCTCTAGAAACTGTTTAATCCGTAAAAGATTTTTAAGAAAATGGAACGAGTTGCATCGAACGATAGGGCGATACAGAACAGAGGACATTAGCCATCGTGTCCAGTGAAGCAATATTCGAGGGTAGCCCTTCTAACGTTAGGATGCTCGGACGATAGTACCGAAGACCCAGTTAAACTGTTTGGAAACTCTCCCGGCTTTCCAATTAAGCGAAGATCCTAGCTCCCGAAGTCGGCCTACGCAGCTGACCACATGTTTAACACTACATAAATCGCGACCCATCTTATTGGTTCTAATCTAATTACCTTCCGATGTCCGAACACGCTGATCTCCTTTCTCTCGGAAACTCGAACCTCGCCTAATTGTTTCTCCACGGATAAGAAAGTAGGATAATAAAATGGTACTCCTCTCATGATGAATTTTTTGCATTAGGATTCTTTAAAAGATTCTCGAGGATTAGTTCGCGTGGGAACGGGCCATATTCGAGAGACGTTAAAAGAAATCAAAAATATTTTTTCTCCTAGGTTATGCTCCCGCTTGTTTGCTGTATTAATATCTCGAGATGGTCGAGATGGTTCTTGGAAAATGGAAAAGGGATACGGCGCTAATAGAATAGGACCGTGGGGTTATGTTAGCGTTATAGAAAGCAAATAAAATCGTCGAGGGTATATTATAAAGGAATCCTGTGAAATATGTTTTTTTTAGTTTGCCTAAGTCATTAACGTTGGGAATTCGAACTGCTCTCCGACGATCCTTTTTTTTACGGAGCCATACTTCAAAAGAAAAGTTCGTTTTAACTTAACGCGAAACAGTTCTGACATTTTCGAGCATAATCGCGATCCATTTCATCTATTTCCGCGGGAATTTCCGCACGCCCACCTTGCGCGCTTCATTTCCGTCCTTTGCTCGAATGAAACGTTAACGAATCTTTACGTCTTGCCCTTTCCTCCAACGAGAAGTATCGAGTTGAGCTCTCTCTTAAAGTGTCCTCCTACGCCACCGACTGTTTGCCAAGACGAAACTCTACTTTCTCTTTCTCGAGAATGTTTCTCATTTTGTCTTCTACCCGGGGAGACTCGTTTCCTGTCCCTTTCTAACTCTCTCCATTCGTCTTCCTCTCTCTATCTCTCTCTCTCTCTCGTTCCCTCTCTCGCTCTTCTTCGCATCTCGTCTTCTACCCCCGGTCGGAAATTATTGCGTTAAACCACATAACTATAGGAATATACTCACGCATACGTGTGCACCGAGCTGTCGGGAGTTTCTTGTAGCAGGTACGAAAGGGCGAGAGAACTTTGAAATCAATCAGCGCCCTGGAGGATGCATTCGAGAGAATTAATATCACCCCTAGCCTTGCAACATTGAATCCCTCCTCGCGACGTAACGCGGTTAACGCGCCGCAAGCGGCACTCTCTGCTACGGGAGCAACACTACTAGCACCAGCAATGGCAAGTTGCGTCGTCGTTCGAAAGCCGTCGCGGAAGATCGCACATAGCGATGGCACTGATTCGTTTTTCCTCTTCTCTTATCCGATTAAATCGTCTTCTCGAATTTCTCCGTTCGTTCCGAATAATGGGAAGAGAGGAAGGAAGGAAGGAAGGAAGGTAGGAATGAAGGAAGGAAGTTCGATTCCCCTGCGTTGCTCTTCCTAGAAAAGATACATTATATAAATTACAAATTCTCGATCGTGCAATCAAGTAAATTATAGGAGAGAACTCGAATAAACGAAAACCAAATATTATTTTTCAATATCGCAAAGCAATGTCTCGGATATAAATGAAGGATGGGAGGAAAGGTGGAGGGGGTGGTACTAAGAGTATAAAACAATTATATTACTTGTGTAATTAATTAGTTGGCTTCAAAGCGAATCCAGATTTTTCATTTTAAAATCCTTATCGCGTCAAAGGGAGATTGAGCTTCTCCGAACGAATCGTTCAGAAATCCCTCTGCGGATTTTTACCGGATACCGACAAAGGACGACGGTTATACATACTTTTATAACGGAGCTTGATCCCGTCCGGCCAATATTCGCGCGAAGAGAAAGAGAGGAAAGTGAGTAGAGGATCTGGGTGAGGGAGAGGGCAAAGAGGGAAAGAGAAAGAGGGATGATAAAAGTAAAGGGAGAGGAAAACGTTAGAGAAAGGAGGACACCTATCGTTCGTTCCATGTTCTCTTGGAGAAACCGACTGTCTCTGATCTTCTTCTCTCCCTTCTTCTCTTTCTGTCCTTCTCTCTCTCCTTTTATAAGGGTTTGATCCCTCGGACACGGAGCATTATATATCGTGATCAGGGTTGCTGAAATTTTGTCCGACTTTCGCGTCACCGTACTCGGTCCATCGAGTCGCTCACTTCTCCGGCCGGCTTATCTTTCGGCAAACGCGACGTATAAACATCAATTCAATGTATGAAATCTGTCAAAATGAATTTCGTTCGGTAGTGGGGAGAATGGAAGATAGAAAAAGAGAAATAGAAGTCGAGAGAAAGAGAGAGAGAGCGGGAAAACGAAAGCCATCATTTTTCTTCCCGCGGCAAATGTGATCTTGATGTGAAATATCGTTGTATTATTGCTCCGGCGTGTCGCGCGATCTGGCCGCGTTTTTACGATGCTCTCCACGGATGATCATCCTCGCGAGTCGTGCAACCATCATTTTTCTTTTATCCGCTTCGTTTGATTCGGTTCCTATGTCGATCGAGAGACCGAGAGAGGCTTTGAACTCGATTTACATTCGCTTTTTCATTAGGAAGAAAAAGTTTGTGTATATTCTGGCTTCGTTCCGCCGAGAATTACACGTATGTATTTCTCTCTCATTCTCTCTCATTCTCTCTCACTCTTTGAATGCCTGTACAACACGCATGTAAGCTTCGTACTTCCGTGCATCGGTTCCACGCTCGCGTTCGTGTATAATTTTACGATCGTTCGAGCGCAATAAGCACTTAACGTGTCAGTAAAGTCAATTAGAGTCGTCCCTCGAACGCATCGCGAGACTACTCGAGAGCGGATGAACCTGTTTTATGGATTCGTCTCTTCTCCTTCGTTTTTCCAATCCACACCGATTTACATTCTACGCTAATTTTTCAATCTCATTGATATAGTCGAGTTATTTACATTGAGCAAATATGGTGTAACAAAGTAGACGCGTCTCTGCGTAAACCTCGTTCTCTCGTCTCTCTTCCACTCTCTCTCTCTCTCTCTCTCTCTCTCTCTCTGTCTCTCTCTCCCTCGTGCACGTTCTCGATTCGATGAGATTCACGAAATGAGGGAGGTGGTCGATGGACACATCGGAACGCTTCGAAATTCGGACGACCCGCTATTAGTCAGTCACGCGACCCACCAATTAAATGCAAATGTTTGTTTATGCGTTCGGTGGGAACCGTGGACGTTTATCGATGTCCGAGCATTAAGCTTCGCGCGGCATTCGCGCGGTGTTCCATGTTATCATGAAGAGGAACTCCCGTACGAAAAGACCATCCTTTACATCGTAATAAACGGCTCCTCGCGGCTCGTTCATCGAGCCGAAATTTCCTCGAATAATTATGAAAGTTCACTTTCGAAATGAAACATCGCCCGGATGAGAGTTTTCAATATATCCGAAGGAAGTAATTGACACGGTTACGATGATTGTTCTCGCGAAGTCGTTAACCTCGTTTAAGCGAAAGCCATAAACGCGATGGTGAGAGGGTGCGCTAGGGAGGAGAAAGAAGAGGAGGAGGAGGAGAGGAGAAGGCACCGGAATGGATAACGTCGAAAGATTATAATACCTACCGCGAGATTACGGGCTCTCTCGTCATCGAGCAAAATTTTCCCGAAGAAATATCCACTCTTTCCGTCCCTCGATATAACGATTCTCATCATCGCGATACTATCCAGCCGCGAGAGAGAAATTTCATACGAGCGGCGTGCTCTCGCGAACGCCGGGTATGCAGGGGCAAGGGGGGATAGCAATAACTAATAATACCGCGAAGTCAATTTCGAGGTGTCACGAGAAATGGCTTCTATATCATTCGCCCGCGAGGTGCACACTTCCAATTTCCAATTTCATTGCCATACATATGCACGCGCTTGCCCGGAACGACGTACGGGAACGTTCTTCCCATACCCTTCCACATCATCTCCCCCCCCCTCTCGCTCTATCTCTTTTGCTCTACACCTTGCCAAGTTCAAGTTCAGCTTTGGTTACATCGCTATTATCGTCGCGGTGATTTACACATAATTTTTGCATGATTCTTTTATTATGTCTGACTCGTATGTGTTATTTCTTATGATCGCCAGAATATATTTCGTTGTAATAAATATCGATTTTCTCTTCTCGGCGAAAGGATCATAAGTTTATCGAACAAAAAAGCCCAAGCTTGAAGCGATCTTGCTGCTTCGGATCTAAAACATGAATATTTAGAGATCAAACATAAACAGCGTTCTTTATACAATAATCTCATAATTAAATCGAATGGAGTAAGATGTAAAATTATTTCGATGCTGGTAAATCTTTACGCGAAAACATTAAACGGAGCATAAGTCGATCCATCGATATATAAAAGAGTTCTCCGATCTCGAATCGAGCCCTCGAATCCAGCGAAAAAGCCGCTAAATCAGCCGTACCGGGGGTAGTAAGCACGGGAAAGAGATTTGTGCGCTTGTAAGCCGAGCTCGGTTGTATCGCGAACGATTGACCGGGATAAAAGGGATGCGCCGCTGTTGGGAAACGTTCGTCCCTTTCCCAAACCGATATCTCTTTTCCAGGGTTCCTCGGATCCTCGATACGCCACTCGAACTCTCTATATCTCTTCCTATTTTACCGACTGGAATTTGTTCATTGAACGCTACGACCAACCTTTGGATTTAATGAACTACTATGACTAATACTATAGCTAAACTACTATAACTAAAGGACAATTTACTTACTTGACAATTTATTACAATCGTTAAATTTTGTGTAAGTGTAGGTATGCTAAGATGATCAACGATTTTTTTTTAATCTGAAAGAAGATTAAATTAAAATACGACGTTTAAAAATTGTTCTATAAAAATGTCATGAGATGCTAAAAGGTATAGCGTATGTAGAAGAAAAAATAAAAAGAAAGGTTGAATGGTGTCTGACTAAAAGATTCAGAATAAATACGAGCTAGGATACGCTCGATTTCATGCTCGTCCAACGAATTTTACGCCTCATTTCTTGCTCACCATGATGCCACGAAAAAAACTCTACTCTTGTACGAGAACATGTCATGGTATCCTTCGAACTAAGTTTCTAAAATTTTCTAATCGTATCGTACAAATAAAGCAATAAATCTCCGGTTCTTTTTTTTACATAATAGATTAATTTCTACATAAAACTCGAATTTTGATCGTACTCTTAAAAAGATATAATAAGTACGAGTCAATCAAGAAGCCAAGTTCAAGGATTGCGGAGAAAATACGCGAAGCAGAAACGAATTCCGCGGTTCCGAGACGACCAAAGATTATCCCCTTCTTCTCTTCCCCCCTTTTCCCCTCCACGTCTGTCGTCTGTACGCACTTATTCCAGACTAAAAGGCCAGGTAATCCTTCGTCGTCTGACGAGAATTTATCGGTGTACCTTCGAGAGGAAGCGGAGTGAGAGACGCCAAAGATTTGCTTTTCCGATTGAACCCAGGCCGCAGTGTAACTCGAACGTAAGAGAGGTAGAGAAGAGAGAAGGAAGAGGAGAAAGAGAGGAGGAGGAGGAGGAAGGTGGGAGGTAGAGAGGAACGACTTTCGACGCCCGAACGATCAAAGCCGAAGAGATTCGTAATCGCCAAAAGGATGCTCCCTTATGGACTTCTTATTCGGATTCAATTCGAAACCATTCGCCCGTATGATTCGCCATCGTCGAATTGCCATTATCCTGGACACTGCTGATATTTGATATTAACACCCTTTTTTCTGGTCATTTAAAACGCGTTGGATCGGATAACGAAGATGTAGTAGGAAGATCTTAGTCGATTCTAACCTTTGATAGGTTGTTCAATAAAATTAATTTAAGTAATAAAGTAGGTGTTACCATTTTACCGTCTCGATGTCAACGTGAATCCTCTGTTGAAAGTTCCAATTCGATTTCCTGATGAATCGCTTACCGTAGAAAAATTTTACTTGTGCTGTCTTATAGTTTACAGTTCCGACTGTTTACTGAGCCATCGGTGAAAGAATAAGTTCGATAAAGTTCATGCTAATGTCGTTAGAAGGGGGGATGATCGACAAGAAGGAGACACCGGTAGCGATGTGTACGCGAAGAGGTCGTTCGGAGGAATGACCTTCCCACGGACGGCATAGGGTAATATCTACTCCGCGCCATATTGCTGATTAACATATGCATCCAATACTCCTCGGCTCGCTCAAATGCAAACACGTCAAGCCGGGAGCTATCTCTCCTAGTAACGTTGTATAAAGCTCCGATTCAAACGGCATATTAAAGGTCGACTCATCCGACCGTGAAGCGTTCCGCGAACTATCGTCCCCTACGGCGAAGTGCGAGTGAGATTCGGACGAAATCGTACCATGTGAGAAAGTCCTCTCTCTCTCTCTCTCTTATCCTTCTAACCACCAACTATAACGGAATCGATGTTTTTTTATCTGGAATAACGCGTTCGCGAGTTATTAGGAAAATATTTGCTAACCTTTTTTTATGTGGGAGATGAAAATGGAAAGAGGAGCAAAGTCAATTAGGAGAACGGTCAATGACGTATTTAGTTTTCGCACCCGGCACGAACACCGTGGGTGGGTTTAACGCCTTGCTAATCTAGACACCCGGACCGGATAGACGATTCTCTGGTATCGGGTTCGGCCGGATGAAAAGAGACGAGTCTGAGCGAAAGAGAAAGAAACAGAGAGAAAGAGAGAGAGAGAGAGAGAGAGAGNNNNTAGGGAAGGAGACGAAGCAGAACTGGAGCTAGCGATGGAGGAGGAGGAGGAGGAGGTAGGTAGGTATGGACGAAAGGCAAATGAACGAGTCGCTCCATGAAAGGAACTCGTACAGAGTCCGGGAAACCCCATACGGGGTTCCCGCGACACGGGCCACCCGGCGACTAATTGGAATTCGTCCGTGGCAGTCGAAGCAAGGCTTTCTATAATTGAGACGTGGCCAGACCGGCAAAAAATCCAGAAAAGGGGGAAAGGATGCGCGGCTCGCTCGCTGTCTCGCGGAGAACCAACCCTTTTCCTCTCTCTTTTGACGGAAGTCCAAACTTTTCGCATGGAACGATGCCGTCCTGATGTATGGGAGCAGCGCTTTACGCTTCGTCTTCCTTTTCCTCTCGATATCGAGGAAAATTAATCCCTTTCCTTTCGGGCCAAGAATTTCTCTAATCGTCTTACCACTCGGCTGTCTCTGATATTCCTTATCGCTAGCAAGCTTTAAAACTTTATCCAAATTTATAAATACTTTGTATAATTCTTAAACACGTTGCCCCGTTTATTCGTGGATCAATGAAATAAGAACTAGAATGAGACGATAATTAATACGAAGCATTCGTAGCTTCGACGTTCTACTCTAATCGAACTCCGCGTACCGAAAACTCGATTAAGACGAGAGCGGAGCTTCGCGAACCGTTCGAAAGTAAACGACTACGGAGTCGTTCGTTTTCGTCTTTGCGTTTCGGAAATTTACACCTAAATTACGTTCCTAGCAGCCATCGGAAGCTCCGAACATCCGGAGAGGCAGAGGCGGGAGAAGAGAGCTACTTAAATATTCAAATCGAGAGCAGCAGCAGCAGCAGCAGCAGCAGCAGCTGAAAACGCGGCTTCGAGGCACGCTCGAAACCAAGGCGAACCGTGAAAACCCTTTACTCGTACGCATGCTTCTCTCTTCTTTCATCTCTTCCGTTTCTCTTTGACACGACGTTTTTTTTTCTTCCTCTCGACCACGAGGAAGAAGAACAAGGACCGCGAGAAGGAGGAGGATATAAAAGGGTGAGAGGACGAGAAAGGAAAGAAAGGTATATAGCGGCAATTGTAAAATTCATTAAGAGACCGAGAAAATAATTAATTTTTCTAATAATTCCTCGAGCCGGCCCGCTATTTTCTCAGCGCACGACCGTAGAGAACGGACGTAGCATACACACCGGCACTCTCCGCCGACTACCCTTCAAGACCACCACCACCACCACCACCACCAGCAGTACCACCTTCATCCTCGGCCCTACCTCGTCATCCTCACCCCGGCCGAGGGTCGAAATAATTTCATAAGGGGCGGTTTGAGAACCGCACCTACATTTGCGAAAACATATCCCCTTTTCCACCGCCTTCCTCGTCTCTGACCACGTCCGACCGCAACAAAGATACCCCATCCCCGTCTCCTCCTCCACCTCCTCTGCGTTCTTTCACCCTTTCTCTCTTTACCACCCTCTTACATATGCGCTTCCACCTCCTTCTCACGGCCGGCTCGCCTCGTTACCACCCTCCTCATTCTTTTGCCTGCTCGGGACTCCGGTACACACATACACAAACGAATTTTCAGCATGCACGAAAGAATTCGTTTGCTGTACGGAAAAGAGAAGGTCCAGTTTTTCGCTCGACGAGTTAGAAGAATTCTTGATCGATAATGCTGTTAACGATAATGTCATCCGCTGTATGAAAATTCTAAATGGAGTCGAGCTCTCGCTCGAAAATTTGTATATTTAAACACACCCAGGGAATAGTTAAAGAAATAATAATATAATTAATTTATCTTGATTCGACCGATGGAGTCCCGAGAAGGAAAACGGGCATCGGTGGAGCGTAGCGGTTCGCGAGACGAGCACCACCGGCGAGCACCGGCACATAGCTCTCTCATGTTTGATCATTGTGTTATACGGTTCCCCTGGTGCACACTTGGCATAAGTGTATTTTGAAATTTCGCTCGTTGTAATAATCTTCCGGCTGTGGGTGGGCAGAGAAAGAGAGATACATATACACACGTATCCATGCATATAGAGACAGATAGATGGTGCGCGAGCGCACGTCTACCCGGGCAGTGCGTATTTTCGCAAAAGCAACGTTGCCATCGTCGTCGACGTCGTCGTCGTCATCGTTGAGACGATTCGTATGTGTGTGTGAGTGTGTTCGAGGCTCGATGTACGTGTGCACGTAGTTTGGTCAGTCAGAGAGCATAAAGGCTCTCGAGAAATTAATTCTCTCGCAGGTACCTACTACAAGGGGGTGCTACCCCCACCAACGCGAGTTCGCTGCTACATGTGAGAGAAAGAAAGACGAAGATAGAGAGAAGTAGGAAGAGGGAGAGAGAAAGAGAGAACTGCGTGTGTGCGTGTGTGCAAGAGAGAGATAGCTCTACACGTGTTTTATTATTGAATGGCCTCCTTCCCAGGACTGCGAATCAACCCGGCAATTGGTTTATTATAATTTCATTGTGTTTTCATTACCCGGCTTAATTTGCGCTCGACCCGTGTGTCTCCCTTTATTAGCGGACCACCCCGGGAGGTTCTTCAGACGCGACGCACGGCGCTTGGATTTCCTCGTAAAATCGCGACGCGTTTCTTCCTTGCTCGCGCGCAACTATGGCGAACGAGGCACGGAGAAAGGGAGAAAAAGTACTCCCAGGATTGAACGTGATATTATATTCGTTTGGCAAACACACTCTTGAGATGAACGACTTGAATTTAAACTGACCAAAAGCGAGGCAGCTCTGCTCTCGTTAATTAATGGCTATTGATTGAAGCAAGTGTAAAAATTCCAATTTTTTACCTTCCTCCTTCGAGCTGTAAAAACGATCGTTACGCCGGGATGCCATTAGGAGAGACGAGAAAAATTTCGGATAAGGGAAGGAGAAACGAAGGGAAGTAGAAGAACGAGCCATGCGATGGAAAGCTTTTGATTGACTGTTTGAACGATTTTTCCTCGGTCGACTACACTTGTCGGGTTGGCATTGATTATCGCTTATTGAATTTGTAGCATGGAGATAGGGTGCTCCGTAGGGGTTGGCCAAAGTTACTGCTAGGCTACTGTGTACTCTTCGATAGTTTGGAATATCCGGAAGTCTTAAAATGTTCTGACGATTGATCGTCACTTTTTAAGTCAATATTACCAACGCAATGTTAATCGATTTAATGAGAAATGAGAAATTTAATGAGAAATGTTAATCGATTTTCCAAGTAACGTGTCTAAAACCATCGAAGACGATATCATATCGCTCACAACTCGCGTTATCGGTAATTGCAAAAGAGGTAAAGTTGGAAGGAACGAGACACCCTTCGATTGTGCAACGGCAGCAGTAGCAGCAACACGTCGTGTCTACTTACGACACGTCTATGGGCACTGCCCCTTCAGAGATGGACTTTGCATAGGTATAACGGGTTGCATGTCCCTAGGGGGGTTCGGTATATGACAGGGAGAAATATTTTGTCTGGCCGAAGAGGTAACCGTTGGCTCCATTTCCTTCCTCCTTTCCTCTCTCTCTCTCTCTCTCTCTCTCTCTCTCTCTCTCTCTCTCTCTGCGTCTCTTTCTGTTCCTCCCTTTCACGCTCAAACTCGATCCTTTTCTCTCGAGTATCCTCTTCTCTCCTCCCACGGCACACACGCTGTTCCACGGGCAGAGTATTCGCGCATTTATGCTTACACGCCTCGTCCAGCTAGTATACGTCGACTCGCGACGTAGCCCTGAATTATTGAACGACACGGGGATCAGCCGCGGATCTCGGAATAGGTCTCCGCTTTGCGAGCGAGCGTCTCTCGAGTTTTAACCGGTTGCCGTCCCGGTACGATACCGAAGCGTTCTCCGCGGATGAAAATAATGTTCGGCTCGTCAAA
>JAIFRP010000045.1:126836-140454 GCA_032403825.1 Odynerus spinipes | reverse complement strand
AAGGAAGGTAACGCGTGTACGAGCTATGCCGGAGCACGTACGTCGAGGTGCACGCCGGTACCCCGGGTACCACCGGTAACTCGCATTTCTACCCCTTTCGTGGCACACTCGTGTATTATATTTCGCGTACATGCGAGCCGCGAGCGCTCGATGCACTCGTTCGCGAGACGAAGCCAACCGCGGCAATGAAATTTTCTACGCCCCTCGTATACCGAGCTAGGTACCTACCTACGTGGCCGCGATAGAACAGCGAGCTGGTACTTCTACTCGGGTGGTGGTGGGGGGGGGAGTGGCCCTGGAGATTAAATGTAAATTGCACGTCCATGGAAAAGGATGATACCGATTCTTCGATCTTTTCCTAAAAGATCACGTTCACGCGGTTCCTCGTAATTGTTCACGACGTGATTCTCGCCGCGATTATCATTTTCTGTCTGCAACGGTGTAAAGGAAGAAGAAATAAGAAAAAGTAGAGCTAGAGTAAACACAGGGGGAGAGAAGAAAAAAAGGAAAAGAGCTCGAAAGGAGTAAGACGAGCGAAAAGACGGTGCTTCTGAAAAAATAGCTACCAAGTAAAAGAAACTGTGAGTGCTAGTCCACGCGTAATTCGTAATAATATTCGTTTCATTCATGTTGAATAATCCCAGCAGTCGTGACCCCTTTGAAAGGATTCGCGCGTGCGAGGCGAGTCAGCACGGAGCGCAGTGTGTTGGCATTCGCGGGAAACCGTGTGCATCGCTGATGGTCCAAAGATCGTCGACGTCGTTTGTCGACGACTATGAGGACGACGATGATGATGACGACGACTACGACGACGACGACGACAACGGTGGAGAAAATATAAAGTATACCGGGGAGGTTCCACCGAAGAAAGGAAAAGCGGCTCTTTTCTTGACACGAAGTCCATGACGCGAGAGACCCTCCTGTCCTGGCACAACGAGCGGCTACACGGGACGACGAAAAAGGGAATAATGCTGAATACGTGGCATTTAGCGTTTAGCATTTGAAGCTCTCCGAAGCATCCGTACCTACCACGGAAAAGGGGGAGACGAACTTGCTCGTTCGTTCGTCGCTAGCTCGTCGTGCCGTTGGCTTGCGTTCGTTGCCGTCACGGGCGTTCCATGACTTGCGAGTGGAGCGGAACGAAGCAGAGCATTTTACACTAGCATTGAAAATGCCGCGCGATACACGTCGCATTAACCCCAAATGCATTTTGTGTTTACGAACGCGCGCGTGCACCGCTCCTCTCTCTCTCTCTCTCTCTCTCGCTCTCTTATACCGGTGTTCTCTCTCTCGGTTGCTCACAGTGCTCCTCTCGGCGTTCTCTTCTCTTCAAAGAGCGCGAGATGGAGGAAAGGAGGCTGGAGGAAACGCGCCCACGGGTCCTCTTGCTCTGTGTTTCAGGTGATTATGACATAAATCGTGAAAGAAACCCCTGGAAAGTCGACGCTTCAGGGCACTCACTGAGAGCAAGAGAGAGGGAGGGAGAGAAAGAGGATGGATCTTCGCGAGTCTCGTTATTAAACGCGCCGCGGCTGTTAAATGCCGGATTCACTTACGGAATCGCCATAGGTGGCTGCTCCTTTTCCCGGATGCAGCGCTCCAAATTTTCACAATCCACCTACGATCATAATAACGTCTTTTCTAGACTCCTATTTGCTCGAGCGCTTTCCCACTAAACGAATTTGCATTTAACTCGTTATCGTTTCTCCCTCGTTGTCGAGGAATCAAAGGCGTGCTGCGTCCTTTTAAATAATCCCACGAACTCTTCTCGTTTCACTTCAGAACGTGTAAGTATACATTCACGTGCACACACACCCACACACACATACACACGTAAGTAAACTAAGAATTTGAGTGACCGACGATAGAAGCAAGATTCGTTTGGTTTCCGATTACGATCTCGTTATACCAAACTCGCCGAGACCGTTATCGCTTGAACGAAAGTACGAGGGTCCTTCTACAACGGTGATAGGGTTCCAGACTTCGAAGTTTTGTGTTGCGCGATATACCAACGTTAGTTTGCGTATAATAAGGTGTCGTCTTATCTAATGGGGTCGGCGGGCGCGGAGCTTGGAAGAGTGTATCGCTATGTATAATGGTAATTACGCGTTATTAACAAGCCTCGGGACCGCCGTGAGAGAGGAGGGGGAGGGGATGCTTGGTGATGGTTTGCCTCTTGTCTAATTAACTGAGTTTACAGCGACACCTGCCCCCGTATCACGGCATCTTCTACGGCTCAACCAGTAACTCAAGATTTACGAGGAAGAAACGTCAGAAAGGGGATGCAAGACGGTACCATCGCCGCCTTATATTCAACAACCCGCTAGAATTCGACGCTGCATTAGGAGCAGGTAACAAACTATTTCTGAATTCAGGTTATCCTACAATAAATTCTGTAAACGTTTTAAATCCAAATAACGACAAGATGAGAAACATTTTTGATAACACCAACAAAAAAGAAGAGACAAAGTTAATAACGCGATAAGAAAAATGAGAAAAAAGAAAGTGCGGTTAGGAGAGTCCCAAGAGTGTAGAAATCCCGCGAGAGAAGGAACGCTACCCCTGTCCCGAAACTACACTCTCCCCGATTCATTAAGTACGAGGCCCTTATTCTTGTCGAGCGGAACGCGATAGACCTAGCTTCTCATAGACGCGTGCTTCGATACTAACGCGTATGCAGATATGTACGTATTTCAAAGCATCGATATCACCCCTAGCCCCTTTCGTTATTCGTCGAAGCCTATATCGCGTTACTTTCGACTCGCGATGTTTCCTATCGTGTCCCCTTCTCGGGATTCGAAAAAGAAAGGGGAAGGGGAGACAATGAATCACCGAAAACATCGCTTAGAATCGATACCATCGCAGTACGGGGTGATCATCTCTGGAATTCGCAAATGAAAGTTTAGGTTTTCGATTACGAATAAAATTCATCGATTATTATTTAAAGCGAACATATAAAAAATCGTCGATTCTAATTTTTAAAAAACCCACGTAATTTTGTTCGGAAGAAAATCGAAGTTGTCGTCCCCAAAGTTTCGCATCGAACATATTCAAATACGCAATAACGCATTATGATTTATTTATCGATACCTCGTACGACCTCGAACGAAGTTTCGAGCATGCTTCATAGCCCGTATGAATATTAACGAGCGCGCGTGCTCACATACCTACCTACTACTCCGCTCCTTTCTCCCATTCTTTTTTTCCATTACCTTCCGCACCCTTCGCCACCCGACCGATGTGCGATCGTGCGTGCTCGTGCCCATACATACATACATATATACATATACAGAGACGAGCGCGCATAATCGTAGACCAGAAGAACGTCGAGCTAAGTGTATTGCACGCGTGGAAATCGGACGCCGTGCATCTTCTCTCCATTCGCGGTGAATTCGTGTGCAACCCCCTGCCGAGCAGCCAATATTCGAAATATCTAATATGCTCTCTCTCTCTCTCTCTCTCTCTTTGTTCTTTTTTCTTTTTTCCTCTCTTCGTGCCTCCATCCCCCTTTTACGAACGAAAGGAGGGAAACAGAAACACTGCCGTTGCTCCACGCGTCTATTGCCACGGATACGACTGCCACGGAAATATACGGCGTCGTATTTTTATAACGGGATATTTTTCTTAAGCCGTCCCGGCACGACGTTCGCTTCTACGAAAATGAAGCTCGTCGCTCTCGTCCTTCTCTCTTTTCGGGTAACGATAAAGAAACAAATGTATGCACGATCTACATACATGCGTATGTATCTACGTACTGTACTCTGCCGTTTGAGAAATTTATCCTGAAAAATATGAAATTGTAATACGAATCGTATATAAAAGAAAAAAAAAACACTTCAGACATTTCCATCGATATTAACAAGGAGTATTAAAAATCGCAGAAAGAAAAAAGTAGACAATCGAAAAAAACAATCGATGAAAATACTTCAGAGCGTAGTTAATTCCAACGAAGAACTATAGGTGCCCCGACATCGAAGCAGAGTCGAAGCCGGAAACGCATGAAGGGTGCGGAACGGAAAGAGATAAGAAGGAAGGGGTTAAACGAGCGACGCCGGTGACAGACGACGACGACGACGACTACGAAGAGAAGGAGGAGGACGATCGGAATGCCGGCGTGACGCAAAGGCACGTCGCTTTTCCGTGCAATTGCCTCCTAATTATTGCCTTCAACTAATAACTCGCGTTAATTTCGAGCGATTTAGTGGCTGCGACGCGTGCGCGAACGCTCGCGAAACGGTGAACCTCGCTTCTTCGACCTCCGAGACCCTGCCTCGAACTTAACCGTCCTTTCCCTCTCTCCCGCCCCTGTCGCGCTACCAACGTCGAAGTTTAAATTGAATTGAGTTGGCATGGCACGACGCTAGTTCGCAAAACTATACACCCTGGCTATAGATATATAGTATATACGCGTATCCACGTGTAACGAGGTCGCGTGGAAGCATCGTATCCGAAGACCATCGACTGGAGAATGCTACCGTTCTCCCTATCCCCCCCTCTCTCTCTCTCTCTCTCTTTCTCTTTGTATTTATGAGGTAAGTAACACTATAGAGATACGACAGTTGACCCAGGCTAATACTCAGAAACAACCTTCGATTACAACAACAACCTTCGAACCTTAGACCCTTATATAGAAGAGTCTCCTTCGATCCTACCACTCATCCTACACACAGATGAGAAGAATAAATGAGGAGAAACATAGGAAATTTACGGTAAATCGTTGATTCGAGAGAAACGTTGACTATCGAACCGTCTGTATACAAGGAGGAAGGTTTCTTGCGCGAGAGAGTTGTCGCTTATCGGGAATATATAGTCTGTTGGTCAGGTCGTTAGCGAGTCGTCGAGATTAAATGCCTTCCAGCGTATTAGAAGCCGCACTAGCTTGATTAGTCTCCAACGCGGGTCTAACGGTGATCCTCGCTCTGGTCGACATCGATCCTAAGTACCGAGAAACGTTCGCCCTTGTCGTCGTCATAACCGACCTTCTATCCTACTCCAAGAGAGAGAGAGAGAGAGAGAGAGAGAGAGAGAGAGAGAGAGTACGTGTATTCGAGTTTGCGCTACGAGCTTAATAGCTCGACGGAAGCGTATTATCTGCTTACTGTTTAAACGATAACCGATAGCGCCCTCTGCCTTGAGACTCGGTTATAGGCTTCCGTACGTTTCCAGTGATTTCAAATCGCTTGATCTACCAATCAACTCGACGATCGATCGAGAACGTCGTGATCGTTCGACATTCTCATACGTAATAAAATCGCTCGCCTATACATCGCGCGATATTATCATTGGCTAAATGAGTAAAGCAGCTAAAACCATCGTCGACGTTGGGATAAAGCGCGCAAGAAGGCACCCTCCAGGCAGTTGCTTAGCAACGTATACGAAGCTTCGTACGTGATATCAGTAGGATGAGAAAAGCTTCTCTCGTACGAATGAAACGCAAACGACTTGATCTCAAACGATACCAACGTTACGCACCACGACGATGCTTTCCTTCCGTCTCGGGTGTCCGTTACGTACAAACGTAAATACGGTGTGGCTTACGGTGTTTAATAACTTTTTAGACGACGTGCAGTTTCCAAGAATCCTTTTTCGAGTAGAAAGAATTGTTTTCCGTTCGTGTCGTCGAAGTCTCGCTAGAAAAAAAAAGGGAAAAGCACGAGTGAATACTTCGGAAAGGGACGGTAAACAAACGATATAGCCAACGTTGATATCCAATATTGAGATTGCTGTCTTTTTGGAATATGCTAATACGATAATACATACAAATGTCCCCATAAACTATAGAATTTTCATAAAGGACATGCAAATGTCCTGATATCGAGTGTCTTTCCATGGTCGAACCGGGGTCGTTTCTCCCTCGAAAGAGATTGATACGTCGTATTGCCAAGAGGCAAACGGCGGATGTAGCCCAATTCACGGTGTTATCGCAACTTGGAACCGTCGTCGAACGGGCGATCGGTAAAAGGAAATATAAAAAAAAAACAGGAAGCGAACGTTTTTACGGATCCGCGCGTGTCGTGATCGCGGCACCTCGTGGCTAAAGGAATAAAGTCAAAAGGGTGGAAGAAGAAATCAGTATCGGAGTCTGGACTGATCGACGGTCTCTCGAGACGTTTGGACCTTATTAGAAAGAGGGGAAGAAGGAATATTCCGAAGGAGGATGCGAAAAAAAATTTCGAAGCCCCCTCGTCGTTCGATATAGTATAAAGCGAAAAAATCCTTCCGTAATAGAATTACTCGGCTCGGAACGGTCGTAAACGTATTCCCAGGGCCGATAGCCATTTTTCTCGGTCAAGGGGCGAATTGGCTAAACCGCACGCGTTTACCCGAAGACAGATAGTAGAAAACAACGGCGGCTCCCTGCCGCTCGGCGGCTGACCGGCCGATCCTCCGTATCGTCGTCCACTCGACTTCCTCTTTTTACCATCGCTGATCGCCGCACTGCCCACCACCACCGATGTTATAATACTTCACCGCGACTGTCGTCGAGAGGGAAATCGTGTACCGGCCAATTTACATCTCCGTTATTCCTATTGCGAATGTATGTACACTTTTATTTTTCCCCGTGCGCCATAAAAATACGGAAGGAAAGTGGAGCGATCTTTCGCGCTTCGAAACGATAAACGTTTACGATGCTGCCTGTAGAAAAAAAAGTTGTTATTAAAAGAGCGTCAATTAAAGATCACGAGATGAATGATTTAAAAAGACGCCATACTGTTCTTCTCCGGTTAAAAATGGGAATTTAAACTTGTATTCGATTTATGATCGTCGCATCTTACTTCGACCATCTATTTATCCATCATTCATCCTTCTTCTTTCAAAAACCCTCGCGTTTTCAATATTCGCTACGTAAACGATAACCGTCGACTTTGGTACACCGACTCGACGCCGGCTTCCACGTCGAGTCCCGACGTGCAGGTAAGAACGATATATTCTTGAAGATTGTTTTCTCTCGTCAGGTAGCCACATACGTCACGCGAAATCCCTGGAGGAGGCCTCGACGTACAGGAGGAATATACCGGGTATAGATCACAACTCACGAGAACGCCAGGCTAGTCCCACGGCGAAACGCGGCGAATCAACTTCCGTCATTGCTCGCCATCCCGAACCTAATGCCCGGCATTTCTCTTCGGTCTCCGAACGACCCCGAACACCCCCGCCTGCGAGTGCTACGGATACACGTGGGGGCTGAACTGACCGATTCGACAAATCAAATTGTCGAAGCGACCATCGGAAATCTCTCTCGTTCGAAGCCGAAGCGGATTTTGTTCCGTGTTTTTTTTTTTACCGAGCGGATCTATTAAAACTTGACGATGAAAAATACAAAAAAATGGCATTTTAATCCAATGATCGTCACTGCATAAATATTCGTTGAGCGCAAAAAAAAAGAAGGAGGAGGATGGGTAGATAAATCGAATCGCGTAAAATCATTCGGGCAGGTACGTCCCTTTAAAACCTTCCATTCGCACTTCATCGTATTCCGTTCCCCGAGCGCGTGAATAGCGCACGAGCGCATCATCTCTTTTAGCTAGGTGTTACGCGTTGAACGGCAGCGAATTGAAGTGCCGCTTTCCGGGGCAAATGGTACGTAGGATAATTTATCGGAGTATCGGGAAACGACAGAGAGCGGATCCATATTCCAATTAAAGCTCATCCTCCCGGAACGTTGCGCTGGATATTACTTCTCCGAATGCTGCTGCCTGTGCTCCACCTCCACCTCCACCTATTCCACCCTCTCGCTCGCGCCATCCCTCTCTCCTTTCATCCCTCTACCATGAAGTTTCACCGTCTCTTTCTCTCTTCTCTCCTCTCTCTCGCACTCGTTCATTTCGTATCACGACGGCAGCGTACCGCTCATCCTTCCGTATTCGCCTCTGCACACCCTCGTTACTCTCTCTCTCTCTCTCTCTCTCTCTCTCTCTCTCTTTCTTTTTTTTGCGCGCGCGTTTTGCTTTCCAGTCCATTTCGCGTTGTAAACTCGAGCTTTATGGCCGGCGGAGGTGGATGCGTTGGGAGTTCATATAGAAGAGCTAGAACGCGTCGCGTCCCAGAAGCTTCGATGGAGCGGCTCGAGATTGCTGGTATGGGGGGAGTATATTATCGGCGTCAAACGGTGTTACCAAAAATCACTCTTGATGCCATCGATGGAAGTACTGGCGCCATTCGAGACGACTCGTCTCGGTTACTCGTGCCAAAAGTTGACCAAGTAGCAAGGAAATCATTTCCCGCTCGAGTATAGTAAAGTTAAGGGAGCCAAACGCAAGAATTTCATGGCTATTCGTTTCAAGGTCAATGCTATTCAATTTATAGACGAGCGTCGTCGAAGAGAAGAAATTTCTACGTGCAAGCTTGGCTTTCCGGGCGAATCCTTCTGCCACTGTTCCGTCCTACTATAATACTACTTCCAGTCTTGCTAATGGCGTCGTTATTTTAATGTACCGCCCTCGCGTTTTCCTCCCAGCGACCGAGCAAGAATATGCCGTGGCGAATCGAACTTAATCTACGCGCAGCGTTTTGCTTCCCTTCTGAAATTCTCATGCTTTACTTATCTCTCTCTGTCTCTCTCTCTCTCTCTCTCGCTCTCTCTCTCTGCTTTTTCTTTCTTCTCTTTTTCTTCATCCCTGCGCCGTTCCATGTTCTCGAAACCGTCCCTCGAATCTAAATCATGTAAGGATTACGGTCGCGGATCTGAAAGTGGTGGAAACCGACGGAGATAAAGAGAAAGAAAGAGAAAGAGGGAAAAAGAGAAAACGTGCCCAGCCAGCTCGCATTTTGGAAACATTTAAATTCTTATACGCGAATAAATAGCAAGAATTTCACGCGCGATAAAATATAGATTTCCTACGGGGCTCCAGCCACCACCACCACCACCGCTACTACCACCACTACCTTCGTCTTCACCGTCGTCTACGTCGACGTTGCGGAGTCGGTGGTGGCGGCGACGGCCTCCCCGAGGGTAGAAGGATGCGGTCATAAAATCATTGATATGAAAATATAGCCTTTCCAGGGCCGTCCTCTCTTCTTCTCCGCCTCCTCGCTACTCCTCACTCCTTTCTCTTCGTCTCCGCGACGAAACCGTCCAGCCGAGCGAGACGGACACCGTCGCGGCGAAAGAGAAGGAGAAAAGAGAGAAAGAAAAAGAGAGAGGGTAGAAGCGGGTTAAAGGGAAAGGGAGAGAACGCTGGAGATCTTTTGTTTCGACGAGCAGCCTCATCCCCTTACCCAAATCGCCCTTTCCCTCTCCTCCCGCCCTTCTCCCAATCCTACGGACTCTGTCTCTTTCTCTTCTCTCCTTCTCTCTCTCTCTCTCTCTCTCTCTCTCTCTCTCTTTCTCACTCCCTCCATCTCTTTCACTCCTTTTTTTATCGCTCGGAAAGTTTCCGTTCGAAGCGCGCCCTTCCGCGATGCTCCCGAAGGAAAGCTCTTTATCTTCTTTCTCGCACTCGCATTTCTGTCGTACCTGCGCTCGATTATATAATAATACATACCTACCACGCGAATAATTCCGTCCATTTTAGCGCACCGCTCGAGTATTAGCGCTGGACGGGTCACGAACGTGACATCGACGTTCCTTTCGATTCGTTAAATCCTCGAAACCAGCGAGAATCCAGCAGACAGTTATTTTAAGAGCTACCGTTGTAAATCGTGATGCTGATTCGTAGTCGACGCACCGACGGAATGTAAAGTCTTCGAGAAGCGAACTTCATCGCGCAAAGAGAGGGCAAAGATCGAAGAAACTTCGAAGAAGCGGAGCGAATTCGAAACATTCGTCGTATATACATATATATGTATGTACCTACGTACTCGCGATCGAGTTCCATCGGACTCACTTGAATACTCCGTTGAGTACAAACGTGGATACTACTGTACAGTGGGAAGGGTTGGCGTCGCTGCCATCTAATCCAATAATTTAATTTCAGGATCCCGGCTAAAGGGGATTTGAAGTATTAGCCAACGGAATTTGTGTATCTTTGATTAGTATTCCGTTCGAGACGGTGCTCGGCCTCGCTCGATCGCAGTTATATACGAATCCTAAATCAACTGCGCCGTGTACAGGCTGTCTTTGCCTCTTCCGACCTCCCACCACCAACCCAACACTCCTCCTCCTTTTCCATCGGGAGAAACACAGAGGATCAGAGTCGCACGAGGCACGTTTCGATTTCAATTCGTATTGTATCCGAGAAGAAGCGCGAGGGACTCGAGGCTTTCCAATGGCACCGAGCTACTCTCGAAGTAGCTTGCCCTTTACTCGGACCGAAGCTGCCTGCTGATTCGAACGGAGACCGCTTGGCGCATCTAATTGGATGCTGCAAGAAGATTAGAAGTGGAGAACGTTAAAACGTGGGATACTACTGTTTCGAAAGTATTTCCACGTTTTGCGTTTGTATTACTATATTTGGACTTTTTTCTCGTTACTTTATTACCGAGGAGACTATACTGTCTTCGGTTTTCTAAATAAAAATTAATCTAAAACTCGTGGAACACGAAGGCAATATTAGGGCAACCCAACCAAAGATGTCTTTCGATTGTAAGAATACGTTATACTCACCGCGATGTATTTCCAACGAAGGTCGAACTAAGGAGAAGGTCTCCGTTTGCCCTTCCTTCCTTCCTTCCTACCTTCGTTCCTTCCTAGCGAACTGGCAGGAATTATATCGGTGAGTCGAGTTCCTTGTATAAATCATACATATTCAGGCGCCAACAACATTTCCTCGAGTAGCTACCAGTGATCCGTCTAATTTATAGTTTAACTTATCTAAATGCGAGCAACGCCTGGCGCGGGCCAGAGAGTAGAGGTTGGGCGTCGGTATGGCTGACTGGATGGTTGCCTGCATGGCTGGTGTCGGTGTGCCTCAACGAACCGACGACACAGAGAGAGCGTTCAACCCTTCGGCTGTTTAGCATTCCATCTTCGATTGCCGACAACTCGCTTCTGTGGTTACCAAGGGGAAGCTCAACGAAGAGAATCGTCGAACCTACAATTTTTACGCACTGGAAACCCAATGGCGTGGAAACGAGACGTGAACTTTGACACCGAATTAACGCCAGTTTATTATTCTATCATTTTCTATGATAAAAAATCGTTTCTTTACTTAAACTCCGCCGAGAAGTATTTCTTCCGATGGTAGGTATATGAAAACTCCATATATTTTCGTTCTCTCATCGATGAGACATCGCTTAGACGGCAATAGGGATATACGTAAAACCAGTGGTCTGTTTTACAAGGAACGAGGATGACGAATCGTCCCGCGCACTTCGTGGGGATCGGGCCGAACTTCATCCCTTGATATATCGACGCAAAGCGGTGAGCGATTCCCACGAAGGATACCGCGAGCCAATCTTTCGGAAACCAGCCCCAAATCCAAAGGAGCGTGATATTTATAGGGCGGATTTAAAGTATAAAGTCGCGGTCTGTGGACCGAGGGAGAGAGGGGGGCCAGATCTTCCTCTTCCTTTTTTTTTATTTTCCTCTTTAAAGACCGTATCCGTTTCTTAAAATATCGATCGGCGTGTCAAACAAAGAGCACGTAAATCCGAGTCGTTCGAAGATACTCCCGTACAACCTTCCTCGTTAAATTTCCCGTCAAGAATCTCTCGAGCGACTTCTGAAACGATTCAACGCTTCTCGATTTCGTCTTTCTAACTTTCATCGTCTTTTATCTCTCGCGCGCGCGAAACAAATGTGACAACTTTTTCATTGGACTTTGCTTACCCGCTTTTCTGTATCTTTCTCCCCTCCTCACGCAATAAACACCCATTTTAACACATACTCCCACCTCGTTGTTCGTTCAAAGCCTCCAAAAGTTGTTCCACCCTCTTTTCGCGCTTTCAACCTCTCCCATCCCGCTCCGTCTTCTTCTGCTTACCGTTTCGCCTCTATTTCAACGCTCGCGATACGCGTCTCATTTGCTACTTTTGAAATCGTCGTTCTTTTTACGGCCGCACGCTAGTCGTTTCGCGAACACGAAAACGAGAAGGGTGGGATCGAAGAAGGGGACAGGTGAGTTCGAAGGGGACTTGTTCTGGTGAAAACGGAAAAGCGTATAGGCGATCGTGGAAGAAACGATAAAAGCAAAGTTTAAATAAATCGTACGTGAGGAGACCGAAGAATCGGGGGTCTCTTGTCTCGCGAAAGTACTTTCGAAGCTTCGAACGTCGCGTTTGACAAAGAACCGATAGAGAGTATCGCGTGTGTGGCACCTAACGCGATTTGTTTCTTGGAGAACCAATAAGATACGAACTTTTCGAATTACGAAGTTGATTCACCCTGATCTCGAGATCTTCGACGTGCGATTGGATTCATTGTCGAAATAAAAAGTTTTGTAATCCAATATCGGCTGCTTCTTGAATTTTATTCTGAATTACGAGAAAGTGTGGAACGAAGAGCCTTGTGGAAGCTGAGAGAAAGAGTAAGAGAGAGAGAGAATAAAATGGCATCAGGCAGGTGATGGTCGAAAGAGGGTGAAAATCCCATTACAAACTATCCTTGCCTCGCTCGTACGGCGCTACACACCGACGTCGTCGTCTTCTTCCGTTGGATCCTCCGCCGCGAGATCTTTGCATGAATATGTAAATCCTTATTTTCGGATCGAGTGCGCTCGAAACCAAAAACCAACCTGGAGAACCGAATGGCGTACCATCGCCCGACCAACTTCATCCACCCTCTCGCTCCGCCACCTTCTCCTCTAACACCCACCTCTCCTTCCATTTCTCTCTCCTCTTTTGCGGTGGAATTGATTTATTAGCCCGCTCGACTTACCCTAGGGGTGACTTCGTCACGTTCCCCATACCTCTCTTCTACGGGCTCCTTGGCGAAAGGTATTTATGCAAGATGCATCGGGAAGACTTAATACATTTTTGTTATTACAATTATTATGTACAAGCGAGAGTAGCGATAACGTAGGAATTTTCTTTGTCGACGACCAAGGGATCACCAGCACCGGAGAGATGCTGTCGTCCACCAAAAGGGTTTCTCTCCCGAGAAGAAGGAGAAGTCGCCCGATGAGTTCTCTTTACTTTTCTTGGTCATCGAGAACACGAGTCTTCCATTCAACCGCGATAATTACGTGTGTTTCACGTTGTATCTTTCGTAAGTTACACAAACAAGAATTTATATGCCGAGTAAGGGACAGAGAAAGAGGGAGTAAAGTAGAGAGACAAAGTGGGAAAGGAAAAAGGGTAACCGCAAGACCGGGCATCGATGGTACGAATTTTCCACTGGGCTTGGAGGGCTCGCGAGAGAGAGAGAGAGAGAGCAAGAGAGCGAAGGACGCCCGCGGGCGTTGCGTCCTCGAAAAGTTTTAATACCACTCTCCTGGTGAGTGCGAGTAAGAGCGAGAAGGTAGGTAGAGAGTGGAGAAGACTCGGCAGACAACGCAACCACCGAGAAGAGTCGTGGAAAGAGACAGGATATAGCGCAGAGAAAGAGAATATTTCGGATGATTGGTATTGTCGGAGTTCCGCGAGAGAGAGATGCGGAGGCCCGTAGGGTGGATTCGGGCTGTATTCAAATGGGGTGGCCATTAGAGTTATGTTAGAATATATTGATTATTGGGGGGATCAAAGGGTAGGGGGGGACGCCGGGATGACGCCACTGTCGAACGGCAGGGAGAGAAAGACG
>JAIFRP010000045.1:101237-118399 GCA_032403825.1 Odynerus spinipes | reverse complement strand
GAGAGTCGTCTTTTGGGGGTAAGGAGGAACCACGAGGGTGTACGGTATTCGTGCGTGTATACCTTGGTGTCTACGTCTACGACTGTGCGCGCGCGCGTGCCTCTACGTCTCTGTATATGAAATGAAAAGGTTGAGGAGGAAGGAAGGAAGGAAGGAAGGAAGGAAAGACGAGAGGAGAGGAGAAGCGCCGCCTGTGGCACACCGCCCCTGTACACACCAAATTCTTAAGAGAATTTAACCGTTTGAATAGCTCGCAAATCCATAGCAAATGTTTACACGGGATTTTCGCGGCTATCTTTCTCCCTCTTTCTCTCCCTCTCTCTTTTCAAGTATTCAACAGGCGAACACAGACGAGCGAACCGTTCGAAACGTCTTCGAGAGATGCCTCGAGATTTCTTCGCCAGTCTTCGCGATCTTTTCCCGATCGAAGTGAAACGAACCGACGAGCTCCCATTCCAGCCGGCGGAAGAAGAAGGGAGGGCGTACTCGCGACGATGAACTTTGCGAGTAAACTTCTATCAAGAGCGTAGGAGGAGGAGGCGAGACCGCAACGATCAGTAGTCCTTCCCGGTAGCAGTTCGTCTCCGGTTTACGGACGTATGTAAAGCAGAGAGCGAAACAGCCAAGGAGAGGTTCGCGAGCGCGGCCACCCGCCCGCAGCCCGCCCCGACTTAAGACAAACAGTGGCGGCGTCTTAACAAGTGGACCAAGCTACGCCCAAGACAAAGGGTAATTGAGGGTAGGGATTAATACCCCTAGAAATACCACTAGAAATCCAGCCTGCCCGCTCTTTGGAGTTGCCGAGAGTCTCTCTCTTTCTCTCTCTCTCTCTCTCTCTCTCGCTCTTACACGTAGCTCCTTTAGGTCCTTCGGTTTCCTTACACCCTCTTCCATTCCTCAACGTGCCGCGTTCCCGTATTCCTACTCTCCAATCGTCCTCCCACCCCCTGCTACTCCTCTTGCCATCCACCTCGCGTCTCTTCGTCTTCCCGAATCTCCTTCTTCTTCTTCTTCTTCTCCTCCTTCTCCTAAGGCAAGTCGAAGTGCCTCCTCGTCTTTCCTCTTCTCTAGGAACTCCTCGGAGACATCCCTCTCGGGAACGCCGGGGTCATCTTGCTAATTAAACAATCAAATACGGGCAGCCGTCGGCTGCCCGGTCTCCAACCAATTCTCACGGGTTTTACGGATCGATCGATTAACTTCCTCGAGGGTAACTTCGATTGCCTCGCTCGCGTAAAACGGTTATCGCGCGAACCGAAAAGCGAACGCATCTCGAATGAGATCTCCAAGCTTTCCTTTCTCCAAGCTCTCTCGATACCTACCGGAGAATATCCATTCGACTCGTGAGTGCCGAACACTCGCCGAGCAAAGTTTCTCCCGTAAAATCGATAACCCCCATCGGGTGGTAAACACATCGCGACCGAATCCGCATTTAGCAGGATCGAAAACTTGGGAGGCTTTAACGACCCCGTAGAGAACGGAATCCGGGAGTACGAAACGCAAGTAGCGCGAGCGCTTGAGACTTTACCCTCGCGGAATTATAATACAAAATGTCATAACTATCGTCCTAATCACACTTTATTCTAACTGTTCCCTTCGTAACGAGCTCGCCCGCGCGCGCACTCCTTTGCGAGCCGACTGCAAAGTACGCGGACGAGAGAATCGTAAAGTAGTACCACCCCTCGAGACCTTAGGACGCTCTACGTTCTTCGAGCTACGACGACGACGACGACGACGACGACGACGACGACGACGAGGAGGAGGAGGACGAGGACGAGGAAACTCGAAAGGGCACGCTCCGAAAGCGCACGAGGATATTACGATTACCCTCCTAAGCGCCGTTCGTTATCGTCCTCCGCCAAGATTCGAATGGAACGGTGGAAAGTTTGTATCGCGTCGGGACAGGATCCTAACCCTTTCGATTATACCACCTGCTATCGATTTCTCCCAGCCGTAGTACTACGAGCACGAGTACGAACGTTCATCGATCGAAAGGTGGAACGGTCGCATGCAAATCATGCGTGTATGTAACTTTCAATGAAATCGGAAATATGCGTGTAGATATACCGTCTGTCTTTTATGACGATTCGAATTACAGGTAGAAAAAATTCCATTCCCCCGTTCACGACGTAGACGTTTCACGAAGGGACAATTCACGTCGTCGTGTGATGCGCAGCTACGGAAGCACATACGGAATTGAATAATATTGTAATATCGAATTCCACGTTTTACCCCGAAAAGCAAACGACCCCAAAACGTTTTATTGGAATCCTTATCCAAGCTGCCGCTCCCACTCCCCCCCCCTTTTCTCTTTCTCTCTTTTTGCTGGAATGTAAATCGACCGACGAAATGCGTCGCGAAAGGAACGTATCGCTATTGCTGTGCCTGCTATACGGGAAGTATCTGTATCAAGGACCTTTGTCGTTGCGATATTTTTCCCTTCCCCCCAGCCATCCAACTCCTCGACGACGACGACCGACGACGTCAGGTACAATGCTAACGTATTACGTACGAATCTCGGAGACGTCTCGCGTTTATTTAACAAAGACGGGACGATGGCCCGCGTTAAGTCTGCGCAGCGTGCTCAACGAAAAGTATTACTTCGACTGGAAGCATGAATTCGCGAGAATGGTAATCTCCTCTACCAAAGTGGAAACTTCCCTCCAAAAAAGGACGAAAGATCGTTTCTCCGCGTTGAGAGCTAAACAACCCACAGCGAGGAACGTCTAGACTGTTCCGGGTGTCATCTTGCAGCATCTAATCCAGAAAGCCATAACGCGAACACGATTCTACCAAACGAGGCAACCGAAACGCATCGGAGCAACGTGAACGCGTGTTTGTCGTCGACGATCGCCTAGCAACAATACAACATCGACGGTGTATTAATTATTGAGCCAGGTGTCCTGCCAACGGAAGGGCGAATACCGATAATGGAGGTTGGTTACGCTCTGAAACGAAATCCATGAAACGAGGAGAAAGATACGGATGAAGATAAAGAGATAGTAGTTAGAAGGGGGAGGGAGGGAGGAAGCAGAGAAAGAGAGAAAGAGAGAGAGAGAGAGAAAGAAATTTAGTCGACCGAGTCACCTAGATACACGACACGAGATAATTGCCCTTTTAAATTATCCATTTTATTATCCCGATCAAGCGACAATGATAGTCTCTATTGCGTGCGTTCGATCGTAATACCTTGTCCACCCACTGACCGAACCCTTCGTTCGAAGGGAGAAACTAGAAAGCAAGTAACGTACGTATCGCTGGATCGAATCAACGACCGTTAATCGAATATGTATTACTCTTTTTAATCACACCAGGAATAACAAGAAGGGAAAAAAATCTATACTCGCGATATTAAAGAGAGAGAGAGAGATCGCACGTCGCGATGCGATTATTCGAAAAGTAAGCTCCAACCTTAGGTTAATTTAGCTGACCGATGGCAGCGGGCAACCTTTGACCTACGAGCGCGTTGCATGCAGTTACGAGGTGGTTGTGGGCGGTTAAAAGGCAAGACTACCCACCAAATCGAGTAACGACGACGAAGGAGAAGGAAGGTTGAAGCGAAGACCGTCGGAAAGCTTCTTGGAAGGAACTCTACGCGTGTTTATATGCACGTGCTTATAGGTATGTGTGTGTACGTGTACATGAGTGTTGATGTTACACGCGTTGCACCTGGTATTGCTGGTATCGATTATTAGTTGTTATCTTGGTGAAGTATTGCGACCCTACTGGCAAGCAAGTAACCGACCAAATAACAACCACCGGCGAGCACCGGTAACCACCTCCCCCTCCCCTCCCTTCTCTATCCCTTAACCTACACGGAATATCCCCTCTTGCCGTGGCTCAGGCCTCGGCCACGTGCATACATCACTCCGCACCGAGATAAGACTCGGATGGATCGTTATACTGCCCGGTCTATGATTAATAATTACTCGCGAGCCTTTATCTGATAGCAGACGACGGTAGAGTTACCTCGATAACGAGTAATCAAACCCGCTCGCTCGGACGATCTTGGAGGGCCCTCTTACGATATTCTTATTTTCTTTTTTTACATCGTATTCTTGTGTATGTATGTGTGTGTATAACGAGGACCAAAAAAAAACGATCCCGTCGGTTATAAATAAGAAAAATATTGTTCCGTAAGTGGGATATATTTCCTCGAAGAAAGTAGCAGCCAACCGGGATCGTTAATTACGAATCAAGAACGTAATCGCGAATGTCCCATTAACCATACCGTAGCGTTCCGTCGTCCCGCGTGCCGTGACACCTTCTCGCCCTTGTAAATGCAAATTTTATTAATAACGACTAGGTTATATTTCAAATTGGACCGAGTTTCGCGCCGTCCCGGTAATCGCATATCCCGGGTCACGCACCAACCGTCGCACGCACGTTCGGGGATCGGAGTAAGAGAAAAAAAAAAGGGAAAATATAGATCTTTTATCCCATTCCAAGGATCGTTCTATCTTTATGCATCGTCCTCGTTGCGATATAACGATTAGACAAAAGGAGTAGAGGAGGTCGTGCTAAAATTTTCGTTCCAACGAGGCTGACAAATTTCGCAATACCCATCGATAAATCCAACGGTACATGTAATTCCTAAAACACATAATACGTTTGATAAAAGAGTACCGCGTGCAATTTAGAACGCGGGATGAAAGGGGTTGGAGGGGGGAGAGGTGGAGAGCTTTGCGTCTCGTCGGTAGGGAACGAACGACGGGCGTTAATCGCGATTTCACCCTCCACCAGCGTGTCCTCGTTAGAGCTCGGTTAGCGAAAGAAAGTCCGGCCAATCGGGCTTGCTCGTAGACCGGCAACGGCCAATAGGGGGACACGTATTTGCGACGGAATCGCTAGAGAGAGACCTGGTGTAATTTTCCAGCTAACGACTGCTACCAGAACGTGCATGTTTCGTGCGCTATCGTCGGCCACGATCGGATATCAATAAAATTTGCATAAAAATCTATTCGTGCGTCCCACCATCATCGTGCGGGGGCAACATTGCACGCTCTTTCGTTCCCGAACGATGAGCCTCCTCGAGTTTTACAGCGAATCAACACGTCCTCGCATCGAACCGTGGCAGCATTTAGATATCTACCATCGCGTTCCTCGCACGCCCACCGAGAGATTATTATATATTCAAAATATTATATATATACGCGATCGAGATCGCATGTACGCACGCAAAAGCGGATCGGAAAAGCTTCGCAAGTCCGAAGTCGAGGAGACGCGTCAGAAAATTTCTTCTCTCGATAATTTTAGAGTTACAGTCTTGGATAAGCCGTGAGCCAAACTTCGTGCATCTTACCGCTCGTACGAGAAGAGACACACTTCGTTCGACACGAGTAACGCGTGGGAGTCGACAACTTGAATCAACGCAACACGCCTTGCTTCTGGATTCTCCGAGAATTCACGAAGGAAGCCTCCCGAGTGTTTCGCTCATCTTTGTTCCACTTTCGCGAAGTTTACACCTGCGAGCGAGAAATCGCATTCCCCGAATTCGAAATTACGAGACGACGCTTGTTCGATAAAACGACCGAGCTTTTTCATAAAGTAAAAGTATACTCGATGAAGGCAACGGAAATGAAATAATACAAGATAGAAACCGTTTATAAAAGAGGACGGTTGTAAAAATTCGACTAGCGAAAGCTTTAAAGTCCTAACTGATTAATTGCGTGACGACGACGCTATTAGATTGCGCGATAACTATCGCAAGTCACGATTGTCATATACGTATTACACGCACGCGTGCGTGAGCGTAGAACGCGGAAAACGCGTTTCCCATAGAAATGAAAGAAAAATACCGCTCTCTGTGCATCTTGCGATCGAGACGTTCGAGAAGTTGAATTATTTAGAGGCTATGCTAAGCCGGATTTACCGCGATCTTATGTGCAACGTATAAAAGTTGAAAGTAAAAGAGGCGAATGCTTTATAATACAAGAGAGAGAAAAAGAGACAGAGAAGGCAAGTGCACTCAAAGCTCGATCCGCCGGCAGCTTTCCTTCTGTCTGCTTATCTATCCCCCTTGTTTCAACCGCTCAGCCTCGCTTAGAAGTCATTATGCCAAATTCGCGATCACCTTTTTTTCTTCGCTGGCAAAGGTCTGCGTAAAGTGAGAGAGAGAGGGAACACAGGCAGGTAAAAAACGCGAGATCGTACGGAATTCGAGCGCCTTCCTTTTGGGGGTGGTACGTTCGAAAAGGAAAAAGAAAAAAGGAAGGAAGGAAAAGGACCCGAAGTTACTTTGACTTTTTCACTTTTCTCAGAGCACTCCGGGAGCAGCAGCAGCAGCAGCAGTAGCAGCAGCAGCAACAGCAGTAGCGGTAAAAGAGGGTTCGAGGGTTCGGTTTTTAAAGGCCGTTTTCGGGGAAAAACAGCGTGCGGCACCGCGTACTCAAGAGAAAGAGAGAGAGAGAGAGAGAAAGAAAGAGTGAGAAAGATAGAGAATGCGGCCGCGCGTAGCCGCTCGTCGGTCCGCGGCTGATTTCGATTGAATAATTTATGTTTCATTACGAGGGTCGGGGCTTATAGACGCCTTGCAAACGCTCATTCCGTATACGTGGAGAGAGAAAGAGACCTGAGCCAACACGGGCCCGCGTCTGAATCGGACGGCCGAGGCCTTTCACATATTTCCTATAGGCATTCACGGCGAACCGTGAAAAGAATTTTGTATCGAGGTTATTGAAGGGGGGCCGACCGATACTCCCGACCGAATCTCCTTCCTCGGCCGATAGAGAAATCTTGGACGTTTGGAACGAGCCCCGGAGAGAGGTTAAATAAAAATTCTCCGTCGTCGTCTTGCCGGCGC
Organism: Odynerus spinipes; assembly: GCA_032403825.1. Classification (NCBI taxonomy): domain Eukaryota; kingdom Metazoa; phylum Arthropoda; class Insecta; order Hymenoptera; family Vespidae; genus Odynerus; species Odynerus spinipes. Next base: position 111,597 of record JAIFRP010000045.1, on the reverse strand, counting down.
GCCGTCGGTTTACGTTGAAAATCGAGAAGAGAAACGCGACACATCGATGTGGCTCCTCTTCGCGAGAAGTGGAACGTAGAGGTAGGTAGATACGTGGAGAGGGGGCATGGATATTCGCCGAGAGCCGAAAATCGTTCGTTGCATTATTTAAATTCGTCCCCCGTCGCCTCGTACACCGTCTCCTCTCCGAAAAGTCTCCTGCCACCTGAAATATCTATCCCGAACGTAGTACGCGCCTCAATATTTTATAATACAACAGGCCGCATCGGGAATCCCGATGCCACCCCAACGAAACGTTCTACGTCGTTCCGTTCTTCGGTATATTGTTCGAGGGTGGAAATTGATAGGGCGATGCCGATATAATCCTCGATGTAAACGCGGCCCGTATCCTTCCACTCTCGTATCTATCCTTTTTAATTCCGATTCGTGAGAAAATCGTGTGTCGTTCTACCGACTAGAATCAACGCTCGTGGAAAAACAATTCGTTCGAAGAGAAAAGAAAATTCTAAACGATTCTCGTTAACTTATCTTCTATTCGCCGCTGACACGCGTTCGAATTATCGTTCTTTGATCGATACACCGCGTGCGTTTCGAGATACCGATCGATGTACCCGCTGCCGTGCTAATCGCGCAACGCAATCGCCAACTTAAAGAGGACAGAGAGCTTCGTTTCTCTCCGGCTCGATCGAAGAAATCACGACTCCTTTTCAACCCCTCTCGGACTCGAAGGTTGCACCAACTTGCCGGTGATTTACCGGATGAAATTTGAGTATCACGAAACACGCGAAAGGCATATCGCGAATCCAATATACCCAGGAGCTACCGGTTTCGCGGGGAGTTCCCTCTCTCTATTGGATGGCCATAATTCACGCGGCAATTCAACGACAAAAGGAAGCGTCGCTTTGTACGAAGGAAAGATTTCGAAAAAAGGAAAAAAAANNNNAAAAAAGAAAACAAATATCCTCACCCGTCGATAATACGCGTCAAACTAATTCTATACGAACGGAAATGCGAACGTCGCGTGCTCGTTTCGCGCACAACTATCGCGAGAATTATTAATCATTAAGCTATTGACTCTCCTGTTAACGGCGAACGATAATATTATAATAACAATAGATTATCAAGTATAACTCCCCGACGCTAGTCGGTATTTCGCATGATTATTATACGAGCAATTCAGCTCCATTAAATTCGCGGCTATAATATTCAAATATGAAGCACCGTGGTTACAATATTATGTGTAACGCGGACCAACTTATTACAATCAACGAGTTTATTGTACAAAGCGTTAACACTAGTGGGGAATGATACGTTTACGTGACTCAAGATGAGAGATCGATACGTTTGTCAGTTTAAAGGGTAGAAAAAGTATCTCGAGATTTTTTCCATTAAATTTTATATTTTCTTTGATAGATATCTTTCTCGAAGAACGAACGATCAACCCCTCGGTTTAAACCAACGCGGTAAGTCGCAGCTACCCCTTTCTATCGGAAAGCCAGCGAGCCGTTTTGCATCGTGCTTCCAGTCGATAAGAAGACGCTCGACTAGCGACCCCTTAGTCTCTTCTAACGATATCTACCGTACCGACTCGAGAGCGGGATAGCTTACGTCGCGACGTTGGTTTAAAGATCTCCAAATTTTCATCAAGATTAACCAACATTATTTTCGTATGTTATCTTTAAACAAACGAACTCGAACATTCGATTTAACAAACAACCCTTTATATTTCCCGATCGCAAACCACTCCTGCTCTCCACGACTGTGGCTATGATTACAAGCTCGGAAAAAGGTCTTGGAAGAAAATTAAGGAGAAAAGGGTTGTAATTATAGTCGCGAGAGTAATTAAAGAACATTCCCAGTGTTTTCTTCCCTTCTTTAGAGTCTCTCTTCTTTTATATTACTTTTCTTTATTTAGTCCACGCTCGAATGCCCAAGAACGTGCAAACCGCGTGCAAAACTAGCATCAACGTTTCGACGAGGAGGACGACGCGACGTTCGTACAAACAAGGGTGGGTAGGTGTGACGTTTATAATGGCGGCCGAAGTCAACCCCCTCTCGACCCCTTTCTCTCCGAGGAGAAACGTTAACGGGATTTTCTCGTGTCGCCGATGCATTGGCGGTTATCGTTTGAGCCGCGTTATAGATTACGACCGGCTAAGGCAATAGTAATTGCAATCATTATGCAAATACCCGCGCGCAGCGGGCAGCCCTCGTTACGTGCTCGGCTACTTTAGTCCTGCTACGAGACCGCGACACCGTCGCGAGAAAAGCCCTCTTCCCGTGGACGCCTTCTTTTTTTCGGTACTTAAGCCGAAGGGAAGAAGAGGAGGAAGAAAAAAAAGTCTTCTGCTTTCTTCATGGTTGGTACGTACCTACTATAGGTCATTAGCAAGGAGATCGAGAGAACGACGACGACGAGGAGGGTCACGCGCGAGAAAGGAAACAAAGTTCGCGGAATAATAGCCATACTAAATTTGCTCTTTTAATATCTCAGACCGCATTTCCGTCCATTCCCTTTCTCGTCTCGTTATCGATAGTCGAAATATCTCGCGTGATACTCGAATCTTTGTTATATTCTATTTTAATATGCAAATTACGTCTACGATCCTGTTTCAAAGCACGAAGAACGACCCGGAACGTATCAGTATTGTTACTTACTCACGAATAATAACAACAACAAGAAAATAATGGCCTCGGAAACGATTCCTCAGCGCGTCCTCGGTGACAGAATCGTTCGTCGCAAATAAATCGACAAGCAGTCACGAGCTATTCATCCCCGTCGGCGGAAACGCATTCGTCCATTAATGTTTCGTATTCCCATAAGATACGGCCCCCGGGACGCGATTCATTTATATGGCCCCACACGTATGGGACGTGCCAATACTCGATCGACCCCACGCAATCGTTTATCATCCGCGACCGCGGACTCGTGTGCGCGTGATAGCTCGCGTCCACCTACTATACTCATGAAAAAGCTCCTACGCGTTACATTCTTCTACGTTCGTTATGCTCTCGCGTTCTCGCTACGCTAATTATTCGGTCGATTAATAAAAGATCATCGGGAACGAGAACGCTTTGTTAATTACTCGAATATCTGCGCTTTATGGCCGCGGCGATAACTCTTTCGCAATGACGAGAGAAAATTTAGTCGCGTGGACAAGTATCGGTGTAATCCTATTATTTAAACGTATTCCTATGAAATTTTTTTATTTCAAGTAGAACACGAACGTTCTACCATATTTTTAATACGACACCTCGAACTACGAAGCGGCAAAGAATTTTTTTTCACGCAATGTGACGGAGCGATATAGTTAACGCGAGAAGGGATATATGCGCGAGACAAGTTTGCGGTCGTAAAGCATTTCGGAAAGACGATATCCGAGGAGCAAGAGAACAAACCGCGAGCACGGTAATATATGTATAATATTTTTAATTGTTGACGTTAAAATGTGTTCCCCAGGTTTTCTCTCGTTAACGTGACGTGCCTACGACTGCGAGCGGAGGGTCAGAAAACTGGTCTGTGTCACGTTTTCGGTCCAAGCCCCGTCCGTGTTATTTATTTCACGCTTAAAGAATCACCCACCGTCCATACCGCGGCTTTCCGCCGTCCTATGCGGACAACTTTGGACAGACTGTCTTCTGCAAGAGCGGAAAAAATTGGACACACCGCGAGCTATGAAATACTTGGACGGAACGATGTTTCGGATCGTTGTTATACCGCTTAGAGTTACGAAAAATCTTATTTTGTTAATGCAAATTATCTTATCTTCGACTAAAAAAGCAACACGCGTATCAAAGATCGCGTAATAAAAATATCGATCGTGTCAAACGTCACGGGGACTTCAAAGACGATTTTCAATAAGCAGGAACGACGCGGACTCTTTCACGTCGTCGTGTCAGAATACATTTCCTTTCTATAGTTACGTTTTGCATGTACACAATGGCGTCCATCGGAAGCCGTCTTCTACTACTTCCGCCGTGTACGAATACGATACATCGTTCCGTCTGTTTCTTCTTCATCCACCCGAACGAGAAATTCCGACGTATCCGCATATATTTGCTCGGACCCCAATGGAAAAACGAGGGCGAGCTTTTTCCAGAGATAAGTCGGGTAAGAAAGGCGATCCTGTTTTGAGAAAGTAATCAATAACGTGCTTCGTACGAGGGACGAGAGACGAATTTCGTTCTTCTCGTACGCGTGCGAGACGGTGCTAGGCGAAATCGTATCCACTTTTAAAAATGTTTTAGCCTAATTACGTGACAACGAACGATAGCCATTAAAGACACGACTCGCGACTATTTCGGACAAGCACCGGCAAAGTCCACCACTCGTTCTCGGCGATATGATAATACGATAACGTGCCTAGACTTCGTAAAAACCATGACGGTTATGGCGAGTGCCTTGGCTCGTCACGTGATTTTTCAATTTAGTTTAAAGGCAGACTCGAATATCGGCGCCGCCGTAAACCTTCTCGGCGATGAGCGTAACGAGATAACTGTAAATTTATAGCGCGATGGATTTTTAATTGAAAGCACGCCCGGGCAATGAGCTTTCAGCGCGATCCGTTCGAATAAAATGATCGAAGATAGTCCGGAATCGTAAACGCGTTAATTAAATATAAAAGAGTAGGCGCGAGGACGACTCGCGCGATACGGACATTTGTCTTCCACGCTATCGCGTCATCTCATTAAACGCGAGTGCTCTCTCGAAATCGCCGATACGATCGGTTTGTATCAATTGTACCCGACACCTCGCGAACTTGGATCTAATTAGTTTATTGCAGATTTATCACCGAGCTTTAAATGGGGAGCGCGTGAAACGTGCGGGAGCGTATCCCTTCGAAAGTCGCGATGATTATCGCTAGATCAATGACTACTATCGTACATTACTCGTAATGCGATTCTCTTAGGAGAGACCAAAATGGAGGAACCTTTTAACAAACGACGTCGACAAATTTTAACCGAGTCGACAAAAATCACCGAGTACGAAAAGATCTGCTTAACGAATCCTTTCAAGAGAAACTTCTACATCCTCCTAATTTGTGCCGTAGATTTTAGGAGCATCCGATTTCATCGCAATAATCATTACATACAGATTCGCCGGTCGTTCATAGGAACTCCACATTTTGGTAATCGCGTACGCTTTTTCTTCCTCTAGAACGAGCAACCACCATCTCTCATCCCCGACAAGCCACTCATCCCCGAGTCGCGCTCTTATCTTGATATTTTTAGGAGGGTATTTTCCAGTGCTGCACGTTCTTTTCATTTCATTTAAACGACGAACAGGGAGGTCGGACCGCTCGTTCAGCGCTCTTGCAACGGATAGCGCCACATTTTCATTAAGACTCTTGATTTATCGGCATAGTTAGCCCGGTCGACCTCGTTACGGTTTTCCGTACGAAGGTAAGGGCTACCCAAAAGCTTTTGACTACGTGAAAACCTATGAACGCCTATAGAGAAGCAAAGTTCCTTCTTTTTGCTCCTTCCGAATAAAAATCCAAACTAAAATTCAATAAGCCTTATATTCAGACCTCGAGGAAGCTCCGAGCCAAGCGAACGAAATAAATTAGAAATTATTTTCCCTTTTACTCGAATAAACGACTCGTAGCCACGAACGGACGTCCGTCGTGACGGAACGAGAGGAGAGGGGATGGCCAATTCGGCGAGCCAATTTCTTCGGCGACGATGAAAGGGGAAAGAGAGAAAGGCGAAGAAACCGATTGATAAATCGAATGGCCGGGAAAACAGAGCAATCTGCGGCGAAGGCGCACGTACCTTCGCCCGATGGACGGTTTCGCCAGACGCGTGCACCATTTATATAACGTGTGAGAGAAGATAGAACGGAAAGGATTCGCGGGTGGCGAGCCGAGGGAAGACGAATCGACGACACCACCGTGCCAGCCCACACCCGACATCTTCCATACGTCAAAGCCCGTTCTCACCGACGGCCTGGCCCCGAAACTGCTTCGTTCTTCGAGTTCGGATTAAGAACGGTGAGAAGAAAAATGTATTCTTCGTTGTCGCATCGGAGAGGAAGCGCGCCGAGGGCTGGGATACCGATTACGGATAGAAAAATCAATAAAATTTTCGCTTCCGAGCGAATTCGCTTGAAATCGATGGTAGTTCGTGTTGGCCCCGCGTTTAAAGTCGTACTAATTAACACGGCAGCGATTCAAGATGTCGGCGGGCTCGCGCGCACTCGCTTCTGGAATGGGAAGAGAAGGAGGAAGTCTTAAGGCAGCGTGTTCTCTCCGGGGAGCCAAGTGTTAGGAGAATTAACAGCAACCCCTGATCTTGGCCTTCTATGCTATCTCCCTAATAATAAACTGGTAATTCCCAATGCCCCTATAAGTTACTCCCTTTCAACGCCACAATGACCTACGAGTGCCAAGACGTATTGTCTACCGGGTGTTCGTGATCCGTTCTAGCCTCCTTCGAATCTAACGGGCCATTAGTTAATTGAAGAGCGCCGGAAAAATGAACGAGGAGAATCCACCCAGTCATCGAGATCGCTCTATTTCGGACCACCCGAGGACGATCCCAACTTCGTACCGATGTTCTCTTCGCTTTCACGATTTATCCGTTCGTTATACCGTTCTTTCGAGAATAAAGAGGCATAATATTCTACCGACGTTCTGTGGCAGCTACGAAAAACGAACAGACCCAACGAACGAAGGAGGAGAATTAATTATTAGCTAATTACCGACTTATGTAATATTCATTGTAGTCAGCAAACATCGGGCCGCGAAATAAAATCGCTGTAGGTATTCGCATTTCGGCTTACTACGATGGAATATCGATGATGCACGCGTTTCTCGCGTTTACTCGACTTCAGACTTTTACGGAAACTCCGTAGCGAGAGAGTTGAAGGTAACTCACACCTGGCACTAATTCGATGCAATGTTCACCCGTTACATCCTTACAAACTGAGGATTCAACCAGAAGGCTTACCTCGCCGTATACGTCGAGGGCTGTCTGTAAAGTACCTCGTTCCTAAGTCGATGTGGGGTGCAACCTACGTGCGTATGTGCCTGTGAATATGAGAGAAAACGAAGGAGGTAGGGGAGAAGAAAGGGAAGAGCGCTAGCAAATGTTGGTTACAGCACACGGAGAGAACGAAGGGTTGTAAACTTCGAGGAGGATGATTCTACCTCTCGACGAACCGTCTAGATTTATGGGCATAAATTTCTATCCAATAAGATGCGAGAACCTCTATGCTTCCTAACCATAAGCGTACTCGATACAGGTAGTTCTGATTAGTAGTTTCCATTTCGAAATCGTCGGGGAGATACGTAAACATATAACGCTTGTAAAGTTACCGATAGAATCTATAATTAAGAAAAAATATTTAAAATGTATTAATTATATCTTCGCATTACTCTGAACACGTGCCAAGGTTCTCTAGAATCCGACACGTCTGGCAGTCGGATCGAAATAGATACTAAAAAGCAATAAGATACGTCTTGCCGTAGGTAAAGGATACGGTCTCCCATGTTTAGACCAAATATCTACTCCGTAGATTAGGAACAAAGGAGGGGATGGTAACGGTGACCGATAAATTCCGTTGCAACTGTCTCTTACTTGTAATTAAACGCACAATTTAAACAGACCATTAGCGTCACCATACCCAAACCGGAGAGCCTCTCACTATCCTTGAAGACATTGCTTACGAAACTACCCAGGATCAATCCTGAATCCGTACGGGAACGGATTTCGTGCGGGTGTATTTGTATCTCGGGTTTGTTAATTAAAAAGGAATAAAACTAGGTCGTTTCTATCGACAAGAGGCACGAGGAAGGCTCCAGGAAGGAGCCATTACGCGCTAAACGCATGAAATATTGAGTTTCTAATCTCACGCATCGCGTTCGCTAAATATACGTTCAGTTTTCATTGAGCCGCGCGATACCGCGAAAAGGGCATTTAGTTTCGTTATGCATGCACGTAAACGAACTATCGTTCTAATTACGGTGGCATTGTGATGAGCCATAGTGCGTACGAGTCGAACATCTGCGATCCATCGTGACGGATAAATCACCTTGGGACCACCCTCCAATCGTGTCTCGCCCATCGCCTTGCATATAGACAGTTACTAATGAGCCAACCCCATTTAATTAACTGTATATGGTTTCGATGCAACTGCCAGACTATTTCCCGTTCGTATACACCGACTATCCGTACTCGCCAGGCTCTCGCTCTTTCTCATATCCCCCACCCCTCTCCTATCGTTCAAGTCCAGTTAGTAAAATGATATTTCATCGAGACCTCTTTTTGCCTCCGCGCATCTGTTCGATTTCCGTTTTGGATACGCCGAGATACGAATGGCGGTCGCAGCTTTGCTGACTGTACGCAGAACTTTTGCAATAAGCTCCTGTCGCTACTGGAACGTGGAAATATCAGATTAAGTAAATACGATTTTCAAAAGTGATAATGGTGGAATACTACTATATCGTCCGTGCTAAAATTTTAATTAACTCCGTTTCGTTATGATAAAGATGCGTTAATGGGTTTGATTACAAAAATCAGAGGTAATCGTGAAAGTAACTTTGTTATCATTTTTTTTTTAATGCTACACGAAGAAGATAATATAAGAGATTTAAATTATAAAGTATACTTATTGATTGTATAACTGTATATATGTAGGTGGCAATTATACTATTCTAAGAAAACGACGGTCAAAGCGCCTCCGTGGCGCAATCGGCTAGCGCGTTCGGCTGTTAACCGAAAGGTTGGTGGTTCGAGCCCACCCGGGGGCGGTTACTTTTGCTAACTTTACAACGATACTTAATTCTTATCACATTTCATATCAATTTTATCTAATTGGACAAACTTTTTTTTAGCAAGATGTCCTAATTGAGTATTGAAAGATGTCATAGTTGAAATCATTGAAAATGTAAATAAAACACTGTGTACCGATACATCATAGCTTATTTAGTACTGCAAGAGATGCTTAGTAAACTAATAAAACACTTACAATAAAAATATAATTATGGAAAGACAGGACCAGTGGCGCCGTGGCTTAGTTGGTTAAAGCGCCTGTCTAGTAAACAGGAGATCGAGGGTTCGAATCCCTCCGGGGCCTGCGAATGATAATTTTTTTTTTTCTTTAATAAATATCCATCAAAAATATCAAAAGAAAAGCGATCTTATAAATATTTACTACGTTTATTATAAATATCATATACTCCCGTTCGAATTTTAACTACATAATTATAAAACAAATTCTGAAAACGTTTTAAAACGAATTACTTTTAAATTCATCATATCTCTCATCTATGTAGCTCAATTTAAATAGCAAGCATATAAAAGAATAAGGACGAAGTACGATATGCTTCGATAGATACTTTCAAATTTTCCACCATGTGGCGTCAAAATCATCGTGCTTTCTCATTCGAAGTTACAAGATTGGCTAACCTGCTCGTCAGCTGCTCGGAACGCGCGCTGCGTAGCTTTGTTAACCTCGTGGTGTTGTGCTCGAAAAATGTCGTCATGTACCGATCCTCTGCATCTGAACGAGAAACGTTTGTTTAAAGAACTCAAACAAAGTTTGCCCGGTAATACGAAAGAGACTCGAAACATTTTGGAGATCCGTGATGACGTGCTGTACGTGTGGAACGCCGAAACGTGTTGCCTGCAAACGCTGAACGTCGGAGCATCGCGCGGTAAATTCGACAAAGATGTTCCCTATCAAGTGAGTAATGTAAACATACAAAAATAAGGTTAATAATAGAGGCTCGTAATGTAGCTACGTAATACACTTGCATGATGCAATCGTTCTGTACTAAACGTCAAAAAGTGAGGTTGTGTTCTCCTACGGTCGCGAGGACTAACCTTCCGAATGTTTTCGATGGGACGCGCATGCGCAGAGGGAAGCTACATGTGCCGAGTAGTATACGATTGTTGCGTGCAATTACCTACGTCAAGTTTCTTTTAATAAATTAGTATTTTATCATTTATATCCATGATACATAAACTATCTTGGATTATTCTATAGTATTTAATGAATAATTTAAAGGTTTTATTGTGCGTATATTATACAAGTGCCAAATTCAAAGGACATTGCTCTAAAATTTGATTTGTACGCGTTACGTATGTAATGTCTTAAAATTATATTTCACACCCGATAATTATAAATACACTCAACTCGTAGAATTTCACACCTAAAGCTAGCTCGTAGAAAGGAGAACCTCTTCGTCCCGTTGACCGGTCGTTAATCGGTCTTTGGTAGTCGTACGCACACTCGCGGAAAGTGATTACATGGTAAATGAAAGGGAAGCGACATGAGCGTTCGCGGAATCGCGGTGAGAATGGGCCAGAACGTTTCGTTCTCTTTCTATTTCTCTCTTTCTCTCTCTCTCTCTCT
>JAIFRP010000045.1:80281-101226 GCA_032403825.1 Odynerus spinipes | reverse complement strand
TCTCTCTCTCTCTCTCTCTCTCTATCTATCTATCTATCTCTCTCTTGGCCGGTGCTTTTATTTCATTTCAATGGCACCGTGGGATCAGCGGGTACATTAATGCCTCGCCGCGCGCGCAAAAGAGCGGTGAGGGGATAATTTATAGGAAATGGGTTGTTCGACGCTCCGGAGTAATTTAATTAAAATAAATGTCCGCGCTGCGGAAGAACGTTACCCACGAACCCGCGGTCCACGCTGCGAATAAAATGCAAATTCAGACCCTTCACGGGACTCGGAGGAAGAGGTAGGAGTAGGAGTAGGAGTAGGAGGAGAAGGGTGGAAGGTTGCACGGAGGTATATCGTAGGTAGGTTTGGTAGATAAAGGTATGGAGTAGTGGACGAAGGGTGGAAGAACCAAAGGGTTCTTTCCCTTTCTCTTTCTTTTTCTCGGTTGTTCATTTCGGCTACCGATCGTTGTCCCTACATCCCTTCATTCGATAAGGGACGATTCCAGGAGATATCTCACAACTTTTCCCTACCTCTTCTCTCTCTCTCGCTCTCTTTTCCTCTGCGAAATTCTACTTTCTATCTTCACCTACCTTCCCCTATGTATACCTGTTTTACACTCGTCTCCGTTGCAACATCCCAAAGGACCCTTTCTAATGCTTTACAACCTGCCAGATATTTTCTCTCAGGGACTTCGTCCTCTACCCTTCTTTCTCGGAGAACAATCTCCGACGAGGAATTATTCGTAAGAATCACGATAGCGCGTGTTTCGGGAGAATAGCTCTTAAGAGATTCGCAGGACGACGATTAGGCGAAAGGAGAAAATAAGATCGATCGTTGTCGATAGTCTTCTTCTTCTTCTTCTTCTTCTTCTTCTTCTTTAATCTACTAACCCTCTTTCCTTCTTTTTACCTCTCATTCTAATGAAAGTAGATTCTTAAAAGAAATTTATCAAGAGCTACGGGTAATTCAAGAATATCCTAAAGCCCATATATCAGGGCGAGTTGGCCGACTGAAATATCGGTCGTAAATAATAAAAGTTAGCAAGGTTCCTCTGTGGTGCGCACCGGCAGGAGTTTAAACCGGAAGATAGGTGTCGCGGGATACGGACGAGGCCGGCTCGGTGAGACGGGGCAGTGGCGGGTATACGCGAGGGGGTAAAAGAGGTAGCGAGAGCAACCGAGACGAGGAGGAGGGTGGGGCGAGGGGGTGTGGGGGGTTGTAGGTAGCGTAGCGCGAGGTGTGGGGTGGAGACAAAGACGCACCATTGTCAACCGCTCCGCCATCGGAACCACCGTCCGCCGCGGGAAACTTTGAATCATTTTTATTGCATAGAGTTATCTTTGTTACCAGCGGAACGAACGTCTAAACGCGTTCCCTCTTTCTCTTTCCCTTTCTCTCCATCTCTCTCTTTCTCCCTCGAAGCGTTGTACTATAGAGGCGCCCTCCTATCCCGAGGGCTTCCTTTTTCCCTTTCCGTCCTTCTCTCTCGGTCCGCGCGAGAGATAATGCGAACGCGAAAACGTTCACACCCCTTTGGCTGCCCAAATGGAATAAGTTCTTTAATTCGCGAATTTACCGCCGGGCAAACGAATCGTCCGAGCTGTCGCCGAGATAACGCCCGCTCTTCTCTCCTAGACGATGGCCATTCGCGATCCGAGAAGAGAAGCCTTTCTCTCTTAGGTAACTTCCTCGGGAACGTCCAAGAAAATTCCGTCCGGGAATCTTTCCAGATCTCGGATTCGTTTTTCTCAAACTTTCACGATAATAGAATTTAATACTTGAAATAATATCGATGCATACATGCTTTCTTGTAACATAATTGGAATTTGGAGTAATATATATAATTATAGGAAAATTGAAATATTTTCGAGAAAAAAAAATGCCTTTTGCTTTGGCTGACCCGCGAGCTTTTCTAATTGCCGCGCGGTCCAGCGGATAGGACAGTCTTATCTAAATTAAAAGTAGTGCTCCTGCTTGTGAGGTCAAGGGTCAGCGCCACAAACGGGATAGAAAATCCGAGCGAATTCCGGACCGTCTCAGGTGGTAGAGGAAAGGAACGGAATATCGTGTAATAAGCGAAATCCGCTCGACGATAATTAAAAAGTAATTTTACGGTGACGTTTGTGAGTACGGTGCCGCGTTCCTTCCCACCACGAAAAGCACCGAGAACGCGCGTCTCAAAAAGAAACAGTATGTAAGTATGTGTGAAATCTACGGCGTTGGTCGGCCTTGCGCCAAAAAGTATAAACAAACGTAAAAGCAAAAGGTTAGCGGCTGCGGGTCACGTTTCGAGCTTCTCAATGCACAAGAGCTAAGAGCTTTGTGATAAAAAGAAAATTAGCTACGTTTCTAAGCTAGCTGTGTCCGGAAACTGTCATTCTTTTTTATTAACTTTAGGATCATCGATATGAACGACCGGTGAAAGGTACAACAAGATTTGAGAAGCGCTGTTGGTTACACGAGAGGTATAGCGCATGGAGAGTGGTACCTAAAGCAATAAAATTTACGGGAAGTGTTTTACATCGGTGGCACGAGAGGAGACCCTGTGTACGCGATGGTGGAGAGAGAGAGAAAGAGAGAGGGGGAAGAGAGTGGCAGGAGGAAGGGAGGCTCGACGAATTCAGTAAGTGGCGGACAATGGCTTTTGTGGTAGACATCGGCCGCTCTCCCCTTCTTCCTCTCCGCGTATTCGTATTTCGTTCGCGCTGGTACGGATACATTTTCTCTTCTCTCGCATTATTCGCCTCTCTCTCTCTCTCTCTCTCTCTCTCTCTCTCTCTCTCTGGTGCACACTCTCTAGGAACACTCGAATGTCACGCTCTTGAAAACGAAAAAAAGAAGGTAGAAAGAGAGCGGGAACAATCTCGCACCTCGCTCCACTCATTTATTAATAGGTATGCATGTACGAGACTCGAAAGCGCACAGCTAACAAGGCTGCCTCTCCGAAACGTTTCTATGAATTTCTTCCCTTTTGTCATTCTGACTTGTTATTTATAAAAATTCGTTTTTTACGCGATGCGTACCTATCGTTATCTCGTCGACGCGTACCGTAAAAGAGAATCGTGTAATTCGCTAGTTAAGAACGACGTAGGTATATCGATTTCGCGATATTTTCGCAAGTATGTTAATCTTACGGGGTCTACCGAACTATGGAGAAGTTCTTGTTAATTACGAGCATGAAAATTCGTCGTCTTCGACGTTATTAGCCTAGGGAGGGACGAATGATATAATACAAGATGTAAGAGTTAGGCTACGCGTTATTTGTAAAGTCCAGGACCATGGGCTCTCCTCCTCCTCCTCCACCTCCTCCTCCTCGAGGTAACGCCTTTATCTTCCTTCGCGAAGTCGTATACGAGAATGACGCGGTCCATTGTCAAAGCTGCCCGTTAAAATGCGAAACGCCCTTCGTCTTGGAAGGAAGCTAGTATAGAAGCGTGCATCCCCTCGATCACCACTACCACCAGCATCACCACCGGCAACACGATCACGCGCCCAGTATATTCTCCATTATCGCCGCGTGTATAGCCTATAAGCGGTGAAAGGGCTGGAAGCTCCCGCAATGACAATAATTCTACGCTAATAACCTCTCGCGGGGACTTCTCAGAGACTTCTCAGCTCCTACCCCTTCTCGTTGTCGTCGTCGTACCATCGTACGATAGCGTACCATCGTGTCCTCCTCGTCTAGTAATGGCGAATCGTGAATCGTCGGCGGGAACGCTCTTGGCGATTCGAGAAAAGCCTAACGCCTATGCTTTTAGGCGAGAGCATCGGTGAAAAATGTCCTCTCGACAACGACGACGACGACGCAAGAACAGTTCCCTTCCGTTTTCTCTCTCTTTTTTTTTCTTTTCTTTTCGAGAGTAAGAGGCACGGAGGGAGAAATCTCGCGGTGTCTACGACACCCACGAAAATCCATTCGTCTCGATCGCACGATTCCCGTTGTCTCGATCGTTTTACGTATCCGGTTGCCTTCTTCCGGTGTAGGAACAGAAGGAAAAGAAGAGGTGGGGCTGGTGAAGTAGGAATCGCAGGGTGGTTGTAGACGAAGTGGATGGCTTTCGTTCCGCAGGGGGTGGCTTTGTCAGCTCTCGGATACCTTGGCGAGCTAATGCATTTCCTTTACAGTTTTAATGGGCATTCATAACTAAGTTTAATAATGCCGGTTGGAGGCGAGCAGTCGCGGTCGCATATCTAATAATTCCACGATTCCACCTCGCGCAGGAAGTAGCGCACGGATTTTAGTGGCAACTGCCTCGGTCTTACCCCCCACTCTTCGCTCCACTCGCAAAGCTTCGAAGGCGCTCGACCTTCTCTTTCTCTTTTTCTCCTTCGCACTCTCTCGCTCTCTCCAACCCAACCCCTCATCTTTTGGGAGCTCTCCGTCGGGTTTCGAGCAAAGATCTGCGGGAGTTTTCAGACACCACTTCGGGACGAGTCTCTCGTCGTCGGTTCTTTTTCCTTTTTCTTTTTCCATCCCAGCCGCGACACTTGCCGAGATTTCTCTCTTGCTTCTTACGCTTTAGCGGATAACAAAAGACAAATGGAACGATGATTTTACTTATTTCGTTGATCATCCTAAATAATATTTTTTTTCCATTTTGCGCACGCACACACACACACACACATTAAATTCGATGAACAAAGACCCCAACGACTCGCCTAATCCCTATAACTTTCCAAGACTGATATCTCGAAACGACGCGAGAGTTCAAGCGTCTCGCGCTCTAGCCCGAGCAAAGAGGTTTCATCCTCGAGGCATAATTGCGCCTTGGTCTACGACTATAAGGTATAAATCCCGCCTCTGTTATACGGGGCAGAACACGGCATCTTAGGAGCTGGTCTTCGCCGCGTCTCTCTGAGAACCAACGGCACCGGTCTCTAATAAATAACCCGAAGACAATGGACACTGTCCAAAACACGGTAGATCTTACGCCTTTAAACTTAGGTACGAAGTCTCAACCCTTGCTCAACCCCTTTCCGACGAAAGTACCGCATCGTCGGCCCTCCCTACCCCTTTTCATTCTCTCGCTCGCTCTCTCCCTCTTCGGAAGAAGCGCGAGTCCTCTCACTCCCACTCACGACCCTATCCGACTACCGCGACTACCATAGCTATGCTGCAGCTCACTGGAATTATAATGTTTGTTTCTAACAAATTACCATGATAATGGCCAGGCGTAGCAACGCTGAAACCGTGTCTTCGTTGGCACACTTAAATTACGCGAACGCAAAAGCAACGTGAGCGAATGAGGAGGCTGACAACGTTGCTGCTTGGATCGGTAGAGTAGGTAACAGAGATTTCTCGAGGCTAGTTAATATTGTAATGTTAATTAGCTATTTAGGTAGCTACGAATATCTAGGTAAATCGGACTCAAAGATATTTTTCGATTTTAGAGCAATAGAGTTTGGACGCAGATTCGTTTCTTTTCGCGAGCAGTGCATACCTACATCGAATCAGAGTAACGATATGTGAAAAAATACACACTTGCAGTCAGTCTCGCTTCAGGAAAAAAAAGTACTAGGATATGGTCGTCGCGTTTGCGGACGGACGCCGGTGTTGAAGTATAAAAATTATGTCGACACTTAGCGCGACCGGTGAGCATAGTACCTTTCGTATTTCCCTGCTGTTGTACCATTATACGGATGCAACTTGCAAAGAGGGGAAAGAGAAAGAGTGGAGAGCGAGAGGAAAAAATGCTCGACGACGGAAAGGCCAGCAAGGCAAAGGCGATAAACTTTATTTTTCAAAATCGTCGCGACGCACTCTCGATGCGTACGCACACGTACGTGTGCATGTATATAGCTGTAGTGTATTGGTGTACGCGAGCAGGGCGACAGCAGGCACACGCGCTTTCCACGGTCTGCCGACCGTGATAACGCTCGCGGCTCGTAGAAGCGACAAGGAGAAACTACGAGGGAGATTTCGAAACAAATTGTCGGACTACCATTTTTTACGTCCACTCGTCTCCTCGTATTTTTTCATCGCCAAACGTAAAAGTCCAACGTTTTTAATAGTCGTACCTAATGTTTGCAACGAGATAGGTTTATTATCTTCAACGATCTACGGTGTAAACGTCTTATGGCTGGATCTACTCGAAAAATTTGTGTAAGTAGTTCACGGATCTCAAAGATCAGACTGCTTTGGACCGTTTGCTGCTTCTTCGATCGTGAATCACCGCTGTTAACATGAAAGAAAGTCGCACTTTAAAACGCACGCTTTTACATCCGAACGTAAAAGCTCAGTAGGGTGCACGAGACGGGCGTATAGTCGACAAAACGTAAGCGACAAAGTCGCACAAACTTGACGACCATGTCGACTTGGTTTTTATTGAACGATACGGTCCTTCGAGCCTTTATTAGAAACCCAGCGACCTAAACTTTCTCTCGTCACTTCGATAACACCAGATTCCCAAAGTAACGACGTTAGCAAGTTCGGTGGAAGTTTCGTTTCCTCGAACGTCTCGTTTACCAGCCATTACATTGCCGCGAGCGATGGACTCGAAAGAAGATTCGCTGGTGAAGGAGGAGAAAAGAAAAAGGAGTGGTTAGAAAGAAGCATAAGAAATTGGAGTGGATGAGAAGAGGAAGAGAGGGGGAGGGGAGCGAACGAATACACGTTCCCTGGAAACGTCTGCTCTGGCCCTCGGCAGTAAATCCAGAAACGGTGTTACGGCGCCCGGGAGATAATGCGCAATCATTTCGGAATGGAAATTAAAATCAGATGATGAATCCTAACGATGCCGTTTATTATTTTAATTTTCCGCGAAGGCCGCGGCTACGTGGCCCACCACCACCACCATCAGCACCAGCACCAGCAACGCTAGCGAATTCCTCCTACCGGTGCTCCTTGCCTCGCTCCTGCTAACTCGAGTTCGAGACAGTAAATTACCTTCCTATTAGCCGTATAATTACAAGATGGCCTCGGTAATTTCCGTTTATTCCAACTTCGTCTTGCCGAACGACGTTTTGCATAATGATCCGGATCATCAGCGATATGCTCTCTCTCTCTCTCTATCGATCAAATTCCGATTTTTCTCATTTATTTCGACACTTTTGAATCGTACGTCATCGTCGAGTCGAGGAAGAACTATTGACCCCTTATGAATCCACGGTTGGTTCCGTGTTAACTTCGCTATGGCCGTAACGTGCCATTAAACCAGCCAATAATCGAGACTTCCGTTTTACGCGCCAATAAATCGCCGACTTCTGGAGCTTTTCTCTGGCGTTCAGTGCGCACACAGCGAATTTACATTCGCAGTGACGTATAAAAGCGTTCGGAGTCGTTCCCATACCCCCTCCTCTTCCCAGCACCCTTTTCTTCTTTTCCCTCTCATTCTCTCGGCTATACGCGGCTTATTATAACGTAACTATAACTTTTTATGTCGCTCGTAACGCCGATACAACTCGGCATCGCATCTGCTGGTAGGGCATCAACATCGGTTCCAAGATGCTGCTGGTGCTGTTGCTGCTTTCCACGTTTGAACGTTTCGGGCGAACCCCCTCCGTTTATTCTTTATACGATCGTATCGTCACGTCGATTTAGCATCGCAAACGCGTGCCGCCGTTCGTTTCTTACGATACGTGAACAAGATGCACGGAAACGTTTCGACTACGAACTTTTTTTTTTAATCGCTTCGGTTAACCCGCTACACCCATTTCAGACCGGTGTTCGTTATATACTGTTGAGTTCCACGAGTAAACCGAATCCAACGTTGCATGTCTTAAGCCTCGAAAATGCACCTTTGTTGTGGAAACTCAGCCAGTTAATTCAGTAGTTCTGTTTGATTAAAGCCCCTTCAATGCCTCCTACAAAATGTATAAGATAAATTCATCTCGGTGCTTTGTGTGGACCTGGAGTACAGAGACAGAAAGATAGAGAGAGGGAGAGAGAGTCTGACATATTATTTCATCACGGCGCGTCTGGGTCGCATCTTAGAGCACAAAGGGTTAATTATTTGAAAGGAAATGGAACCTTAAGTATGACAGATTAATAAAATAATATCGGAGTAAACTTAGTTATAAGTCAATACACTTTGTCGCTAGCATTCGCCCGGCGAGTTTCACAAACCGCTATCACATATTTTCAAGATTACTTTTTGTCCGTTGTAAAGTACGGGGGTAGATAATTAAAACCACGAGTGGGTAAATAACGGACTGCCAGACTACGAGCTACCGAGAAACGTAATAAGTAGGCGAGTCTGTAGCCTTAAAAAGGGAGAGATCCTTAAAAAACGTCGGAACCCTCCGGATCCGCTATTTTTCGCGTTAATTTGAATTTCGTAATTAACCGGCTACGTATGAATTCTCTGGAGAATACATAAAGGTCCTTCCTTTAATTTCCGTGAGGATTCGTTATAATACCGCGCGGCCCCCTTGCACGAAGGAACGTAGATTTTCTGACCTCGAAGGGAATGCTTGGGATATATGTATGCGCGGAGAAAAATGAGAACCGAAGAATCTAATGTTTTAGCGTTGCCTTTCCTCGACGAGGAAAGTATGCCCCTGTATAAAGTGAAAATCTTTCTACTCGTACACCGGTCTAGCTATTCAAAAGCATATACGAGAATACAACGGGAGAATATGATAAATATGACCTTTCTTCTTTGGAAGAGGGGAACGTGGTCCTTTAAAGGAATCGAAATCTCTTAGCTCGAGAGTCGGCGAGAACGAGGATTGTATTTTCATCGTGATTGGGGCTTCGTCGTCGATAAGGGGGAGACCGTTGTAATTACCGAGTATTTTTCTCGTCCGACCCATCCCCCCACTCTGAAGATGCTGATTGATATTTTGTATTCAGAAGGTACGATCGTCTCCTCTTTCGCAAGTCTACCGAGACCTAAAGCTTATCCATCGTCCTTAAGACTAGCAATCTCGTCGTCGATCCTAGGTGGCAACTCCAAGCTCGACTTTTATTTTCCCGGGTCTCCTCCGCTTGGAATGGTCGATCGACTCGACGAAGATAGACGTTCCGTACGCGCTCGTATAAAACGCGTCTCGCAAAGTAGCGGGGCGCGAGTGTCTCGAAAGTCCCAAGGAGGACCCTTATAAACTCACGCCCCATTTCGCTGAAGGTTCATCTTTAATTTCTTCGCATTTCTTTTTCTCCTTTTCCCTGGCACTCGACACTCTTTTAAATTCCACCCCGGCCTGCCCGCCCCGTACCCTCGTACGGCCCACCCCACCCCCTTCGCGTTACTGTTCACTCATTTCTCCGGTTGTCTTAGGGCGATTAACCAGACTCGTACACCCTCTCTACAACGAGCTCCGCTCAAACCCTCCACCGACAGACACCTTCTTCGTAGGATCTTGTCGTCGTCTTCTCCCGTTCCTTCCTCCAGATTCCTGCTTGCTTGCTTGCTTGCTTGCTTGCTTGCTTGCTTGCCACCTTGCGTCCTCTTCTTTTCTCCCTCCATCTCGTCCGCCTCTTTCCACCTTAGTCACATTCTTAATATCGTCTTTTTAAGATTTTTTAAAGCGCCATTAGGGAAACTATATTGCCACTCTCCGTGGGAGCACTGGCAGTCTCTCGTCGACGACACTCCCTGCGATGGTAGTGGTGGTAAAGGCGGTGGTAGTGATAGCAAAGGTGGCAGCACCTCTACCAAGAGGTACTGCAAGATGAGGGACACGATTGCAGCTTCTGAACATACGCTCTCACGGCTTCCGCTCAAATTACTCAGATAAATTTCCTTTATTTTTACAAGCCCAACCCCCTATCATGTTTTCCGTTACACTCCGACCAACATGCTCCTACTACCGAGTAGAACTACGATGGAACGTACCGTCGTAGCTTTTAATGACAACGATTTCGCGCTCGGGTTATTGCAGTGCAAAGAGGATAGATGCTCGTTATGGACGCTTTATTACGTTCGAGTTATGATTCTTAATTACCTTCACCGAACACAGAAAGAGAGAAAGAGAAAGAAGAGAGAGGGAGAAGTTTAGAGAAGTAGCTATGCTTTTTATCGACACTCCCCCAAGAACTATGCAAGTATGCCAATCATCGTAATAATTACTTTCTTCGAGGATAAAGCGAACTTTTCAGCGACATGAATTTTATCGATACTTTGGAAAATTATTAGGGGCACTTTGGAAATTACAATTTCGGGAAATAAAGATGTCGGTAACTTTCTCACGTAATGCCATTCTTAAGGAAAATCAAATTTTATTGAATTCCACTCCGGAGGGTTGAAAGCTGGAAAATGTGAATCGCGGGGACGTAGAAGGGGTAAACATATTTCACCCTAACTCTGCCCCAGTGTGTCGTTTATGTCTACAGGGCCAGCTACTTTTCTTTTCGTCTATACCATTCGATACACGCTTACGAACTTAGATTTAATATCACGGTAAACTCGGAGGCCAGATCCCACGAGAAACGTATTTCTCATAAGTCGTCGAAATGGCAAAGAAACGTGAATAATACATAGACCGTAAATATTTAATGCTCGGGCTACAATCTCATTCTTATGCCATCCCGTCTGAAACGCAAAAGATCGTATTATGAATGCAACATTTTAGGGAATAATATTATAATGCGAGGAAAAGTTCGCGCTCGGGCCTCCGGTGTGCGGCGCGCGGCAACACAGCCCAACACCGTGGCGAGAAGACGAAGGAAATTGATAGGAGTCTTAATGCTACTAAGACGACCTTTCGCAATTAGACTTTTTAATTTTTATTAGTGACGCCACGTCCGCCTAAGCGTATGCATAATGCCATGAATATTTTCGTCATAACTCTGCCAACTTGTCTCCCAAGGAATTAACCCTTAAATTAGCAGTTAGCCCCGGCCTCAGACGCAAAGTCCCTGCGTCTCGCTAAATTAGAACCACCCGTAGCCCGGATCTCCACCTCACCGACACCTTTTACTACCCCTACCAACAGCTACGCAATTTACCGAGTCGAAACTTTTCTTTCGCGTTTTCGCGGCATTGGATTTAGCACCTTCGACCGGTGACTTTACATTTCACATTTTCCTCTGCATCATTGATTCAAAATAATATTCTTATATTCCAAAGCATCGTTGTAACTTTTTCTCTCGAATCAATCGATGTTAAGATCATTGAACTTTCAGTTACGAGGAGGAACACGCAAGATCGATCGCATTCGGTCTGCCGAGGCGAAGGGTAAAATAAGAGGCGGTGGAGAGAGATTTCAATGCCCGTGAGTTAGGAATCGAAAGCAGAAGTTGCATCGGAACCGACCCGTACCAAGTATCTGCCGATATCGACAAAGCTGTTTTACGTCTGTCCAAGAAAGTATCTTTCACCATTTGTAAAGATCATTTGTGCGTTACTTCTCGGAAGAAATATGGGCGCATGGACAAAGAACTTAAAGCTCCCGCAGAAATACGACGCGTAGTCCGCCTGCAACTCGACCAGTGGAACTTATTAGACTTCGTGCTCTCACCCGGAGCTTCCGAGCTGCGGAGGTCTCCGGGCTTATTTAAGCCGGCTTTCTAAGTACGCATACTAAATATGATAATATTGCAACGACAAAAAACGTCAGCGGTATTTAGCCTCCTAATTAGGAGATCGTGACTCGTTTGCGAACGTTTCATTTCGTTGCTTTTCACATTTCTCTACCACGTCTCCGCTTTCTACTTCTTCTTCTTCTTTTACTTCTTCTTCTGACAATGGCCACGATGACAAACGAGCTACGTGATCCTAGAAATATCAAGAATTTGGATTTCCTTGTACGTCCCTACCTCGCGTGATATTAAACGCGTGCGTTACCGACGTCGAATTATTTTTCATAACGATTCGTGTTGCTGAAAGAATTTTAATCTGATCACTTTTTTTTAATTTGTGGAACACATATTTGCGTGAAACAATCTAAGTTTTCGTATTCATATTTTTGATCATTGAAACGAATTGTATTATAAATTTTGAATTTTATACATAGTAGAAAAGAGTCCAGAGTCTAATTTTCCTAACGAATCCTCGAGAGGCACTCGATGATACCGATCGATGGTGTCGCCCGAAGGAAACGATGACGGCAGAAAATAGGAGAAGGGGAACGAAGGGTTTCAAAGATTCGAGCCGCTTATAGTCGGGCAGAAGAAAATAGCGAAGGCTCTTCTCTCGCA
Source organism: Odynerus spinipes (assembly GCA_032403825.1). NCBI lineage: Eukaryota > Metazoa > Arthropoda > Insecta > Hymenoptera > Vespidae > Odynerus > Odynerus spinipes. The sequence goes on along the minus strand of JAIFRP010000045.1, from coordinate 89,156 downwards.
GGGCGAGACCGGACCGGCGCGATGGACTCTGTGGGTGGTACCAGTTTGAATCCAGGAATGCCTGGGTAGGTTCGCATGCCCAACCCCCTATCGCAACCCTGACGCAACCCCGTAGAGAGGTGTGCGGAACTAGCATCGAGCCCCCACCGTTCTACGAGCCCGTCGACTCCAGCAGCGTCCTCGCTAGCACAGCGCAGCCACCTTCCCCACACGCCACCCCCACCCCTCGACTCACCGCACCGGAGACGGGACTCTCGTTTCGAGGTGCTAGTCCGCCGTTTTCTATGACTCGGTGAATCCACTTGCTCGACGGTGAGTCAAGCACCTACCCCGACGCGAGAGTGGAAGGGGTTGGAATTTACGATCGGGACGACTTCTATCGTATATTTTATGTTATTCTTCCAAAAAATACATGACAGGTTTACTGATTGAAACTTTAGAGAATATATTTTATACAATTGTTTTTTAGATTATTGTTAATTTAAAGGTAACGATAGCAAACGAGAAACTTGGAGAAATTTTCGGAGAAAAGTAGTATTTCCTTGCGAACACGCTCGAGATGAAAATACTAATTCGTAGGTAGGTACATTCTCGCGAAGATATTAGGGTAGTATAAGAATACGTGGCGAAGGCGTGCCGACGATGATACACATTTACGAACACCGCTTTTACGAAACAAATGTTCGTGTTCACGCTAGCTGAAGAGGCGAGCGTAGGAACGCGCAAACGTACGAGGGCCGGCGGGTCTAGGAGAATAAGAAGACGAGTAGAAGGAGTATAGAGGACATCGACAAAACCACCTCCGTTGGCCGCTTCATGCCGCCCCTTCGGCACGTCTCTCTTAGCAGCCAGCTACGAGGCGAAACGCGAAGAGGAGGAACAGCTAGGAGGAGGAGGTGGAGGATGATGAGAAGAAGAAGGGAGGAAGAGCGGGTGTAGAAGCCGCCCCAGCCGGCAGAGCCGTAATGATTTTGTTTTAAGGGCGTGTTTAATTATGAATCCGCATCCGGGTGAGGCTCCACCCCCCTTTACACGGCACCACCAGCCCCTCCGGTAGCTCTCTCTCCCGAGAGAGAGGGTGGTGGGGGGAGGAGGAGGAGGAGGAGGTGGAGGAGGATGGTAGAGGTTCCTGCCGGCTAGGTGGCCCTCTTTTGGCCTTAATTGCGCCGTATATTATCCATGCGGTATTTCTAATTACTTATTTTTGCTCGGCCGACCGCTCGCTCGGATACCTCTAATATCTTTGGCAGACCGGCTGCATGTATTTAATTGGTACGTAACGAGCCGACGACGTGCCGCGTTCAACCCTCGTCCACGTAAGCGTGCGAACGAGCGCCCCTCCTTATTACCGTCTTTGCCGTTTCACTTCGAAGGGAGGATGACAACGTGATGCCAAGATCGATCAATCGGGTTGGGATAATGCTGAAGTATCATTTTCTGTTTCATCGAGTGGAATGACAGAAAACCAGAGTCCTTGCACCGAGTCTTCATCTTTCTCTTTTTTCTTTTTTTTGTGCGAGTCTCTAGGCAGCCATTATATTTGCATCGCGTGGCGCTTCTCGAGCGAGAGTAAACCGGAGACATAGAAACGTCGCGACGTCTCGGTGAAGCTCTCTCGTCCCGTCGTTGCTTCCGCAGAAAGACTTCTTCGAGTCAAAAATCACGCTTCTTTTTTCAGCCCAAAGAAGTTACTGAATGGGCGCGATGCGTACCCTCGCGGTTCCGCGCCCTTCCTCGAGCCCGCCGAGTTCAGCCCTCTCGTCTTCTCTCGTCTCCTCTCGTCTCCTCTCGTCTCCTCTCGTCTCTTGCACGCACGCGGAGAGAACCAGCGAGGATAGCTCCTTGATCTCACCGGCGACGACTGCAACGGTGTTACCACCACCACCGCGGACAAGACTCGACTCGACTGTGAAAAGCCGCGAATGCAAAACGCCCTGTTGTTGAAACCTTGCGTTCCTGGCTCGACGTTTCAACCCGCTTTTGAAGAGGTTAACCGAGCCCTCGCTTGGATTAATTTCAACTGTGACGAGCGAATTCGCAAATGCGACGTGCCCGTGCGATTAACCTTCCACGCATCGTTCGCCATGGTCTATAGACGAATCTCGTCCCATTTTTTTCATCTTCTCGCGATCATTGTACCCAGCAGCGTATCCGTAGATTTCATCGCAAGTACCTCATCTTCGGTACGCAAATAATACAAGGCACGTTTCCACGTCGTGGAGCTTCCTTCGTGCTCTTCTCGAAGAAAATTGCATTAGCCATCAGCTCCACGCCTTACTCCTCACCCTTCCGCAATTCTCGCGAACAAACCATAATAACGTGGCCACATACTCGGGGTTTTCGGAGAGCGGCGAGTAGTAGCGTTCATTCCGTACCACCCCGTACGGACTGGTCATCCTGCCGGAGGACGACACAATTAAAATAGCTATGCTTACCAGAACGGTGCTAAGGGACGACGAGGGAGGTAGAAGTAGTAGAGAGAGCCCGAGGAGTGTGGTTGTCGTTGGAGAAACGAAGAGAAAGAGGTAGGACCCTGGGGGTACCAGCGTGAGGGTGCTGGTAAGTTCTTTCCGCTCGGCTGCAGGCAGAAAGGGAATTATTTTAATTGCGGACAGCCTCGGTCCACCATCCCCCACCCACCGTTTCTCTCTCTCTCTTTCTTTCTCACTCTCGCATCCCACCACAGTGGGTTCCTCTTTTACGCTCTCTCCTTCGCATACGTATGTGATTCCGCGTGATCTTTCTTTCTCTACCTCTCTTGTTCGTTCTGCAAAGCAAATTCCGTTCCTCCCAACACTCGTTTTCCCTCCCCTCGCCCCGCGTCCCGTGTCCCGCCTCTTCCTCCTCCTTTTCGACCCACGCGTTTACGTACAAGCTTAAGCTTACGCACCCCACCGACTAGATGATCCGCTTCGACGACCCCACGAGAAGGCTCTTTCCTTCGTAAGCAAATCAAACGAGCAAACATGCCGGGGTAGTCGATAATCTGTCCTCCTCTTTGCTCTGGCCGTTTGTTGATTTTTCTTCCCTAACGACGTGAAAAGCGGAAAGTTTCAAAACGATGGTGGAAGTAATCGACGATAACTTTGAGATTTTAATGCTGACGAAATTTTACGCGTTCCGCTTCTTCGACAATTTTTCGCTTTTTCCGCTAAGGGCAAAGAAGTTATCTCCTCCCGCGGAGCAGTCCGACCCTCCCGATTTATATTAAGAACCGAGAGTCCTGGTAAATCGTTCGAAAGGAAAGACACTCGTGGCAAGGAATAGTTCTAAGCTCTACGATACTCCGAGTACTCTTAAATCCGTCCTCGAAGCTCCCTTTATGGCAAACCGGCATTCGTGTACGTTAAAGCAATCCAACTTGACCGGGATATTGCACCCACTTCACTCACAAACTACGAGAGTCCAAGCTGCCCCATCTTCTCTTAACTTTCCCTCGAAAGCAGTGTTTCGATCCTCTACTGGACGTTGCGTCGTCGCGTTGCCGTTAACAAAACGATTAGTGTCGGATGAAAGATATGGTCTCGATGGTGCCTTAAAAGTTACGCCTCGGCGAGTGTGACTTGACTTTCTGATCTTGATTCCTTCAGCAGTAAGGAATTATACGGAGCTCGGTAAATGATGTCTGATAGCGAAGAAGATAATGTTGCATTGTCGAGGTACTTGGTCGATAAGGGTGTAAAATCATGCAGTGTACTTGAATGTAATTCTCACCTGTGGAAAAGTAGAAGAAAAGAAAAAGGAAGAAGAAGAACGTAAAGAGGCGGTATATAGAAGATGATAATAGTAGGAAGGAGAGTCGAATGGTTGCGAGCACGAGCTGGAGTGGAGTTGAAAGAATCTAACCGGAAGCAGCAGGAGTAGGGTGGGGTCTTGGTGTGGTCTAAGGGGGTGAAATAGGGTGGCGAGCACCTAGTCGGCACGAGTCGTATTTTCGAGCGTCCGCTTCCGGAGAGGCCTGAAAAGGACGCGGTTGGCCTCATTGTTAAACGGCGAAGCCGACAGCGGCCGTATTCGTCACAGTGTTAGCAGCAACGTTACTACTAACAGCAGCAGCAGCGACGGCAGCAACGGTACTGCTTGCCACCAGAGCATCACGGTAGTGGTGGTGGTTCTGCTGCACCGCCAACGCTGCCGCTCCCGGCGATGACGCAATTACCTCGCCGCGGGAAAATAATTAATAACAATTAATCTCTCGTGTATGGCAGTAGTAGGCGACGGTGGGTGATGGCGGAGGCGCTACTGCCCGCCCCAGTAATTATGCTCGGATTATAAAGGTCGAGAGCCACCGCGAGTCCTGAAGGGCTGTTCACTCGAACTGTTCACTTGGCATTTACACCCGCGGAACACCCTGAATCGCTCGAGGCCTACGACCCCTCCTTTCCCTAGACCACCACCACTACCACCGCCGTCACCATCACCATCACTTCGCAAGTTGGTCGTTGGACCACCTTTTACACCATCGAAACAATGACTACACTGTATCCAACCCCCTCTTCTGTTCCTCCACCATCTCGGACCCTTCTCTCCAGCGAGATTCTTCCGGTGTTCGAGTACGAACTTTTGGAGAATCGACCTGCCCCCTCATCCTTTCTCTCTTTCTCTTTTTACTACCAGGCTCACCTTCGTCACTGAGGTGGTCTCACGAGGGAAAAATCTCGCTAGCCCGAACAATGCACCTGCTCGACGCTCTTCGACGACCGAATCTCTTGTAAAGGAACAAAGCGAACGACATTGCTGAAATTACGTTCGATCGTTCATACGCTATTGTTCTCGAGTACGTTCATTATTTGAACTCTTAGCGAAGCGATCAGGAACCTATGGACTTATAACCAACTCGTCGTCGAAACTTTCTCGTTCGTACCATATAGAAAACGTCACGTTAAGGAAGTACAAAGTGATCCTTTGTCCTGCATTTCCATTCCGGACATTCCCATGCGCTAGTTGGATTTAAAAGCGTTTGCTTAACGCGCGGAATTAATTATCCACGGTAACGCGACGCGAGCTGCCGCGTTAACACGTCGTTGCGACGCCGAATGTATCGGGCTGATCGTAAACAGTGCCAACATTCCGCGGTTACATTAATCCTTCGGTGAATATGCTTCCACGTGCTCCTCTCTTCTCTCACACTCCCTCGCGTGCTAGTTCGCTGGCTCACTCTTTCTCTTTGCACGCCACACGCCCTTCGTCTCGCCCCTTTACTCGCTCGTTCGCCGTTCTCGTAACGTCTGTGCACTATTCTACGTACGTTCGGTCTGGAGAACACTCGCGTTTGCGGCTCATAATGATTATTATGCGCGTGTAACCTGGAAGAATCGTCTCTACCGTCGCCGTCATCGTCCTCATCCTCGTCGACTGTTAAACTTTCGAATTCGCACGTGAATGTTAATTCGAGCCGATAAAAAGCGAAGTCTGTCTGACTTTCATAGCCGTGGTTAATCTTTTGTATTGTCTCCTGGACACCCGGGAGTTATGTCCACTCTTGGACATATCCATTTATTGTTTGTGGTTCGAGTAGGCGAAGTTTATATTCAAACGCGTAAAAAAATGAAGAAAGTACAGGTATCGTACTCATCAATTCTAATAATTCGTCTATAAGTCTCCATTAAGGCGTGGCATCGATAATGGAGAACGGGCCGCGGGTTCGGAGAGAGAAAGAATACGGAGGGACAGCATCTGACTTATTTATCCAGATAAATAATAGGAAATAAAAACAGTCGGGGTGCCTCGAAGCCAAGAGAAAGGCGAGGATCTGCAACAAATGCTTGGCACTCGATCTAAATTGAGTTACCTACGTACAGCTCCGGGAGCTCCTCTTCCTTGACGTTCTTCTTCTTCCTGGACCCTCCGATCCACCCCTCTCCCCTCTCCATCTCTTTCTCCATCTCTCTATCTTCGTCCCTCGGAAAGCAGGATATCGCTCGCGAGAGATTCGAGCAAGGACAACGGCCATATTGCTGGCTTTCTTTTTTCCACCTTTTCCACCCCAACAGAGAAGAGACGTCTTCAGGGGAGCGGATAGATTTTTCTCCGCGGACTTAATCTAAGCCTCGAGTATAAAGCGACGATCGAGGTACCCTCTAGTTCTCTTATTTCGGATCTCGTTTGAAGAAATACCCGAGCTTTCTACTTTGATCATTTGGAGAATGCTACAACACTTTCGAGACATTCAGATTTCAAATGTTTAGCCACTGTTGTCTTAATAAAAACCTGGATGATCTCGCAAATCGTTCAGTGTAATACACCAAAAGATGTTAATTGGCAAGAGGAGAGAGTTAATTCGGCTGCTTTATAAAAGTCACTATAGGCGTGTGCTTCGCATTTCCACTCCTTTCGTCTTCGAGGATCGAAGAAACTGTCCCGTGGAAAATAGAGAAGAAGAACGGGTGGTAGGTCTCTCTCGTAAGAAGAAACTGCATTGTGATTCCGCTCGCTTGCCGTCTGCTAACGATCCTCGGCTAGTGTCGAGAAGAGTAGAGAGAAGACCCTTCTCTTTCCTCGTCTCTACCAGCACCCTCTTCCTCTCTCTTTCCCATTTCTCTCGACTTCTTAGCCAATACCCCACAATTAGCTTATCCTGTTAAACTCCGACCTCTCTTGCTTCGTTGAATTCGTTAAAATTAACCTTCCTGCTAGGCGGGTTCAACGTAAACCGCAATGGCATGCAGGACTAGCTCTTATTCTGTCTCTCTCTCTCTCTCTCTTTCTCTCCGAGGAAAGAGTGCTAACGACTCTATGGTCGAATGAAGCGTGCTAAATGAAAAGGGTTCGCCTTCTGTACGAAACGTTTTCTTTTTCTCGTCGCCAACCTTTAAAAATTCCAATTGAATTTTTCTCGACGTAATTGTTCGTTAAATAGATTTAATTCGCAAGAGCCCTCGATGGCTACCGTCTCTACGTTCCTACTGTGAACGGAAAAACCTAATATTACGGTTAGACGGCTCGTAAGAAATGGACACACTCGGCGAAGCGACGATTTTTCTTCTGCGAATCCGGCAGTCGATAACCTCGAAGAGGAAACGCCGTACCGAGAAGAGACAGCTTACGTGTAGGAGAGAATAGAAGTTGTCTGTAGATGTGTTCGTAAGGCACACACGTAAGTATTCCTCGCTTTTCCCGGTGATCCGGCGACGATGGCTCGCCAAATCCCTACAGAGCTTCGTAGGTAACGCTGCCTTCCATATAGGATCCCATTATCAAAATGGGCTCGTTTCTTTCCCTCTCCTGTCTCCACCCTCTTATTGGAATTTCTTTCATCCGCGGTAGTTTCTCTTATTCGTTCGTTTGCCTTACCACATCGCATGAATCGCTAAAAATCTTCTCGGAAAAGTTCTCGTCGTCGATCTATAGAAAAAATTTTGTTTAAAACTTTTATGACAAGTACATCTCATCGTAGTGAAATTTTCGATAAATTATATCAGTGACATGTGAAACACGATCGTTCGATCAGACCACGTAATTCGGTATCTCGAATAACGGATCATTGCCTGGAGCACTCCCTTTATGAAGTATTCCAGACTCGTTCGTAAAATCCCACAGGAATCCACTCGCCTTCCACGCTAGTGGACGACCCTTTTTCGTCCGAGATGTTGGACTGGGATTGACGGGCTCGATTGTCTCCTTGTTGATCCTTACTTTCTAGCTTGAGGCTTTCTTTCCATTTGCCGTTTATAAGTAACACGATCGTAACTAATGTTAATGAAATCCATTTTACTTGTCACGCAGCGAGACATCCGATAATTGACTTAGCCCTTGTACCTTCGACGTAACTTAATCCAATTTATATATGTAACGTAGATAACAAATGCTCCAACACCGTGAGAGAGATTTTAGTTCAGGTGTGATTTAAATCATGAAATCCCCAAGACGCTCTACCTCAAAGAGCTTCCCTTTCTAAAGTGATTTCGGTGTTTTGGCAGAAGGCGAAGCTAAAGGCACCCCGACTACGGAACTTTCGAAGGGATATAGCCACTCGCTGGCCACTACACGACCAATCGAGGGTCGGTTTTACCCTGAACTCCTGAATAGCCTTCGAACCGTAACCCTCGTAGCCCCAACCCCATCGTTCTCGATGCAACAGGTGATCCTTTCTCGATATCGGACCCATATGCCGTACTGCACCATCCATTCGACAGCTCTCGGCAACGACCAATTCGCACCCTCTACCCTGATCTTATTCGTGTCTCCTTTTTTCAGCAGAAAATAGAAAACAGTAGCCGTATGATTTTCTCATTTTGTAAACATCGTTTTAGCAACATTTTTCAATGCAAATCTCGAACAAAAGGAAAAGTTTGATCGAATGGTTCCTAGCAAAAAATCGATCGCACGACAGTGATTTATGCGAAGGAAATGGCAGAGGGTGGACCAACCGTACCTACCACCGAAGTCTGTTTCCGATACGAGAGGTCATTAATATTTTAATACGACTGCCATTCGTCCGTGGCAGCGAGAAGAGAAGGATGGTATGAGGAAGAAGTGGGGTGGGGGGAGGGGATATACTTGGCGTTTCTCGCAAAATCGAGGTCTCAATAATTACGTCAGTCGCAGACGCGCCCTGCTTTTGATTCATAGCACAACAGAATCGTGAAGGTTACCGCGAAGGGAAGAAACCGTCTTTGGATAATCGGAATTCAATTAAACCATTAGCATCTGGGTTTCGCCATAGTTGGAAGGGGGTAGAGAAAAGAAAAGAGAAGGAGAACGAAGCAACGTCTCGGTGGAAAGGGACTTAATGCGATGGAAGATCGAACCGCAAAGGCAACGGGCCAGAAAACAGAGTTTGCCCTTTCAGAATATATTAAAGTGGTTAAACTTCGACTCGGTAGATCGGCCGAGATAATTTACGACGGAAAATAATAACTTTTGCTCCGGGAAA